>JAULJL010000014.1:27620317-27955317 GCA_030761205.1 Fremontodendron californicum | reverse complement strand
TATGCATGGAAATAAAAATGAAAACAATAATGCATGAACATAGTATATGCTAAATAATATAACAAAAAATAACTAAATAAAAAACATAGGATATCATGAAATATTCAAAACCATATAATAAAATAATATAACATCAAAAAATATAAATCAAAATAATGACGTTACCATAGAAATTATCATAGCAAAAATCACATATTATATAAAATGCATGAATATGGAAAATGCAATGCATGAAAATGTATTTTTTCCTCTAATTAAGGAAATCCGTATATCTAAAAAGATATCCGACTACCTTAGGAAAATATGTCAAATTAAATATTCTAAAACCAAAATACTTTGTGATTGTTTGAAAACAATTTTGAAAAGCTTAGATTAAAAATAAAAACTGGGCTAAACCTTTTTTAAATGGCTCTAATTTCCTAAGTTTAAAATCCCGGACTTGACCACCCTTAACCCGAGACTTAAAAAATCATTTTTAGAATTTAAAAAGGCTTAGAAACTACCCTAAGTCAGTAGCTAAACTTCCTAATCAGCTCACTCTAAGTAACTTAACCAAAACAGAAAAATGATTGTAATATATCTTTTTACTTTGTATAAAACCCCTTTTAAGAGTTGAAATTTTGTTTTCTTTTTGTTGTTGCAGCTCTGACATGACATAGAAAAAATTAAAGAAAAAAAGAGTCCCCAATTACAAAGAACTTAAGCATTTTTTGTCATACTTTTTATTCTGTGGCATGACATGATTGTCTATTACTTAATATTATTTCAATGCAGATATTTAGCAAAAAAACAAAAAATGAAAAGAATCATTGTTTCCAGATATGCCATGTTTAACACTTAACAGAACCATTTAGGACTATCACAAGAACCATTTATCCTAAACCTTATTGAAAATGTTTGTCTCTTATATGATTGCGTAGGTTTATTCATAGCAATAGGTTTCATGTTTGTGCAATATACCTAGTTGGAATGTGAGATAACTAAATGTCTTTATATTATAGTTTTAATCATTTCACATTCTATGGATAAGACGTGGATAAATCTTACACTGTAATATATCTATGTAGTTGTAATATATCTATGTAATTGTAATATATCTATGTAATATATTTATGTAATTGTAATATATCTATGTAATTGTAATATATTTATGTAATTATATATCTATGTAACGTATCTATGTAATTGTAATATATCTATGTAATATATTACAATTACACAAATAGATATATTACAATTACACAAATATATATTACATTAACTATAATATATCTATATAAATGTATCTATGTTATAATATATCTATGTAATTGTAATACATTTATGTAATTGTAATATATATATGTAATTATAATATATCTATGTGATATATCTATGTAATTGTAATATATCTATGTAATATATATATATATATATATATATGTAATTGTGTTTGGATTTAGGGTTTAGGGTTTAGTTTTAATATATCTATGTAATTGTAATTACTAAAAGCAAATATATTACAAAATAGATATATTACAGTTACATAGATATATTACATAGATACATTACAATTACATAGATATATTACAATTACATATATATATATATATATTACAATTACATTATATTATACATCTATATAATTGTAATACATCTATGTAATATGTAATTGTAATATATCTATGTAATTGTAGTATATCTATGTAATTGTAATATACATATATATATCCAATGTATCTATGTAATATTACATTTATATAGATAAATATTACATAGATACATAGATATATTACAATTATATATTATAATTACATAGATACATTACAATTACATAGATATATAATAATTACATAGATATATTACAATTACATAGATACATTACAATTACATAGATATATAATAATTATATAGATATATTAGAATTACATAGATACATAGATATTACATGTATATAATTACATAGATATATTTCAATTACATATATATATATATATATATATTACAATTACATTGATATATTACATAGATACATTACATAAATATATTACAATTACATAGATATACTACATAAATATATTACAATTACATAGATACATAGATATATGACAATTAAATAAATATATTACAATTACATAGATATATTACAATTACATAAATATATTATTACAATTATATATTATAATTATATAGATATATTATAATTAAATAGATATATTAGAATTACATAGATACATAGATATTACATGCATATAATTACATAGATATATTACATAGATATTACAATTACGTAGATATAATTACATAGATAATATATTACAATTACATAGATATATTACAATCACATAGATAAATTACAATTACAATTACATAGATACATTACAATTACATAGATATATTACAATTACATAGATATATTACAATTGCATAGATATATATTACAATTGCATAATTACATTTACATAAATATAATACAATTACATAGATATATTACAATTACATAGATATATATTACAATTACATAGATACATTGCAATTACATAGATATATTACAATTACATAGATATATTACAATTGCATAGATATATATTACAATTACATAGATATATTACTATTACATAGATAAATATATACATGTAATATATCTTTGTAATTACATAGATATATTACATAGATACATTAGATATATTACAATTGCATAGATATATTATAATTATGCGATATATATTACTTAAAACATATCTATGTAATTACAATTACTTAAATTACAATTACAATTACATAGATATATTACAATTACTTAAAATATTAGATATATTACAATTACATAGATATATTACAATTTTATAGATATATTACAATTACATGGATACATTATAATTACAAAAATATATTACAATTACATAGATACATAATATATTTATGTAACTGTAATATATCTATGTAATTGTAATATATCTATGTAATTGTAATATATTTGTGTAATTGTAATGTATCTATGAAATTGTAATCGTAATATATCTATGTAATTCTAATATATTTATGTAATTGTAATATATCTATTTAATTATGATGTTTTAAGTAATTGTAATATATCTATGTAATTGTAATTGTATTATATCTATGTAATTATAATATATTTATGTAATTATAGTATATATCTATGTATACATAAATATATTACAATTACATAGATATATTACAGTTACATAGATATTTTACAATTGCATAGATATAATTGTAATATATCTATGTAATTGTAATATATCTATGTAATATATATGTAATTGTAATATATTACATAGATACATTACAATTACATAGATATATTACAATTACATATATATCTATGTATACATAAATATATTACAATTACTTAGAACATTAGAATTACATAGATATATTACAAATATATAGATACATTACAATTACATAGATTTATTACAATTACATAGATATATTACAATTACTTAAAACATTACAATTAAATTGATATATAACAATTACATAGATACATTAGAATTACATATATATATTACAGTTACATAGATACATTACAAATACATAGATATATTACAATTACATAAATACATTAAAATTACAAAAATATATTATAATTACATAGATATATTACAATTATATAGATATATTATAATTACATATATATATATTACAGTATATATTACATAGATGTATTACAATTACATAAATATATTACATAAATATGTGTAATTACAATTACAATTACAATTGCAATTACACAAATATATCTATGGTAAATATTAGATACATTACAATTACTGAAAATATTTATGTAATATATCTAGGTAATTGTAATATATATATATATAATTACTGAAATATTACAATTGCATAGATATATTATATTAGATATATTATAATTCCATAAATATATTACAATTACATAAAGCATTAGACTTACATAGATATATCTATGTAATTGTAATTAATAGAATTGTAATATATTTACATAGATATATTACAATTACATAGATATATTACAATTACATTAGAATTACATATGTATGTAATACATCATTGTTGTAATGTATAAATAAATATATTACAATTACATATTTAATACAATTACATAGATATATATATATATATATATAATTGTAATATCTATATAATTGTAATTTATATATGTAATTTTAATATATCTACGTAATTGTAATATATCTCTGTATTACATAGATATATTACAGAGATATATTAAAATTACATGGATATATTAAAATTAAATAGATATATTAATGTGTAATTGTGATGTATCTATGAAATTGTAATATATCTATATAATTGTAATATAACTATGTAATTGTATCTATTTAATTGTAATATATTTATGTAATTGTTGTAACACCCTGTCCGAATAATCTACCTAAAATCCGGCAGAGTTTCCTTTCTATCTCAACTATAACCCTCCTGCAAATAACACTCAATTCATATCCTCAACCAGCAATATTTCTCAATACTATTATCACATATATCCATCATATTCAAAAATTATCCATGATCAATTTATTCTCAAGTCAAAACATACTGATCTATTGTCTCATATCTTCAAATATATACATATAATATATCCAAAAGTAAACCTATCTCAGCAAGGTTTACTAGATAAAATAATCAAAAGATCAAGACTTCAATAAATTTCTAGTATGATGCCCACCACGTCAAAATACTATTTGAAGCAAAGAATAGAGGAAGGTTACAATCCCGGCACCTAACTATCACCTGAAAATGAGAATATGAAAGGGTGAGATATATGAATATCTCAGTGAGTAGACAACATTTAAAGCGTGTGAAAACTATAATGGTAATCTCTAAAGCATAATTGACATTTTCAAAATAAACAATAGTAAAACCATAATGAGTAATTCAAAGACGTAGCAAAGTTTTCAAATGTATAACAATATTATAATATTAAATCAATGAATAAAATCTGTAAAGTAAATCAAGTTTCGTATAATTGGGCTCCAACTTTCTGTCCTGCATAAGAGTACATCCATGAAATAACCAAGCAATATCCATGTAGGCATACTAGTAGCCGGCCCCAAAGGCCAATACCACCATAGGACACCCCAAAGGCATATGTGTCTCTATGATGTGCCCCCAAAAGGCAAATATAATGGGATAGGGACTCTGGAGGTGGCTCCCACCACAAAGGCGTAGCACGCAGCTCCCATACCCTAGTATAATATCACGGAATGGGGACTCTGGAGGTGGCTCCCGCCACAAAGGCGTAGCACGCAGCTCCCGTATTCCGGTCTAATATCACGGAATGGGGACTCTGGAGGTGGCTCCCGCCACAAAGGCGTAGCACGCAACTCCCGTATTCCGGTCAAGGAAATAATCTCATACATTAAGTCAGGTGGAGCCAAAACCATGTACGTCAAATTCTATGTAAAATCATATTTCATAAAATCTACCAACTTACTCGATATAATATTTCTTGAAATAAAACTACTTTAATAACAAATCAATTTATATAATTAAATATCGTATATACCTTTAATGCATAAAATAAATATCATGCTAAAAATATATATATATATATATATAATTATAATTAAAGAAATTTCATATAACTATAGTTGTCGTCTACTCACAATCCTTGAGATGATCTCACTGTACACCTCGACTTGAAACTTCGGGATCCATAGGTGACGTCGGATCTACGTGGCCTAGAGATTAACAATAATTAGTATCTATACATGCTCAAAGTATTACACAATTTTGAATGCAACTTAAGTCTCATAATCTTCCCTCAAGGTCAATACTAATTCCTCATACTCAAAACAACATATCCCAAATTTTTAATATCATTTCCATAATCATTTTCTCCAAATATTCAACTCCATATTCATGTCCTTATCAAATTCCTTTCTAGTATTCCATGCCTTAGAGATTTTCATAATCCATAACCATCAATAGTACTATATTTCTCTTAAGCAATAAATTTCTTAATATCAAGTTAGATTAGAAAATCATAACTTGAGTTTGGTACCAAGAAGTCTAATTTATGAAGAAAATAACTAACTTAGACAATTAGAACAAAATCTTGATCAAATTTGATAAAACCCGAAACTATGCTGAAACAGGGGTCACACTGAACAGTCAACTTCACCGAATTTTATCTTTTTAACCGCTTATCGGTTTTGGGTGATTCAAAGACTAAAATTCTTGTATTTAAGTCTAGTTTCTAGGAAAAATATCAAAAAAATATAAACCCAACTGTGCCGAACCCAGAAAATCCGAACAGCAAGCATGCTCAGAAAACAGTGGTCACACTGAACAGCCAACTTCACCGAATTTTATCTTTTTAACCGCTTATCGGGTTTGGGTGATTCAAAGACCAAAATTCTCGTACTGAAGTCTATTTTCTAGGAACAATATCAAAAAAATATAAACCCAACTGTGCCGAACCCAGAAAATCCGAACAGCAAGCATGCTCAGATTCCCCTGTTTTGCTTTTTCTTCCCATTTTCTTGTTCATGCTTTCAAATCCTTTTAATTCTTACCAAAAATGAGTAAAATTCATACTTAATAGATGGATTTCAGACCTTAACATGTTTATGGAGCTAAGATCTTAGCATGCCCAAGTAGAATATCTAAAGAAAATGAAGAATTTATCAAGAAACTAACCTTGGATGTAATTGTTGTTGAGATTTTTGGTTGAGTTCTTGAAGAGAAATGTTGGAGGAGATGAAGAAATTTGAGAGGGGAGGCTGCCGGCTGCGACTTGAAGAAAGCATGAAAATTGTTTTGTGTTTTCGGGAGATAAAAGGAAGATAAGAGATATTTTTCTTGTTCTTGGGATAATTGCATATTAGTCCCTCAACTTTTTATAAATAACCATTAAGCCCCTAAATTTTTTAATATGTTCATTTTGATCCTTTCTTCTTTTATTTCCTTCACTTATAACTTCTTACAAATTTCCAAGTTTGTCCTTAAAATTTTTCGGGATTTGACTTTACATGATTATACGTAACCTCGGTTGTTACAACTTACCCCCCTTAGAAAAATTTCATCCTCGAAATTTACTTACCAACTTGATTGAACAAGTGAGAATATTGAGTCCGCATATCTTCGTCTCTTTTCCATATAGCTTCTTCATATGAATGATTCCTCCAAAGAACTTTCACTAATGGAATAGTCTTAGTCCTTAGAACTTGGTCCCTTCTATCCAAAATCTCAACCGGCTGCTCTTCATAAGTTAAATTTTCCTCAATTTCCATAGGTAAGTCCTTCAATATATGTGAAGAATCGAAAATGTACTTTCGGAGCATAGAAACATGGAACACATTATGAATTCATGACAATTCTTCTGGTAAGGACAATCTATAAGCAACTGGGCCAATCCGTTCAATGATCTCATACGGCCCTATATATCGAGGACCCAACTTTCCTCGTCTTCCAAACCGGATTACTCCCTTCCAAGGAGTCACTTTCAAAAATATCATATCACCAACTTCAAACTCTAAATCTTTTCTCCGATTATCTGCATAGCTCTTTTGTCGATCTTGAGCTATTTTTTATCTTTTCCCGATTTACCTTAACTTTGTCTGCAGTCATCATAACAATTTTTGGACCTAGTAATTTCCTTTCATATGTATCATCCCAACACACCGGAGTTCTGCACTTCCTTCCATACAAAGCTTCAAATTGAGCCATGTCGATGCTGGACTGATAACTATTGTTATATGCAAACTCTGCTAGAGGCAAGTGTTCATCCCAGTTTCCTTTGAATTCCATAATACAAGATCTGAGCATATCTTTCAGAATTTGAATTGTTCGTACAGATTGTCCATCCGTCTGAGGATGAAAAGCAGTACTGAACTTGAGTTTAGTGCCCATAGCATTCTGCAAACTTGGCCAAAATCGAGATGTGAATCGGGGGTCTCGATCAACTACAATCGATACTGGGGCACCATGTAACCTAACAATTTCATTCACATAAAGTTTAGTATATCTTTCCATGGAAAAAGTCTTCTTGACTCGCAAAAAGTGAGCTGATTTTGTCAGACGATCAACAATCACCCAAATGCTGTCATAACCAGACTGTGTTCTTGGCAATCCCGAAACGAAATCCATAGCAATATCTTCCCACTTCCATTGAGGAATAGGTAGGGGGTTCAATTTCCCATAAGGTTTTTGATACTCGGCTTTAATTTGTTGGCATACCAAGCATCTAGAAACAAACTCAGCTATGTCTCGTTTCATACCTTGCCACCAATAATGTTCTCTTAAGGTTCGATACATCTTCACACTACCGGGATATAACGCGTATGGTGCATTATGAGCTTCCTCCAAAATCACCTTCCAGAGTTCTTCATCCTGAGGCACACAAAGCCTATTTTTCATTATCAGTACATCTTCATCCTTTATTTAAAAGTCAATCCTCACATTATCCCTTACTTCTTGCTTTAACTTTACTAGCATAGGGTCATTATTCTGTGCTTCACGTATCCAATCAATATGAATCGGTTTAACCTTCAAGTGGGCTATCAGGAGATTATTCTCATCAATCATCAATTCTAAAGGTAAAGACTTCAAATCATTTTGTAAGAATTTCTGAATTTCTCGGATATGAGCAAGAGAACTAGAAGACTTTCTACTAAGAGCATCGGCCACTACATTGGCCTTTCCTGGGTGGTAGTCAATTACACAGTCATAATCTTTTATCAATTTCAACCATCTCCTTTGCCTCAAATTTAATTCTTTCTGATCTATCAGATATTTCAGACTCTTATGATCAGTGTAGATTGTACATTTTTCTCCAAATAAATAATGCCTCCAAATTTTCAGTGCAAACACCACTGCCGCCAACTCTAAATCATGAGTGGGATAGTTTTGCTCATGCTGTTTCAGTTGTCGAGAAGCATAAGCTATCACCTTCCCATGTTGCATCAAAAAGCAACCCAAACCTCGCCTCGAGGCATCACTGTATACCACAAAGCTTCCAGTCCCTGATGGTAGTGTAAGAATTGGTGCTGTGGCCAATCTACGCTTGAGCTCTTGGAAAGCTTACTCACATTCGTCAGTCCACTCAAACTTAGCATACTTCCTTGTTAGTTTTGACAAAGGAGAGGCAATCATGGAAAATCCTTCCACGAATCTTCGATAGTACCCTGCCAATCCGAGAAAGCTCCTAATTTCTGTGACATTAGTGGGTCTTTCCCAAGCAACTACAGTTTCTATCTTTTGTGGATCCACAAAAATCCCTTTCTTAGATTTCACATTTGGAAAATTTAGCATAAAGTTGCTTTTCACGCATAGTTTGCAACACCGTTCTCAAATGGCTTACATGATCATCCTTATTCCTGGAATAAACTAGGATGTCATTGATGAAAACAATAACAAACTTATCTAAGTAGGGCCGAAACACCCTATTCATCAAATCCATAAAGACTGCAGGTGCATTAGTTAGCTGAAAAGGCATAACTAAGAATTCATAATGACCATATCGAGTTCTAAAAGCAGTCTTTGAAATATCAGATTCTTTAATCTTCAATTGATGATAACCCGATCTTAGGTCTATTTTGGAGAACAAACTTGCACCTTGCAACTGATCAAACAAGTCATCAATCCTTGGCAAAGGATACTTATTCTTAATGGTGACCTTGTTCAGTTGCCGGTAGTCGATACATAATTGTAAAGATCCATCCTTTTTCTTTACAAATAAAACCGGTGCTCCCCATCGTGAAGTACTAGGCCGAATGAAACCTCTGTCAACTAGGTCTTGCAACTACACTTTCAATTCCTTTAGCTCTGAAGGTGCCATTCTTTAGGGTGCCTAAGAAATAGGAGCACTGCCAGGGATTAAGTCGACAGTAAACTCCAATTCCCTGTCAGGGGGTAAACCAACCATTTTTTTTTTTTTAAAAGATCTCAGGAAACTCTTTGACCACAGGTATAGTTTCCAACTTTGCCTCATGTATATCCTGGTTAATCACATAAGCAAGGTATCTGAATACCCTTTCTGCAAGTATCTATTGGCTGCCATCTTGGAGATAAGGCAAGAAGGTAAAACTTTCATTTCTCCTTGAAAGGTAAACTCTAAGTCTCCCGACTTCTTAAAAGTCACAGTTTTGAAAAAAAAACAATCTATTACTGCATTGTTTGCTACTATCGATGGAGCAAATTCTGATAGTTCACTGAATTTTTGCTCATACTCTACTACTGACATACCACCCTGTTTTAAATTCATAAACTCAGTCCATTTCTTTTCCCGCAAGGCCCAAGAATAGTATTTTCTTCAAACTCTCTTCGAAAATCTGCCCAGGTTATGGCAGGACGTCTAGCATACCTTTGCACTGTAGTTTTCCACCATGTGTGTGCATGATCCTCCAAAAATTGCACCGCACATGGTAACCTCATAGGTTCGGGAATCTGAAGAGTAATGGAACTAGTCTCAAATTTTTGTAGCCATGACCAGGCTAAATCTGATTCCAAAGACCCCGTGAAAATCTTGCAACCCATATTCTTCAAATCTTGACAGTAATCAACTATCCCCTTTTCAGCAGGGGCAGTCAAAGCGGAAATTACTCTTGCCAAGGCCGCAACTGCCTCAGCTAAATTACGATCAGCTGCTGGAGGTGCTGCTGAGGGTGCAGCAACTGAAGATGAACCAGCAGCTGAAGCTTGTTCTCCAATTTGCTCATCAATATCCACATTTCTATTCCTATCCCTATTTTGGGCTAGGGGATTGATTCTAAGCCTTCCTCTTCGACGTGGTGGCATCGTGTCTGATTTTCTACGCAAGTGACAATATTTTAATACTTCAACAAACAGTTTCTAAGTCTACAGGACCTATAACCTTGCTCTGATACCAAATTGTAACACCCTGTCCGAATAATCTACCTAAAATCCGGCAGAGTTTCCTTTCTATCTCAACTATAACCCTCCTGCAAATAACACTCAATTCATATCCTCAACCAGCAATATTTCTCAATACTATTATCACATATATCCATCATATTCAAAAATTATCCATGATCAATTTATTCTCAAGTCAAAACATACTGATCTATTGTCTCATATCTTCAAATATATACATATAATATATCCAAAAGTAAACCTATCTCAGCAAGGTTTACTAGATAAAATAATCAAAAGATCAAGACTTCAATAAATTTCTAGTATGATGCCCACCACGTCAAAATACTATTTGAAGCAAAGAATAGAGGAAGGTTACAATCCCGGCACCTAACTATCACCTGAAAATGAGAATATGAAAGGGTGAGATATATGAATATCTCAGTGAGTAGACAACATTTAAAGCGTGTGAAAACTATAATGGTAATCTCTAAAGCATAATTGACATTTTCAAAATAAACAATAGTAAAACCATAATGAGTAATTCAAAGACGTAGCAAAGTTTTCAAATGTATAACAATATTATAATATTAAATCAATGAATAAAATCTGTAAAGTAAATCAAGTTTCGTATAATTGGGCTCCAACTTTCTGTCCTGCATAAGAGTACATCCATGAAATAACCAAGCAATATCCATGTAGGCATACTAGTAGCCGGCCCCAAAGGCCAATACCACCATAGGACGCCCCAAAGGCATATGTGTCTCTATGATGTGCCCCCAAAAGGCAAATATAACGGGATAGGAACTCTGGAGGTGGCTCCCACCACAAAGGCGTAGCACGCAGCTCCCATACCCCAGTATAATATCACGGAATGGGGACTCTGGAGGTGGCTCCCGCCACAAAGGCGTAGCACGCAGCTCCCGTATTCCGGTCTAATATCACGGAATGGGGACTCTGGAGGTGGCTCCCGCCACAAAGGCGTAGCACGCAGCTCCCGTATTCCGGTCAAGGAAATAATCTCATACATTAAGTCAGGTGGAGCCAAAACCATGTACGTCAAATTCTATGTAAAATCATATTTCATAAAATCTACCAACTTACTCGATATAATATTTCTTGAAATAAAACTACTTTAATAACAAATCAATTTATATAATTAAATATCGTATATACCTTTAATGCATAAAATAAATATCATGCTAAAAATATATATATATATAATTATAATTAAAGAAATTTCATATAACTATAGTTGTCGTCTACTCACAATCCTTGAGATGATCTCACTGTACACCTCGACTTGAAACTTCGGGATCCATAGGTGACGTCGGATCTACGTGGCCTAGAGATTAACAATAATTAGTATCTATACATGCTCAAAGTATTACACAATTTTGAATGCAACTTAAGTCTCATAATCTTCCCTCAAGGTCAATACTAATTCCTCATACTCAAAACAACATATCCCAAATTTTTAATATCATTTCCATAATCATTTTCTCCAAATATTCAACTCCATATTCATGTCCTTATCAAATTCCTTTCTAGTATTCCATGCCTTAGAGATTTTCATAATCCATAACCATCAATAGTACTATATTTCTCTTAAGCAATAAATTCCTTAATATCAAGTTAGATTAGAAAATCATAACTTGATTTTGGTACCAATAAGTCTAATTTATGAAGAAAATAACTAACTTAGACAATTAGAACAAAATCTTGATCAAATTTGATAAAACCCGAAACTATGCTGAAACAGGGGTCACACTGAACAGTCAACTTCACCGAATTTTATCTTTTTAACCGCTTATCGGTTTTGGGTGATTCAAAGACTAAAATTCTTGTATTGAAGTCTAGTTTCTAGGAAAAATATCAAAAAAATATAAACCCAACTGTGCCGAACCCAGAAAATCCGAACAGCAAGCATGCTCAGAAAAAAGTGGTCACACTGAACAGCCAACTTCACCGAATTTTATCTTTTTAACCGCTTATCGGTTTTGATTGATTCAAAGACCAAAATTCTCGTAGTGAAGTATAGTTTATAGAAAAAATATCAAACAAATATAAACCCAACTGTACCGAACCCAAAAAATCCGAACAGCAAGCATGCTCAGATTCCCCTGTTTTGCTTTTTCTTCCCATTTTCTTGTTCATGCTTTCAAATCCTTTTAATTATTACCAAAAATGAGTAAAATTCATACTTAATAGATGGATTTCAGACCTTAACATGTTTATGGAGCTAAGATCTTAGCATGCCCAAGTAGAATATCTAAAGAAAATGAAGAATTTATCAAGAAACTAACCTTGGATGTAATTGTTGTTGAGATTTTTGGTTGAGTTCTTGAAGAGAAATGTTGGAGGAGATGAAGAAATTTGAGAGGGGAGGCTGCCGGCTGCCACTTGAAGAAAGCATGAAAATTGTTTTGTGTTTTCGGGAGATAAAAGGAAGATAAGAGATATTTTTCTTGTTTTTGGGATAATTGCATATTAGTCCCTCAACTTTTTATAAATAACCATTAAGCCCCTAAACTTTTTAATATGTTCATTTTGATCCTTTCTTCTTTTATTTCCTTCACTTATAACTTCTTACAAATTTCCAAGTTTGTCCTTAAAATTTTTCGGGATTTGACTTTACATGATTATACGTAACCTCGGTTGTTACAACTGTAATATATCTATGTAATAATATACATGTAATATCTATGTATCTATGTAATTCTAATATATCTATGTAATTGTAATGTATCTATGTAATTATAATATATAATTGTAATATATCCAATATATCTATGTAATTGTAATATCTATGCAATATATCTATGTAATTGTAATATATCTATGTAATTGTAATATATCTATGTAATATATCTATGTAATACATCTATGTAATTATAATATATCTATGTAATATATATCTATGTAATTGTAATATATTTATGTAATTGTAATGTATCTATGTAATATATCTATGTAATTGTAATATATCTATCCAATTGTAGTATATATATATATATATATCCAATGTATCTATGTAATTATCTGTGTAATATATTACTTAAAATATTAGATATATTACAATTACAATTACATAGATATATTACAATTACATAGATATATCTATGTAATTGTAATACATTTGTGTAATTGTGATATATCTATGTAATTGTGATATAATAGTGTAATTTATTTATTATCTATGTAATTGTATTATATCTATGTAATTGTGTTAATGTAATATATTTATGTAATTGTAATATATTATCTATGTAATTATAATATATCTATGTAATTGTAATGTATTTATGTAATTGTAATGTATCTATGTAATAGTAAATATATTTATGTAATTGTAATATATCTATGTAATTCTAATATATTTATGTAATATATCTATGTAATATATGTTTTCGAATTACATTGATATATTAGAATTACATAGATACATAGATATATTTATGTAATTGTAATATATCTATGTAATATATCTATTACAATTACAATTACATAGATATAATATATCTATGTATCTATGCAATAGTATCTATGTATTACAATTATATCTATGTAATTGTAATATATATATATATGTCCAATGTATCTATATAAATGTAATATATCTATGTAATTGTAATATAATAGTTATTGTAATATATCGATGTAATTGTAATATATATATATATATATGTAATTGTAATATATCTATGTAATTGTATTATATCTATGTAACTGTAATATATTTATGTAATATATATTACAATTGTGTAGATACATAGATATATTACTAGAGGTGCTCATGGGCAGGGCCGCGGCCCATTTTTTTTTTTCTGCCAGGCCCGAATCACTGTTCATTGGAATAAAAAAATAATTTTTTTATTTATTTTTTTAATTAAAATTAAATAAAATAATATTATAATAATAAAAAACACTGTTCCGGGCCGGCCCGAAACATAAATTAGCCTGAGCAGGTCTATATATTACATAGATATATTATAATTACATAAATATATTACAATTACATATATATATATATATATTACAATTATATATATTACAATTACAAAGATATACTATTACAATTATACAATTACACAAATATATATTACAATTACATAAATATCTATATATATTACAATTACATAGATAATATATTACATAGATATATATTACAATTACATATATATATTAGATATATTATAATTACATAGATATATTACATAGATATTACAATTAAATAGATATATCCAATGTATCTATGTAATATATTTATGTAATTGTAATATATCTATGTAATTGTAATATCTATGTAATTGTAGTATATATCTATGTTACAATTACATAGATATATTACATATATTACGTAGATGTATTACAATTACATAGATATATTACAATTATATATGTAATATATATCTATGTAATTGTAATGTATCTATGTAATATATCTATGTAATTGTAATATATCTATGTAACTGCAGTATATCTATGTTATATATCTAATATATCTATGTAATTGTAATATATCTATGTAATTCTAATATATCTATGTAACTGTAATATATTATAATTACATAAATATATTACAATTACATATATATATATATTACAATTACATAGATATACTACAGTTACATAGATATATTACAATTACATAGATATATTACATAGATACGTTACATAAATATATTACAGTTACATAGATATTACAATTACATAGATATATTATAATTACATAGATATAAATATTTTATTAATTTATAAAATAATAATTTTGATATAACAAAATTTGAGTCAATAATATTAATAAGCTAAAATTATGTAAAATAATATTAATAAAAGAAATTAAGTAAATAATATATTATTAATTTTACATTAAAGGGTATTATTATCAATGAGCTATTTTTCTTTTCCATTCCTACATTCATATTAACCTACCAAACATACTAATAGAATGGAATAACCATTGCCTTCTTAACATTGCAATGGACTTAATGATTAGAGAAAAAAGATTCATGCTTTGTTAATGTTTAACTGTTTAAGATATAGGTAATTCTAAAGAAAAAATTAGGAAATGTTTGTAATAGAAAAACCTTGTTGTGCCATGCAATCTATATATAAGAGAATAATAGGTAACTATTTTGTTAACACATTTAAAATTATATTTATATTTTAATATAAAAAATTTATTAATAATAATATTCTATATATTTTAATGAATCCCATCTTTTCTATATATTTTTGCCTAAAGCTTTTCCTTTTAAAGAACAAGTTAGATTATAATGGTAAGGGAAGTGACAGTGTATTTGAAGGTGTTTTCAGAAGAAGAAAGATTTCTTCAAAGGTGGAATATAGGTTTTAGAAATATACTCCTTATAATTCGCATATAGTAGCTGTGAAGTTTCTATTTCAATATATTCTATTCATATTACTGGAAGAAAAACGTGCAATATAAACTTTCATTGAAATCCAATAAGGACAAGAAAGACCCAATTGGTGATGCCAACACATTGAAGTATTCATTGCCTAAAGCTTTTCCTTTTAAAGAACAAGTTAGATTATAATGGTAATATTACTTAGGACCAGATCAAGATATATTACAATTACATAGATATATTATAATTATTAAAAACATGTATACATTAGATATATATATATTACAATTGTAATATATTTAAAAAATCTATGTAATATATATATACATTGGATATATATATATATATATTACAATTACAGAAAAGCCTGATGTATTATCTGGACGGTGCGGGCGATCTGATCGATTCGATCGATTTGGGCGGTCCAGGCGGTCAGGTCGATTCTGGTAGTCCAGTCGATCCGGTCGGTCCGAGTGGTCAGATCGATCCAGACGGTCCGGATGGTCCGGTTGGTCAAGCCAAGCCAAGCCTAGCCTATAGCTTATAGCCTTTCAAAGTTGAGACGCCAAGGCTAGTCAAGTTTAGCCAAGCCAAGCCTAGCCTAGCCTAGCAGGTCGATCTAGGCGGTCCGGACAGTCAGGACGGTCTAGGCGCTCAGGTCAGTCTAGTCGATCTGGCCCCTCCGGTCTAGCCAAGCCTATCATATAGCCTATAGCCTTTCAAAGTTGAGATACCAAGGTTACATATATTATTACAATTATATAGATATATTACAATTACATAGATGTATTACAATTACATAGATGTATTACAATTACATAGATATATTACAATTACATAGATATATTACAATTACTTAGATATATTACATAGATACAACAGATATATTACATAGATATATATATTACAATTACATAGATATACTACATAAATATATTACAATTACATATATTACATAGATACATTACAATTACATAGATATATTACAATTACATAGATATATAATATTACAATTACAAAGATATATTACAATTACTTAGATATATTACATAGATACAATAGATATATTACATAGATACTTTACATAGATATATTATAAATATTTTACATTAATCATATGTAATATATCTATGTAATTCTAATATGTAATTTATCTATGTAGTTCTAATATATCTATGTAATTGTAATATATACATTTCATTAATCATATGTAATATATCTATGCAATTGTAATATATCTATGTAATTGTAATATATACATATGAATCTCCCCTTCCCTTTCAATGTTGGACGATCAATGTCAGCTCTCCACCACCCCCTCACTTAGCAAGCGGGTGGGGTTTGCCTGATGCAAGTGAGCTACTCATAGGCATATGTGGTGCTTAGATGGGCGAGCATCGGGGCCAAAGAATGGCACGGTGTTTCTTCGAGACAAGGTAATCCCAAGGATAGTTCGAGGCCAGCGGGCCTCGTATCGCGCCATTCGGTTGAAGTGTGGGGTTAGACCATAGCATTGCTATGCCCCACGAGCTGCTCCACCCAAACTCTACATATATATAGTACAATTACATAGATATATTACAAGTACTTAAAACATTAGAATTACATTGTAATAAACCTATATAGTTGTAATATGTCTATGTAATTGTAATATATTTGTGTAATTGTAATATATCTATGTAATTGTAATATAATCTATGTAATTCTAATGTATCTATGTAATTGTAATATATCTATGTAATTCAATTAGATAAAACATTTATTGTTATATATTTAATGTGTTAATATATCTATGTAATTCTGATGTTTTATGTAATTGTAATGTATCTATGTAATTGTAATATATTTAAGTAATTGTAATATATTTGTGTAATACATTGTAATATATCTATGTAGTTGTAATTGTAATATACATGTAATTGTAATTGTAATATATTACAATAGATATATTACAATTACATATATGTAATGTATATGTAATTGTAATATATCTATGTAATTCTAATATATATATGTAATTCTAATATATCAATGTAATTCTAATATATTTATATAGATACATTAATATATATGTAATTGTAATAAATCTATGTAATTGTAATATATTTATGTAATTGTAATATATCTATGTAATTACAATTATATATCTATTACACATTCATATATTATACATAGATATATTACACATTCATATATTACATAGATAAATTATATATAGATATATTACAATTACATAAATATATTACAATTACATAGATTTATTACAATTACAAAAATATATTACATAGATATATGACAATTACATATACATATTATAATTACATAGATATATTACAATTACATAGATATAAATGTAGTATATATTACATAGATATAGATAATTACAATTACATATATATTTATTACAATTACATTAATATATATCTATGTTACATAGATATATTACATAGATATATTACAATTATAATTACATAGATATTACATAGATATATTAAAATACATGTAATATATAATGTTTTCAAATTAATTTGATATATTAGAATTACATAGATACATTGGATATATATATTACAATTACATAGATATATTACACTAACATAGATATATTATAATTTCATGAATATATTATAATTACATAGATATATTACAATTACATATATTATTACAATTACGTAGATATATTACAATTACATAGATGTATTACAATTACATAGATATATTACAATTACATAGATATATTACAATTACACAGATATATTACAATTACATAGATATAATACAATTACATAGATATATTACAATTACATAGATATATCTATTTTGTAATATATTTGTTTTTAGTAATTACAATTACATAGATATATTACAATTACATAAATATATTATTATAATTACATAGATATATTACACATTCATGTATTCTACATAGATACAATTAGATAGATATATTACAATTGCATAGATATATATTACAATTACATAGATATATTACAATTACATAAATTTATTACAATTACATAGATATATAACAATTACATAGATATATTACATAGTTATATATAATTACATAAATAGATATACTACAGTTACACAGATATATTATAATTACTGAAAATATTAGATATTACATGTATACATTACAATTACTGAAAACATTAAATATTACATGTATATATTACATAGATACATTAGATATATTACAATTGCATATATATATTACATATATTACAATCATATAATTAAAATTACATAGATATATTATAATTACATAGATATATTACATAAATATATATTACAATTACATAAATATATTACAATTACATAGATATATTATACATAGATATATATTAAAATTACATAGATATACTGTAATATATCTTACAATTACATAGATATATATTAATGTAATTGTAATATATCTATGTATATATCAATGTAATATACAAGTAATATCTAATGTTTTCAGTAATTGTAATGTATACATGTAATATCTAATATTTTCAGTAATTGTAATATATCTATATAATTGTAATATATCTATGTAATTGTAATATATCTATGTAATATATCTATGTAATTACATATATATATATATTACAATTGTAATATATCTATATAATTTAAATTTTAATATATCTATGTCACTGTAATATATCTATGTCACTGTAATTGTAATACATTGAATATATTAGAATTACATAGATATATTACAATTACATAAATATATTACAATTATAGAGATATATTACAATTACATAGATATACATTACAATTACATAGATTTATAATAATTACATAGATATATTAGATGTATTATAATAAATTTGTAATATATCTATGTAATTTAAATATATATGTAATTGTAATATATCTATGTAATTATATACATAGATATATTGTAATATATCTATGTAATATATGTAATGTATATTTGTGTAATACTTTGTAATATATCTATGTAATTGTAATACATTTAAGTAATTGTAATATATTTGTGTAATACAATTACAATTACATAGATATATTACAATTACATAGATATATTACATTAATACTATTAAATATATTACAATTACATCGATATATTACATTTATATAGACATATTACAATTGTAATATCTATGTAATGTATCTATGTAATTGTAATATATCTATGTAATTGTAATATATCTAAGTAATATATTACAATTACACAAATAGATATATTACAATTACACAAATATATATTACATTAACTATAATATATCTATATAAATGTATCTATGTTATAATATATCTATGTAATTGTAATATATTTATGTAATTGTAATATATATATATATGTAATTATAATATATCTATGTGATATATCTATGTGATTGTAATATATCTATGTAATTGTAATATATCTATGTAATATATTACATAGGAAAGGAAACCCTAATTCGGTAAATTTGGGAAAAAGTGCTTAAACGATGAAATTGATCGAAATTAGAGTTACCGAAGGGAATTAATCAACAACTACAGGTATTGAAAAGGTCATTTGGAAGTAAAACTAACGGAAGTGTCAATTTGGAAGAACACCGAAAACTAGGGTTTTTTTTGGTGAATTTAGGCGAAATTGGGGAAAACTGCAGAAATGGCCCGATTCGGTAAAATTAAATCCCTAATTTATGAAGAGTGGGTAAACAATGATAGCCCAAGGCTCGGTTTGAAGTAATTCCGAGAAAAGAGCCAATTGGAGAAAAAACGAAAAACGAAGAAATTCCCGATATTGGAAAAAGGAAAAATCAAATCGAGGGGAATTTAATCGTAAAACTTGGGCCTTTTTGGACCAATTCCAATTCAATATATAACAAAGGCCTGGAAAAAGAAAATCTGGAAATCAGACTTGTTTTGAGTAAAACCGAGGCTTCGGAGGTTAAAGGGCAATCTTGGAAAATTCGAAAAAATAGCAAATGAACTCGACAAAATTATGAAAACTTTCAGATCTGAGTTTTAATAATTTGGAAGAGATTGGCGAAGAAAAATTCGGAACCGGAGCTCGTGAGCAAAATGGCAAATTTCGGGCCCACTAAGCTGAAATTCTAGAAGATAAATCCGGGAAAAATAGCAAATGAGCTCGAAAAATTATGAAAACTTTCAGATCTCAATTTTATATTATTTGGAAGACATTTGCAAAGAAAAATCCAGAATCCGATTTTTTTTGAAACAGGGCAAAAGTTCGAGTGCACTAAGGGCAATTTTGGAATATAAATCTGGGAAAATAGCAAACGGGCTTGGAAAATTATGATATATCTTTGTAATATATCTATATAAATGTAATATATCTATGTAACTGTATGCATGTAAAATATATCTATGTAATTGTAATATATCTATGTAATTGAAATACATCTATGTAATTGAAATACATCTATGTAATTGAAATATATCTATGTAATTGTAATATATCTATGTAATTGTAATATATCTATGTAATTATATACATGTAATATCTATGTATCTATGTAATTCTAATATATCTATGTAATTGTAATATATCTATGTAATTGTAATATATCTATGTAATTGTAATATCTATGTAATTGTAATATATCTATGTAATTGAAATACATCTATGTAATTGTAATATATCTATGTAATTATAATATATCTATGTTATTGTAATATATTTATGCAATTGTAATATATCTATGTAATTATAATATATCTATGTAATATTACATAGATATATATATTACATGTATTTTAATTGTAATATATCTATGTAATTCTAATATATCAATGTAATTGTAATATTATCTATGTAATTGTAATGTATCTATGTAATATATCTATGTAATTGTAATAGATATTACATAGATATATTACATAGATATATATAACAATTACATAGATATATTACAATTATATAGATATATTTCAATTACATAAATGTATTGCAATTACATAGATGTATTTCAATTACATAGATATATTACAATTACATAACTATATTTATTACAATTACATAGATATATTACAATTACATAGATATATTACATATATTACATAAAATTACATAGATATAATTACATAGATAATATATCTTTGTAGTTGTAATATATCTATGTAATATTACATAGATACATTATTAATTGTAATATATTTATGTAATTGTAGTATATCTATGTAATTATAATATATATATATATATCCAATGTATCTACGTAATTCTAATATATCAATGTAATTCGAAAACATTATATATTACATGTATTTTAATATATTTAATGTGTAATTGTAATGTATCTATGTAATTGTAATATATATATATATATTATATTACATATATATATATTACAATTGCAATATATATATATATATATATATGTAATTACATATATATATGGAATTGTAATTGTAATATATCTATGTAATTGAAATGTATCTATGTAATATATCTATGTAACTGTAGTATATCTACGTAATTATAATATATATATATATCCAATGCATCTATGTAATTCTAATATATCAATGTATCTATGTAATTCTAATGTTTACATAGATACAATTACATAAAACATTCAAATTACATAGATATTTTAGATATGAATATATTACATAGATATATTACAATTACATAGATATATTACAATAACATAGATATATTAGTTATTGTAATATATATGTAATTGGAATTGTAATATATCTATGTAATTGTAATATATCTATGTAATTGTTATGTATCTATGTAATATATCTATGTAATTGTAATATATCTATGCAATTGAAATACATCTATGTAATTGAAATACATCTATGTAATTGTAATATATTATATACACGTAATATCTATGCAAACATTAGAATTACATAGATATATTATAATTACATAAATAGATATATATTACAATTACATAAATATATTTTTGTAATTATAATATATCTATGTAATATATATCTATGTATCTATGTAATTCTAATATATCTATGTAATTCTAATATTCTATGTAATATATATATATATATGTAATTGTAATATCTATGTAATTGTAATATATCTATGTAATGTACCTATGTAATATATCTATGTAATTGTAATATATCCATGTAATTGTAATTATAATATATCTACGTAGTTTTAATATATCTATGTAATTGTAATTACTAAAAACAAATATATTACAAAATAGATATATTACAGTTACATAGATATATTACATAAATACAATACAATTACATAGATATATTACAATTACATATATATATATATATATATATATATATATATATTACAATTTCATTATATTAGGAGGCCCAGGATTTGATCATTTTGCAAACGAACTCGGAATCAAGATTTTCTTTCGCCAATCTCTTCCAAATAATTTAAAAATGAGATTTGCAAAATTTCAGAATTTTTGGAGTCCATTTGCTATTTTTCCGGGATTTATCTTCTTGCATTATTGCATAGGAGGTCCGGGATTTGGCCATTTTGCAAACGAACTCCGAATCAAGACTTTGGGCGGTACAACAAATATGGCACGGTGTTTTTTCGAGACAAGGTAATCCCAGGGACAGTTCGAGGCCAGTGGGCCTCGTATCGTGCCATTCGGTTGAAGTGTGGGGTTAGACCATAGCATTGCTATGCCCCACGGGCTCCTCCACCCAAAGTCTAGATATATATATTACAATTACATAAATGTATTACAATTACATAGATATATTACAATTACTTAAAACATTAGAATTACATTGTAATAAACCTATATAGTTGTAATATGTCTATACCGACGGAAAAGGTGACCATCGGAATAGGATTTATAACCTATACCGACAGTTTTAAGCGTCACTAATGTTACTACCGTCGGTATAGCCTATGTTGGGGTAGCCCCTTTTGCTTTTACCTATACGGATGGATTTTGTATCCGTCGGTATAAATACCGCATCTATACCGACGGCTTTTGTATCCGTAGGTATAGATACCGTATCTATACCGACGGCTTTTGTATTCGTCGATATAGATACCGCATCTATACCGACGGCTTTTGTATCAGTAGGTATAGATACCATATCTATACCGACGGCTTTTGTATCCGTCGGTATAGATACCGTAGATATACATATACCGACGGTTTTTTTTTTTTTTTTTTTGCGTCCGTCGGTATAGATTAAAATGTCAAATATACAATTAACCTATAGCGACAGTTTGTCGTAAATTTACTGACGGTTTACTCCGTCAGTATATTATACATTTTTTGTTGTTATATGAACTGTCTGTATAGAGGTCAGAGCGTCGGTAAAAATAAAATTTTATCATATTTTTCAATTACTAATATTGATATATTTATAATTTAATCCAAGATATTTCATATAAAAAAAACCAATATAGGAAAGTACAAAATATTTCATAATATTAAAAATAAAATTACAAATAAATTGTCTTAATTATATAACTTTTACAAGCTAAATAGAAGATGCAAGCTAAAGTCATAATACAGTCTTAAAATTGAAAATTAGCAATAAATGAAACTCTATATATCTCTGCAATACTAATGTATCTATTACAATTACATAGATATATGTAATTGTAATATCTAATGTTTTCAGAAACAGTAATGTAATTTACATAGATATATTACAAATATAATACAATTACATAAATACAATTACACAAATATATTACAATTACATAGATATATTACATTAACACTATTACATAGATATAATACAATTACATAGATAATAAATAAATTACACCAATATATTACAATTACATAGATATATTGTAATTACACAAATATATTACAATTACATAGATATTACATGTATATATTAAAATTACTGAAAATATTAGATATTACATGTATACATTATAATTACTATTAGATACATTACGTAAACATTAGATATTACATGTATACATTAGAATTACTGATGTAATATATCTATGTAATTGTCATATATCTATGTAATTGTAATATATTTGTGTAATTGTAATATATCTATATAATTCTAATGTATACATGTAATATCTAATATATATTTGTAATTGTAATATATTTGTATTCAGTAATTACATAGATATATTACAATTACTGAAAACTTACTTTTACATAGATATATTAGAATTACTGAAATATTAGATGACTATATCTAATGTTTTCTGTAATTGTAATATATCTATATAATTGTAAAATATTTATATAATTGTAATATATTTGTGTAATATATCTATGTAATTGTAATATATTTATATAATTGTAATATATCTATTTAGTTGTAATATATGTATGTAATTGTAATATATTTGTGTAATTTACACAAATATATCTATGTAATTGGTATACATTAGAATTACTGAAAATATTAGATATTACATATATATATTAGAATTACTAAAAATATTAAATAATTGATAATGTTTTTATCTAATATATACATGTAATATGTAACAACCGAGGTTACATATAATCATGTAAAGTCAAATCCCGAAAAATTTTAAGGACAAACTTGGAAATTTGTAAGAAGTTATAACTGAAGGAAATAAAAGAAGAAAGGATCAAAATGAATATATTAAAAAAGTTTAGGGGCTTAATGGTTATTTATAAAAAGATGAGGGACTAATATGCAATTATCCCAAAAACAAGAAAAATATCACTTATCTTCATCTTTCTCTCCCGAAATCCCTAAACACTTTCATTCATTCTTCAAGTGGCAGCAGCTCCCAACATCCCTCTCTCTCAAAAATTTTCTTCAAGTGTTTCCACCAAAATCTCAACAACAATTACATCCAAGGTTAGTTTCTTGATAAATTCTTCATTTTCTTTAGATATTCTACTTGAGCATGCTAAGATCTTTGCTCTATAAACATTTTAAGGTCTGAAATCCATCTATTAAGTATGAATTTTACTCATTTTTGGTAAGAATTAAAAGGATTTGAAAGCATGAACAAGAAAATGGGAAGAAAAAGCAAAACAGGGGAATCTGAGCATGCTTGCTGTTCGGATTTTCTGGGTTCGGCACAGTTGGGTTTATATTTTTTGATATTTTTCCTAGAAACTAGACTTCAATACGAGAATTTTGGTCTTTGAATCACCCAAAACCGATAAGCGGTTAAAAAGATAAAATTCGGTGAAGTTGGCTGTTCAGTGTGACCCCTGTTTCAGCATAGTTTCGGGTGTTATCAAATTTGATCAAAATTTTGTTCTAATTGTCTAAGTTAGTTATTTTCTTCATAAATTAGACTTATTGGTACCAAACTCAAGTTATGATTTTCTAATCTAACTTGATATTAAGGAATTTATTGCTTAAGAGAAATATAGTACTATTGATGGTTATGGATTATAAAAATCTCTAAGGCATGGAGTACTAGAAAGGAATTTGATAAGGACATGAATATGGAGTTGAATTTTGGAGAAAATGATTATGGAAATGATATTAAAAATTAAGGATATGTTGTTTTGAGTATGAGAAATTAGTATTGACCTTGAGGGAAGATTATGAGATTTAAGTTGCATTCATAAGTGTGTAATGCTTTGAGTATGTATAGATACTAATTATCGTTAATCTTTAGGCCACGTAGAGCTGACGTCACCTGTGGATCCCGAAGTTTCAGATCGAGGTGTACAGTAAGATCATCTCAAGGATTGTGAGTAGATGACAACTATAGTTATTTGAAATTTCTTTAATTATAATTATATATAAATTTTTAGCATAATATTTATTTTACGTATTAAAGGTATATACGATATATAATCATATGAATTGATTAGTTATTAAAGTACATTTATTTCAAGAAATATTATATCGAGTAAGTTGATTGATTTATGAAATATGATTATACATTGAATTTGACGTACATGGTTTTGGCTCCACCTGACTTAATGTATGAGATTATTCCCTTGACCGGAATACGGGAGCTGCGTGCTACGCCTTTGTGGCGGGAGCCACCTCCAGAGTCCCAATTCCGTGATATTAAACAGGGATATGGGAACTGCGTGCTACGCCTTTGTGGTGGGATCACCTCCAGAGTCCCTATCCTGTTATATTTGCCTTTTGGGGGCACATCATAGTGACACATATGCCTTTGGGGCGTCCTATGGTGGTATTGGCCTTTGGGGCCGGCTACTAGTATGCCTACATGGATATTGCCTGGTTATTTCATGGATGTACTCTTGTGCATGACAGAAAGTTGGAGCCCAATTATACGAAACTTGATTTACTTTACAGATTTTATTCATTGATTTAATATTATAATATTGTTGTACATTTGAAAACTTTGCTACGTCTTTGAATTACTCATTATGATTTTATTATTATTTATTTTGAAAATGTCTATTATGTTTTAAAGGATTATAATCATAGTTTTCAAATGTTTTAAAAGTTGTTTACTCACTGAGATATTCATATATCTCACCTTTTCATATTCTCATTTTCAGGTGATAGTTAGGTGTCGGGATTGCAACCTTCCTCTATTCTTTGCTTCAAATAGTATTTTGACGTGCTGGGCATCATACTAAAAATTTATTGAAGTCTTGATCTTTTGATATTTTTATCTAGTAAACCTTGGTGAGATAGGTTTACTTTTGGATATATTATATGTATGTATTTGAAGATATGAGACAATAGATCAGTATGTTTTGACTTGAGTATAAATTGATCATGGATAATTTTTGAATATGATGGATATATGTGATAATAGTATTGAGAAATATTGCTGGTTGAGGATATGAATTGAGTGTTATTTGCAGGAGGGTTATAGTTGAGATAGAAAGGAAACTCTGCCGGATTTTAGGTAGATTATCCGGACAGGGTGTTACAATTTGGTATCAGAGCAAGGTTATAGGTCCTGTAGACTTAGAAACTGTTTGTTGAAGTATTAAAATATTGTCACTTGTGTAAGAAATCAAACACGATGCCACCACGTCGAAGAGGAAGGCCTAGAATCAATCCCCTAGCCTAAAATAGGGATAGGAATAGAAATGTGAATATTGATGAGCAAATTGGAGAACAAGCTTCAGCTGCTGGTTCATCTTCTATTGCTGCACCCTCAGCAGCACCTCCAGCAGCTGATCTTAATTTAGTTAAGGCAGTTGCGGCCTTGGCAAGGGTAATTCCCGTTTTGACTGCCCCTACTAAAAAGGGGATAGTTGATTACTGTAAGGATTTGAAGAATATGGGTTGCAAGATTTTCATGGGGTTTTTGGAATCAGATTTAGCCTGGTCATGGCTACAAAAAAATTTGAGACTACTTCCATTACTCTTTAGATTCCCGAGCCTATGAGGTTACCATGTGCGGTGCAATTTTTGGAGGATCATGCACACACATGGTGGAAAACTACAATGCAAAAGTATGCTGGACGTCCTACCATAACCTGGGTAGATTTTCGAAGAGAGTTTGAAGAAAAATACTATTCTCGAGCCTTACGGGAAAACAAATGGACTGAGTTTATGAATTTAAAATAGGGTGGTATGTCAGTAGCAGGGTATGAGCAAAAGTTCAATGAACTATCAGAATTTGCTCCATCGGTAGTAGCCAACGATGCTGATAGATGAAAGAAATTCCAAGATGGGCTACATGTTAGTATTCGAGATAGGTTGACGACTCTACTTAGATAAGTTTGTTATTGTTTTCATCAATGACATCCTAGTTTATTCCAGGAATAAGGATGATCATGTAAGCCATTTGAGAACGGTGTTACAGACTATGCGTGAAAAGCAACTTTATGCTAAATTTTCCAAGTGTGAATTCTGGCTAGACAAAGTAGCATTCCTTGGTCATGTAGTATCTAAGGAAGGGATTTTTGTGGATCCACAAAAGATAGAAGCTGTAGTTGCTTGGGAAAGACCCACTAATGTCACAGAAATTAAGAGCTTTCTCGGATTGGCAGGGTACTATCGAAGATTCGTGGAAGGATTTTCCATGATTGCCTCTCCTTTGTCAAAACTAACAAGGAAGCAAGCTAAGTTTGAGTGGACTGACAAATGTGAGCAAGCTTTCCAAGAGCTCAAGTGTAGATTGACCACAGCACCAGTTCTTACACTACCATCAGGGACTAGAAGCTTTGTGGTATACAGTGATGCCTCGAGGCGAGGGTTGGGTTGCGTTTTGATGCAACATGGGAAGGTGATAACTTATGCTTCTCGACAACTGAAACAACATGAGCAAAACTATCCCACTCATGATTTGGAGTTGGCGGCAGTGGTGTTTGCACTGAAAATTTGGAGGCATTATTTATTTGGAGAAAAATGTACAATCTACACTGATCATAAGAGTCTGAAATATCTTATGGATCAGAAAGAATTAAATTTGAGGCAACGGAGATGGTTGGAATTGATAAAAGATTATGATTGTGTAATTGACTATCACCCAGGAAAGGCCAATGTAGTGGCCGATGCTCTTAGTAGAAAGTCTTCTAGTTCTCTTGCTCATATCCGAGCAATTCAGAAATCCTTACAAAATGAGTTAAAGTCTTTACCTTTAGAATTGATGAGGATAATCTCCTGATAGCCCACTTGAAGGTTAAACCGATTCATATTGATTGGATACGTGAAGCATAGAATAATGACCCTATACTGGTAAAGTTAAAGCAAGAAGTAAGGGATGGTGTGAGGACTGACTTTCAAATAAAAGATGAGGATGTACTGATAATGAAAAATAGGCTTTGTGTGCCTCAGGATGAAGAACTCCGGAAGGTGATTTTGGAGGAAGCTCATAATGCACCATACGCGTTACATCCCGGTAGTGTGAAGATGTATCGAACCTTAAGAGAACATTATTGGTGGCAAGGTATGAAACGGGACATAGCTGAGTTTGTTTCTAAATGCTTGTTATGCCAACAAATTAAAGCCGAGCATCAAAAACCTTCTGGGAAATTGAACCCCCTACCTATTCCTCAATGGAAGTGGGAAGATATTGCTATGGATTTCGTTTCGGGATTACCAAGAACACAGTCTGGTTATGATAGCATTTGGGTGATTGTTGATCGTTTGACAAAATCAGCTCACTTTTTGCCAGTCAAAAAGACTTTTTCCATGGAAAGACTGGCTAAACTTTATGTGAACAAAATTGTTAGGTTACATGGTGCCCCAGTATCAATTGTATCTGATCGAGACCCCCGATTCACATCTCGATTTTGGCCAAGTTTGCAGACTGCTATGGGCACTAAACTCAAGTTCAGTACTGCTTTTCATCCTCAGACGGATGGACAATCTGAACGGACAATTCAAATTTGAAGATATGCTCAGATCTTGTATTACGGAATTCAAAGGAAACTAGGATGAACACTTGCCTCTAGCAAAGTTTGCACATAACAATAGTTATCAGTCCAGCATCGACATGGCTCCGTTTGAAGCTTTGTATGGAAGGAAGTGCAGAACTCCAGTGTGTTGGGATGATACAGATGAAAGGAAATTATTAGGTCCAAAAATTGTTATGATGACTGCAGACAAAGTTAAGGTAATTCGGGAAAAGATAAAAATAGCTCAAGATCGACAAAAGAGCTATGCAGATAATCGAAGAAAAGATTTAGAGTTTGAAGTTGGTGATATGGTGTTTTTGAAAGTGACTCATTGGAAGGGAGTAATCCGATTTGGAAGACGAGGAAAGTTGGGTCTTCGATATATAGGGTCGTATGAGATCATTGAACGGATTGGCCCAGTTGCTTATAGATTGGCCTCACCAGAAGAATTGTCACGAATTCATAATGTGTTCCATGTTTCCATGCTTCGAAAGTACATTTTCGATTCTTCACATATATTGAAGGATTTGCCTATGGAAATTGAGGAAAATTTAACTTATGAAGAGCAGCCGGTTGAGATTTTGGATAGAAGGGATCAAGTTCTAAGGACTAAGACTATTCCATTAGTGAAAGTTCTTTGGAGGAATCATTTATCTGAAGAAGCTACATGAGAAAGGGAGGAAGATAGGTAGACTCAATATCCTCACTTGTTCAATCAAGTTGGTAAGTAAATTTCGAGGACGAAATTTTTCTAAGGGGGGTAAGTTGTAACAACCGAGGTTACGTATAATCATGTAAAGTCAAATCCCGAAAAATTTTAAGGACAAACTTGGAAATTTGTAAGAAGTTATAAGTGAAGGAAATAAAAGAAGAAAGGATCAAAATGAATATATTAAAAAAGTTTAGGGGCTTAATGGTTATTTATAAAAAGATGAGGGACTAATATGCAATTATCCCAAAAACAAGAAAAATATCACTTATCTTCATCTTTCTCTCCCGAAATCCCTAAACACTTTCATTCATTCTTCAAGTGGCAGCAGCTCCCAACATCCCTCTCTCTCAAAAATTTTCTTCAAGTGTTTCCACCAAAATCTCAACAACAATTACATCCAAGGTTAGTTTCTTGATAAATTCTTCATTTTCTTTAGATATTCTACTTGAGCATGCTAAGATCTTTGCTCCATAAACATTTTAAGGTCTGAAATCCATCTATTAAGTATGAATTTTACTCATTTTTGGTAAGAATTAAAAGGATTTGAAAGCATGAACAAGAAAATGGGAAGAAAAAGCAAAACAGGGGAATCAGAGCATGCTTGCTGTTCGGATTTTCTGGGTTCGGCACAGTTGGGTTTATATTTTTTTGATATTGTTCCTAGAAAATAGACTTCAGTACGAGAATTTTGGTCTTTGAATCACCCAAACCCGATAAGCGGTTAAAAAGATAAAATTCGGTGAAGTTGGCTGTTCAGTGTGACCCCTGTTTCAGCATAGTTTCGGGTTTTATCAAATTTGATCAAGATTTTGTTCTAATTGTCTAAGTTAGTTATTTTCTTCATAAATTAGACTTATTGGTACCAAACTCAAGTTATGATTTTCTAATCTAACTTGATATTAAGGAATTTATTGCTTAAGAGAAATATAGTACTATTGATGGTTATGGATTATAAAAATCTCTAAGGCATGGAGTACTAGAAAGGAATTTGATAAGGACATGAATATGGAGTTGAATTTTGGAGAAAATGATTATGGAAATGATATTAAAAATTAAGGATATGTTGTTTTGAGTATGAGAAATTAGTATTGACCTTGAGGGAAGATTATGAGATTTAAGTTGCATTCATAAGTGTGTAATGCTTTGAGTATGTATAGATACTAATTATCGTTAATCTTTAGGCCACGTAGAGCTGACGTCACCTGTGGATCCCGAAGTTTCAGATCGAGGTGTACAGTAAGATCATCTCAAGGATTGTGAGTAGATGACAACTATAGTTATTTGAAATTTCTTTAATTATAATTATATATAAATTTTTAGCATAATATTTATTTTACGTATTAAAGGTATATACGATATATAATCATATGAATTGATTTGTTATTAAAGTACATTTATTTCAAGAAATATTATATCGAGTAAGTTGATTGATTTATGAAATATGATTATACATAGAATTTGACGTACATGGTTTTGGCTCCACCTGACTTAATGTATGAGATTATTCCCTTGACTGGAATACGGGAGCTGCGTGCTACGCCTTTGTGGCGGGAGCCACCTCCAGAGTCCCAATTCCGTGATATTAAACAGGGATATGGGAACTGCGTGCTACGCCTTTGTGGTGGGAGCCACCTCCAGAGTCCCTATCCTGTTATATTTGCCTTTTGGGGGCACATCATAGTGACACATATGCCTTTGGGGCGTCCTATGGTGGTATTGGCCTTTGGGGCCGGCTGATAACTCGTATAATTATATAGTTTTTAGTTATGTGTTATTATTGTTTTGTGTCAAATACGAGTTATTATTGCTTAGTCTAATTGTGTTTATGATATTTTATATTTTTATGTAATTTAGTGTTTTTCACGAGTTTCTTTGAGTGATTTCAGATTACTAGAATTAAGGGCAAATCCAGTTCAGTTCCAGTTCCGACACCGTTTGCCATATCAGCTATATCTCGAGTTTAACTGAAGCAATAAGGCTGAAATTTGTAGCCGTGCAAAGCTAAGAGGCATATCTATCTTTTTCATGTTTTACACTTCTTGAAACGGAGTCGTTTGCCCTAGCGAAATCGACCATCAAGTTGGCTGATGTGCAATCACGTCTGTGCTGACCTGTTTTGGTATTTTGACCATATCTTCCGATCCACATGAGCAAAGGATCTGATTCCAACGGCTATGGATCCGTAACTGATAGGGGTATATTTTTCTAGAAGACCATTGTATCAGATCGAGCCTCCAACATTGACAAAATCGACCGTCAAGCTGGCTGATCGGAATTGTCATACAATATGACGAAAATTGTTAGAAAAATGCACCCATCTATTATACCTACCTTTGAAATTTGTAAAGCTTGTCTCTTGTCATTTAGCCCTCCAAAATGTGTATAAATAGAGGGCCTTGGATGAGTATTGGGATCAATTGATGCATTGGTAGGATATTAGCCATTGTAATAAAATTCTCTAAGTTTTCTTTTTCTTTCCTTTCTCTAGTTTTCTTTTTCTTCTTACATTTCTTTTCATTTTATTCATATCTAGTATGTTTTTCTAATCATATTGTTGAGGTGATAAGGTGAAGCTTTTGGTAAATGCTAAGGTTAGTCTCTTAAACATGAGCTAAAATGAATCATCATTTATAAACACTAGTATAGATAATATTTTCTTTTGGTTTAAAATCATACTTGCAAAGTAGGGATCTTGATTCATTATTGACAATGAAAATGGCACAGTAAATGCTTGGTTTCATAACCTTGATTTGTTGTAGACATATACCTTGGCATAAGGAATGCTTGGACTCTTTTTGTGAGTTTTGAGGACACCAAATGAACATAATATCATATGCTATGGACGTTGGACTGAATTGCTAAACCTTCCGATTGGAATATCCCTTATGTGTGAATTTCAATTGTGTAATAAAACAAGATTTATCTTAGCATAACACCAAGAGTGGATTCTCTAACCTCAACATCTTTTCTTATTGTTTTTATATATTGTTTAATTTCTTTTATGTTATTTTGTTTATTTTGTTCTCTAATATCTTGTTTATCTTGTTTTGTTGTTGATTCCCTAATATCTTGTTTACTTTCTTTTTCTTATATATTTATAAACTTATACTTACTAACACGCTTCCCTGTGGTTCGACCTCGGACACCCGAGAATTTATTACTTGAACATAACCTGCACTTGGGTTTACAACTCTTAATTGAGTCTCCATCAAGTTTTTGGCGCCGTTGCCGGGGAGGCAATACTAAGTATATAAGTTTATAAGTGTATTTATTTTTATTGGCTGGTTATACCGCCTAATTTTCTATATATTTATATTTATATTGTATATTAACTTTGTTTTATTTTTATTGGTTGGTTATACCGCCTAATCTGTATATTAACTTTGTTTTATGCTTGTTTGGCGACGTGATTTTAGATCTCGTCGTTTAGTTAGATTTTATTGTGAAACTTTTTCAGGTAATCTTTCTAATACAACTCCTACCATGGCTGACAATGAAAGTTTTCATGCTGAAGATGAGAACAGACAAGTACGCACCATGCTTGACTACTTGCAACCAACTCGAAGCTCATCACCCTCTTGTTTTATTTTTCCTCTCAATGCAAACAACTTTCGTTTTAAACCAGGTATGATAGCTTTGCTTCCAAATTTCCATGGGTTAGAATCGGAAAGTGCTTACTCATTTCTAAAAGACTTCGAAGATGTATGTGTCACCTTTAATGACCAACAATGTACAAATGAAATTGTCAAGCTAAAATTATTTCTTTTTCTTTAAAAGATAAAGCAAAAATTTGGCTTCATAATTTAAAACCAAGATCAATTGGCACATGGCAAGAATTACAAACTGAGTTTCTAAAGAAATTTTTCCCAGCACATAAAACTATTGCTTTGAAAAGAAAGATTCAAAATTTCAATCAAAATCAAAATGAAGCATTTTTTCAGTGCTGGGAGCGTTTTAAAGATTTGTTAAGTTCTTGTCCAAATCATGGTTTTGAAAAATGGCGTCTTATTAGTTTCTTTTATGAAAGTTTAACTCCCGAAACTAAACAATTTGTTGAAACAATGTGTAACAGTGAGTTTCTAGAAAAAGAACCTAAAGAAGCCTTTGACTACCTAGACCATTTGGCAGATAACTCTCAAGCCTGGCACACAGATAATTCCTCTGAAAGTTCCAATAGATCTAATCTTGTTTCTAACAGAGGTAAATATCATTTTAGTCAAGAAGATGAGATAAAAGCTAAAGTAGCTAATTTGGGTAGAAAGATTGAAGCCATGGAACTTAGAGAAGTAAAAGAAGTCAAAACGGTTAAAAATGAAGAAAGTTATGGAATTTGCGAAATCATGGGACACCCCACTTCTGAATGTCCAAACATTCCCATTCTAAAAGAAGTGTTGCATGATCAAGTAAATTCCATAAACACATTTAAAAAGCCTTTTCCTTCTCCTTACTCTGAAACGTATAACCCTGAATGGAGAAATCATCCCAAATTCAGTTGGCGGAATAATAATCATGTTCAGGTACCACAATCTCAAAAGCCGGGCAACATTTTTTCCTATCAACCTTCACGTGTACAAACCTTGGAAGAGACATTGCAAGCATTCATGCAAACACAAGCAAATGTGAATAACCAAACTTCACAGGACATCAATGAGATCAAAAACACCTTGTCCACATTGACAGCTTCATTACGCACTCAAGAAAAAGGTAAGTTTCCTGCTCAACCTCAGCCTAACCCTTCTACTCAATGTCTTGTTTCTTGCTCCAATGAAACTCAACAGGAAAATGCCAGTTCTATCACAACTCTTCGAAGTGGAAAGGAAATTGACAAAAACATTCCATCAAAAGACCAAGATCCTCCTTCACCTCCGAAAAATAATGGTAAGGATGATGGTAAGTCTGAACTTCTTGAAAATTTGGACAAAGAAAAAGGTATGCATCCTGCTCCTTTTCCTCAAAGGTTGCAAACAATAAAGAATTTGAATCAAAATGCAGAAATTTATGAACTTTTCAAACAAGTTAAGATTAACATTCCTTTATTGGATGCAATCAAACAAGTTCCATCTTATGCTAAATTTTTGAAGGACATGTGCACAGTTAAAAGGAAACATAATGTACAAAAGAAAGCATTTCTGACGGAAAGTGTGAGCTCAATCATTCAGCACCTTATTCCACCAAAATTCAAAGATCCTGGATGTCCAACAATCTCATGCATCATTGGAAACACTAGAATAGAACGTGCATTGCTTGATCTTGGTGCTAGTGTTAATCTTTTGCCTTTTTCTGTTTATCAACAATTAGGTTTAGGTGAATTCAAGGAAACACCTGTTACACTTCAACTAGCTGATCGTTCTGTAAAAATTCCTTGAGGGATAGTTGAAGATGTTTTGGTTCAAATTGATAATTTTTACTTCCCTGTTGATTTTATTGTTTTGGACACACATCCTGTTTCAAATCCAAATGTTCAAATTCCTGTTATATTAGGCCGTCCATTTCTTGCAACTTCTAATGCTCTGATAAATTGCAGGAATGGTATGTTGAACATTTCTTTTGGAAATATGACTTTAGAATTAAATGTGTTCAACATTTGCAAGCAACCTGGTGATAATTCAGAAGTACATGAAGTGGATTTCATTGAAGAACTTGTTCATGAGCATCTCACCACTACCACATTCCATGATCCTTTAGAAGCTTATGTAATTGAATGTGAGTTTGATAATGCTTCAAAAATTTCACACACTGATTCTTTGTTAAATTCTTTTCAGGTTAAGCATTGTTGGAAACAAAAGTTTGAGGAACTTCCATCACTCACAAATGTCACTGTACCATCAACTATTGAACCACCCAAGCTGGATTTAAAACCATTGCCATCCGAGCTAAAATATTCCTTTTTGGGTGAGAATGAAACTTTTCCAGTCATAAATGAACTTGAGGAACTCAGAAATGATGCATATGAGAATTCTAAAATTCATAAAGAAAGAACTAAAGCCTTTCATGACAAGTTAATTTCAAGAAAAACATTTGATGTTGGGCAAAAAGTTCTACTTTATAATTCTAGACTTCACATATTTCCTGGTAAGTTGAGATCAAGATGGACTGGCCCATTTGTGGTTAAGCATGTGTATTATTAAGGAGCAGTTGACATTGAGAATCCTCAAAATGGTAACGTATTCAAGGTAAATGGACAAAGACTCAAACTCTTTTTGGAAAATCATGTTACTCAAGAAGAGGTTGTTTTTCTTTCTGATCCTTGTTTTGAAAATAACTAGATGTAAATATAATTTTTACTAATCTTCAAAAAAAAAAACATTTTTTTTAACCCCGGTTAAATGGCGGATAACGGTACTCCGTGATTATTTAAGTCGGTCCCATCAGCTACCCACAAAACTGATACTGTATATAAATTTCTCTTTCAATTTCTTTTTCATTTTTTTCAGGATGGATGATATTCTCAAAAGATTGCAGAAATGATTTCCTCATTTTCCTCGAAATATTTTACTGAAGCTTTACCAAGTTTGATTTGAAAGATTAAGAATGCTTATGCACAAAGGGATTCCTGAAGACATACGTTGGATAATTGAAGCCAAGGTACGTGAAGATGAATATCTTCCTGTTTTGCATTTACCAGGTACAGGTAGAAGCACTTATGCAAAGAAGCGACGAGCAAAGCGCATGAGTTCAAATTGCCACAAGTGTGCACGATGGACGTGTAACGGTAAATGTCGTTCTATTGGGATTCCGTCCTCTAATCGAGATGATAAAATTGAATTCATTAAGGATGGACTGAGTAAGGAGAATTTGGGTAATATCCAACTTTCTCTTGAGACGCATCCTAGTGGAGACGTACAAAGAGAAATTCTTGATTTATGGCCGCAATTCCAAAGGGAATGGCAACATCTTGGGAATCTGATGTTAAAAGACCCTGTTTGCCAGCTTGTAAGAAAACTGGATGGGAAGCATATCCTCGACTCATAGAAGGTGTTTAAGCCGTTTTTGGACGTAAAACCAGAGGAAGATGCCAAATACACTTTCGGCGACATTATTACTTTTGACTTTTACGGTTGATTTTTCTTCTGTTTTTGATTTTCTTCCTGAAATCACGCAAAAATCTTTTGTTAGGTTAACATTTTCTTCTGACAGGTCAAATACACTTTCGGCGACATTATTACTCTTGTCTGATTCACTACTCAGTCCTCTATATATTACACCATGTACTCATTCTCTTTCAGGCACTCGAAAAAGAAAAAAAATGGAAAGTACTTCGTCCCAACGGATTAAAAAAATTTGTGTCTTTGGAGGTGCTTATCCAAGGAAAAATAACATACTCGCTGATGAAGCCATAAGAGTTGGAGTAATACTTGCCCAACAAAAGATCCAGTTGATTTATGGAGGCGGTAGTACGGGTTTAATGGGAGCAGTCGCTACAGCAGCACACGCCGGAGGAAGTCTAGTTCTAGGAATCGTGCCAAAACTATTCACAGATTTTTGTGGACCTACCGTGGGTAAGGAAATACAAGTCTGGAGTATCCCTGAACGGATAACAATCATGTACCATTCTGCCGATGCATTCATTGCTTTACCAGGAGGTCTGGGTACATTGGAAGAAATAGCTTGCGTGGCTTCTTGGTCATCTTTGGTCACAAATAAGAAACCCATTGGTTTGCTTAATATTAATGGTTATTTTAGTAATTTGCTTTCATATTTAGATAATGCTGTGGATAATGGATTCATGTTTTCAGAGGCAAGGAAAACCATAATTTCTGCTACAACCATTGAAGATTTACTCAAAAAGCTCCAAGCTTATGAGTATTTATCTGCTACGGTTGTTTCGCAAACGCTCGGAAAAAGAAAAAGAGATATGGACGAGCAAGGAGTGGATTGCACTTTGTCTTTGTGACATTATCTAACATTTTGCTTGTTGTGTCTCAGTTATAATAAGTGGTTAGCAACCTCTGCAGGTAATATCTCCTAAATTCTACCTTTAAAATTTGACATTGGGGACAATGTCATATTTTAGTAGGGGGTAAGGGACATATTTTTGCTAATAAAAAAAAAAAATTTTTGTTGTGTTTTAAGCAATTTAGAAGTATTCATTCTGAACAAGGTCTGAGTAAGGGAGACTTGAGACATACCTTGTCAGTTTGATTTAATCTTCTTCTTCAAAAAAAAAAAAAAACATGTTTAGACTTAGTGTGTTTTTTTAGTTACTTTCAATACTATAATGAGATATGAATTGCATAAGTCTAAAACAGATTTATTAGTGAGAAGATTTTCATGAGAATTGAGCTTGATATCAACCTTTTTATGAGCCAATGTTAATATGATATGTTGATTGAGAAAGAAGCATGTTTAGACTTAATCTGACTTGTATAATCATCCTTGTGAGTTTTTGAGCCTATAATGATTGATGCATTATACAAATCAATCTAATTTCTTTCTTGAGTGCTCTTATGATTACATGATTCTCTAGAACTTGCTTTAAACCGTTTGATACTATATTGATACATGTGACAACATGAATATGATAGAGGCATTAGGATTATAACCAGAGCCAAACAGCCATCCCTTATTAATGTTCTAAGAGAACATCCCCACTAGTGATCCAATTTGAGCCTACATTAAATATGCTGTTTTATTGGTAACCACAACTTACACCTAGCCTAAATATACTTATATCCTTACCCTTGTTCTAAAGATGGATTTTATATTTTGAGACATATTGCAAAAAAAACAAGGGATATTTTTAGTTGAAAATTTGGGTTAGAAACAAAAGATAAGTGTGGGGGAAGAAAAGAAAAGAAAAAGTCAAGAGAAAAAGAAAGGGATCATTGTCAAATACATTCCCATATTAAAAAAAAAAAAAATTCTTCTCTTGAACTTCTAGAAAAAGATGTTACAAAGTTGGTTAGAATGATGCAAAGGCTCAACATGAATATTTAGCCTATGTTATTATGTGCTTTATAAGAGTTTTGAGAAGTTTTATTTGTATGATCTTATTATGTCTCTAAACTCTATGAACTCTTTGGAACCTTTGTGATATCTTTATCCTTTTGTTCTTTAACCACATTATAACCCTTTGGCCCCATTACAACCTTGAATAAAGACCTCTTGATTTATGAAGTTGTATGATCTAAATAGTGGAGAATAGGTGGACAAGCAAGCATATGGTAGAATTATTTTCATGAGATTGATTGAGTGTAAACACTTTACCACTACTTTAAAGAGTGAAAATCAAGAGAGTATCCCATGTGAGAAGTTGAGATTAAGTTTGAATATACACTATTTTGATTGAAATATGTTATGTTAATATTGGCTTAACTCAAACTGTTTACATTCAAGCAAGATTTTTTGTGAATTTCTTTAAGCTATTGATTAGTTTTTAAGACTTGTCCAATGATTATCTCTAATTTATATTGGAAGGATTAGTTATAATTATTATTTTTAGTTTTTCTTATGTCTTCAATGTTTGTGGGTATCGTCCTAGTAAACCCTCACGAGACTAAACTCGTCCACTAGGGACACCTAGGGGTTTAAAGGCTTGTGTCACATGCTAAGTGCCACCGTGATTTCCTACGAAAATGGATTAGATTAGATTTTCTTATTTTATTTTTATTGAGTCGTTGCTAGGGACTAGCAACAATCTAAGTGTGGGGGTGTGATAACTCGTATAATTATATAGTTTTTAGTTATGTTTTATTATTGTTTTGTGTCAAATACGAGTTATTATTGCTTAGTCTAATTGTGTTTATGATATTTTATATTTTTATGTAATTTAGTGTTTTTCACGAGTTTCTTTGAGTGATTTCAGATTACTAGAATTAAGGGCAAATCCAGTTCAGTTCTAGTTTCGACACCGTTTTCCATATCAGCTATATCTCGAGTTTCACTGAAGAAATAAGGCTGAAATTTGTAGCCGTGCAAAGCTAAGAGGCATATCTATCTTTTTCATGTTTTACACTTCTTGAAACGGAGTCGTTTTCCCTAGCGAAATCGACCATCAAGTTGGCTGATGTGCAATGATGTCTGTGCTGACCTGTTTTGGTATTTTGACCATATCTTCCGATCCACATGAGCAAAGGATCTGATTCCAACGGCTATGGATCCGTAACTAATAGGGGTATATTTTTCTAGAAGACCATTTTATCAGATCGAGCTTCCAACATTGACAAAATCGACCGTCAAGCTGGCTGATCAGAATTGTCATACAATATGACGAAAATTGTTAGAAAAATGCACCCACCTATTATACCTACCTTTGAAATTTGTAAAGCTTGTCTCTTGTCATTTAGCCCTCCAAAATATGTATAAATAGAGGGCCTTGGATGAGTATTGGGATCAATTGATGCATTGGTAGGATATTAGCCATTGTAATAAAATTCTCTAAGTTTTCTTTTTCTTTCCTTTCTCTAGTTTTCTTTTTCTTCTTACATTTCTTTTCATTTTATTCATATCTAGTATGTGTTTCTAATCATATTGTTGAGGTGATGAGGTGAAGCTTTTGGTAAATGCTAAGGTTAGTCTCTTAAACATGAGCTAAAATGAATCATCATTTATAAACACTAGTATAGATAATATTTTCTTTTGGTTTAAAATCATACTTGCAAAGTAGGGATCTTGATTCATTATTGACAATGAAAATGGCACAGTAAATGCTTGGTTTCATAACCTTGATTTGTTGTAGATATATACCTTGGCATAAGGAATGCTTGGACTCTTTTTGTGAGTTTTGAGGACACCAAATGAACATAATATCATATGCTATGGACGTTGGACTGAATTGCTAAACCTTCCGATTGGAATCTCCCTTATGTGTGAATTTCAATTGTGTAATAAAACAAGATTTATCTTAGCATAACACCAAGAGTGGATTCTCTAACCTCAACATCTTTTCTTATTGTTTTTATATATTGTTTAATTTCTTTTATGTTATTTTGTTTATTTTGTTCTCTAATATCTTGTTTATCTTGTTTTGTTGTTGATTCCCTAATATCTTGTTTACTTTCTTTTTCTTATATATTTATAAACTTATACTTACTAATACGCTTCCCTGTGGTTCGACCTCGGACACCCGAGAATTTATTACTTGAACATAACCTGCACTTGGGTTTACAACTCTTAATTGAGTCTCCATCACCGGCTACTAGTATGCTGATAACTCGTATAATTATATAGTTTTTAGTTATGTTTTATTATTGTTTTGTGTCAAATACGAGTTATTATTGTTTAGTCTAATTGTGTTTATGATCTTTTATATTTTTATGTAATTTGGTGTTTTTCACAAGTTTCTTTGAGTGATTTCAGATTACTAGAATTAAGGGCAAATCCAATTCAGTTCCAGTTCCGACACCTTTTACCATATCAGCTATATCTGGAGTTTCACTGAAGCAATAAGGCTGAATATTTTACAGTGCAAAGTTAAGAGGCATATCTATCTTTTTCATGTTTTACACTTCTTGAAACGGAGTCGTTTTCCCAACCGAAATCGACCATCAAGTTGGCTGATGTGCAATGACGTCTGTGCTGACCTGTTTTGGTATTTTGACCATATCTTCCGATCCACATGAGCAAATGATCTGATTCCAACGGCTATGGATCCGTAACTGATAGGGGCATATTTTATAGAAGACCATTTGATCAGATCGAGCCTCCAACATTGACAAAATCGACCATCAAGCTGGCTGATCAGAATTGTCATACAACATGACCAAAATTGTTAGAAAAATGCACCCACCTATTATACCTACCTTTGAAATTTATAAAGCTTGTCTCTTGTCATTTAGCTCTCCAAAATGTGTATAAATAGAGGGCCTTGGATGAGTATTAGGATACATTGATACATTGGTAGGATATTAGCCATTGTAATAAAATTCTCTAAGTTTTCTTCTTCTTTCCTTTCTCTAGTTTTCTTTTTCTATCTTTACTTATGCTTCTTACATTTCTTTTCATTTTATTCATATCTAGTATGTGTTGCTAATCATATTGTTGAGGTGATGAGGTGAAGCTCTTGGTAAATGCTAAGGTTAGTCTCTTAAACATGAGCTAAAATGAATCATCATTTATAAACACTAGTATAGATAATATTTTCTTTTGGTTTAAAGTTATACTTACAAAGTAGGGATCTTGATTCATTATTGACAAGGAAAATGGCACAGTAAATGCTTGGTTTCATAACCTTGATTTGTTGTAGACATATACCTTGGCATAAGGAATGCTTGGACTCTTTTTATGAGTTTTGAGGACACCAAATGAACATAATATCATATGCTATGGACGTTGGACAATTTGGACTGAATTGCTAAACCTTCCGATTGGAACCTCCCTTATGTGTGGATTTCAATTGTGTAATAAAACAAGATTAATCTTAGCATAACACCAAGAGTGGATTCTCTAACCTCAACATCTTTTCTTATTGTTTTTTATATCTTGTTTAATTTCTTTTATATTTTGTTTATTTTGTTCTCTAATATCTTGTTTACTTTCTTTGTTATTGATTCCCTAATATCTTGTTTATTTTCTTTTTCATATATATTTATAAACTTATACTTACTAGTACGCTTCCCTGTGGTTCGACCTCGGACACCCAAGAATTTATTACTTGAACATAACCTGCACTTGGGTTTACAACTCTTAATTGAGTCTCCATCAAGTTTTTGGCGCCGTTGCCGGGGAGGCAATACTAAGTATATAAGTTTATAAGTGTATTTATTTTTATTGGCTGGTTATACCGCCTATATTTATTTTTATTGGCTGGTTATACCGCCTAATTTTCTATATATTTATATTTATATTGTATATTAACTTTGTTTTATTTTTATTGGCTGGTTATACCGCCTAATCTGTATATTAACTTTGTTTTATGCTTGTTTGGCAACGTGATTTTAGATCTCGTCGTTTAGTTAGATTTTATTGTGAAACATTTTCAGGTAATCTTTCTCATACAACTCCTACCATGGCTGACAATGAAAGTGTTCATGCTGAAGATGAGAATAGACAAGTACGCACCATGCGTGACTACTTGCAACCAACTCGAAGCTCATCACCCTCTTGTTTTATTTTTCCTCTCAATGCAAACAACTTTCGTTTTAAACCAGGTATGATAGCTTTGCTTCCAAATTTCCATGGGTTAGCATCGGAAAGTGCTTACTCGTTTCTAAAAGACTTCGAGGATGTATGTGTCACCTTTAATGACCAACAATGTACAAATGAAATTGTCAAGCTAAAATTATTTCCTTTTTCTTTAAAAGATAAAGCAAAAATTTGGCTTCATAATTTAAAACCAAGGTCAATTGGCACATGGCAAGAATTACAAACTGAGTTTCTAAAGAAATTTTTCCCAGCACATAAAACTACTGCTTTGAAAAGACAGATTCAAAATTTCAATCAAAATGAAGCATTTTTTCAGTGCTGGGAGCGTTTTAAGGATTTGTTAAGTTCTTGTCCACATCATGGTTTTGAAAAATGGCGTCTTATTAGTTTCTTTTATGAAAGTTTAACTCCCCAAACTAAACAATTTGTTGAAACAATGTGTAACGGTGAGTTTCTAGAAAAAGAACCTGAAGAAGCCTTTGACTACCTAGACCATTTGGCAGATAACTCTCAAGCCTGGCACACAGATAATTCCTCTGAAAGTTTCAATAGATCTAATGTTGTTTCTAACAGAGGAAAATATCATTTTAGTCAAGAAGATGAGATAAAAGCTAAAGTAGCTAATTTGGCTAGAAAGATTGAAGCCATGGAACTTAGAGAAGTAAAAGAAGTCAAAACGGTTAAAAATGAAGAAAGTTGTGGAATTTGTGAAATCATGGGACACCCCACTTCTGAATGTCCAAACATTCCCATTCTTAAAGAAGCGTTGCATGATCAAGTAAATTCCATAAACACATTTAAAAAGCCTTTTCCTTCTCCTTACTCTGAAACGTATAACCCTGAATGGAGAAATCATCCCAACTTCAGTTGGCGGAATAATAATCATGTTCAGGTACCACAATCTCAAAAGCCGGGCAACACTTTTTCCTATCAACCTTCACGTGTACAAACCTTGGAAGAGACATTGCAAGCATTCATGCAAACACAAGCAAATGTGAATAACCGGACTTCACAGGACATCAATGACATCAAAAACACCTTGTCCACATTGACAGCTTCATTACGCACTCAAGAAAAAGGTAAGTTTCTTGCTCAACCTCAGCCTAACCCTTCTACTCAATGTCTTGTTTCTTGCTCCAATGAAACTCAACAGGAAAATGTCAGTTCTATCACAACTCTTCGAAGTGGAAAGGCAATTGACAAAAACATTCCATCAAAAGACCAAGATCCTCCTTCCCCTCCGAAAAGTAATGGTAAGGATGATGGTAAGTCTGAACTTCTTGAAAATTTGGACAAAGAAAAAGGTATGCATCCTGCTCCTTTTCCTCAAAGGTTGCAAACAATAAAGAATTTGAATCAAAATGCAGAAATTTATGAACTTTTCAAACAAGTTAAGATTAACATTCCTTTATTGGATGCAATCAAACAAGTTCCATCTTATGCTAAATTTTTGAAGGACATGTGCACAGTTAAAAGGAAACATAATGTACAAAAGAAAACATTTCTGACGGAAAGTGTGAGCTCAATCATTCAGCACCTTACTCCACCAAAATTCAAAGATCCTGGATGTCCAACAATCTCATGCATCATTGGAAACACTAGAATAGAACATACATTGCTTGATCTTGGTGCTAGTGTTAATCTTTTGCCTTTTTCTGTTTATCAACAGTTAGGTTTAGGTGAACTCAAGGAAACACCTGTTACACTTCAACTAGCTGATCGTTCTGTAAAAATTCCTCGAGGGATAGTTGAAGATGTTTTGGTTCAAATTGATAATTTTTACTTCCCTGTTGATTTTATTGTTTTGGACACACATCCTGTTTCAAATCCAAATGTTCAAATTCCTGTTATATTAGGCCGTCCATTTCTTGCAACTTCTAATGCTCTGATAAATTGCAGGAATGGTATTTTGAACATTTCTTTTGGAAATATGACTTTAGAATTAAATGTGTTCAACACTTGCAAGCAACCTGGTGATGATTCAGAAGTACATGAAGTGGATTTCATTGAAGAACTTGTTCATGAACATCTCACCACTACCACATTCCATGATCCTTTAGAAGCTTATTTAATTGAATGTGAGTTTGATAATGCTTCAGAAATTTCACACACTGATTCTTTGTTAAATTCTTTTCAGGTTAAGCATTGTTGGAAACAAAAGTTTGAGGAACTTCCATCACTCACAAATGTCACTGTACCATCAACTATTGAACCACCCAAGCTGGATTTAAAACCATTGCCATCCGAGCTAAAATATTCCTTTTTGGGTGAGAATGAAACTTTTCCAGTCATAAATGAACTTGAGGAACTCAGAAATGATGCATATGAGAATTCTAAAATTCATAAAGAAATAACTAAAGCCTTTCATGACAAGTTAATTTCAAGAAAAACATTTGATGTTGGGCAAAAAGTTCTACTTTATAATTCTAGACTTCACATATTTCTTGGTAAGTTGAGATCAAAATGGACTGGCCCATTTGTGGTTAAGCATGTGTATCATTATGGAGCAGTTGACATTGAGAATCCTCAAAATGGTAACGTATTCAAGGTAAATGGACAAAGACTCAAACTCTTTTTGGAAAATCATGTTACTCAAGAAGAGGTTGTTTTTCTTTCTGATCCTTGTTTTGAAAATAACTAGATGTAAATATAATTTTTACTAATCTTTAAAAATAAAAAAAAAAATCATATTTTTTCCCGGTTAAATGGCGGATAACGGTACTCCGTGATTATTTAAGTCGGTTCCATCAGCTACCCACAAAACTGATATTGTATATAAATTTCTCTTTCAATTCCTTTTTCATTTTTTTTCAAGATGGATGATATTCTCACAAGATTGCAGAAACGATTTCCTCCTTTTCCTCGAAATATTTTACTGAAGCTTTACCAAGTTCGATTTGAAAGATTAAGAATGCTTATGCACAAAGGGATTCCTAAAGACATACATTGGATAATTGAAGCCAAGGTACGTGAAGATGAATATCTTCCTGTTTTGCATTTACCAGGTACAGGTAGAAGCACTTTTGCAAAGAAGCGACGAGCAAAGCGCATGAGTTCAAATTGCCACAAATGTGCACGATGGACGTGTAACGGTAAATGTCGTTCTATTGGGATTCCGTCCTCTAATCGAGATGATAAAATTGAATTCATTAAGGATGGACTGAGTAAGGAGAATTTGGGTAATATCCAACTTTCGCTTGAGACGCATCCTAGTGGAGACGTACAAAGAGAAATTCTTGATTTATGGCCGCAATTCCAAAGGGAATGGCAACATCTTGGGAATCTGATGTTAAAAGACCCTGTTTGCCAACTTGTAAGAAAACTGGATGGGAAGCCTATCCTCGACTCATAGAAGGCGTTTAAGCCGTTTCTGGACGTAAAACCAGAGGAAGATGTGAGCCACAATCACAACTACAATAAATGACTTCTCAGCTTTTGGTTTGTTTTGCAATAACTTCATTTCGGTTTAATTTACGTGTTGTTTGATTTGTGTAATTATTCTTGTTTTTTTTTTTTTTTTTTGCATTGGTCTTTTACGGTTGATTTTTCTTCTCTTTTTGATTTTCTTCCTGAAATCACGCAAAAATCTTTTGTTAGGTTAACATTTTCTTCTGACAGGTCAAATACACTTTCGGCGACATTATTACTCTTGTCTGATTCACTACTCAGTCCTCTATATATTACACCATGTACTCATTCTCTTTCAGGCACTCGGAAAAAAAAAAGGAAAGTACTTCGTCCCAGCGCATTGAAAAAAATTGGTGTCTTTGGAGGTGCTTATCTAGGGAAAAATAAAATATTCGCTGATGAAGCCATAAGAGTTGGAGTAATACTTGCCCAACAAAAGATCCAGTTGATTTATGGAGGCGGTAGTACGGGTCTAATGGGAGCAGTCGCTACAGCAGCACACGCCGGAGGAAGTCCAGTTCTAGGAATCGTGCCAAAACTATTCACAGATTTTTGTGGACCTACCGTGGGTAAAGAAATACAAGTCTGGAGTATCCCTGAACGGATGACAATCATGTACCATTCTGCCGATGCATTCATTGCTTTACCAGGAGGTCTGGGTACATTGGAAGAAATAGCTTGCGTGGCTTCTTGGTCATCTTTGGTCACAAATAAGAAACCCATTGGTTTGCTTAATATTAATGGTTATTTTAGTAATTTGCTTTCATATTTAGATAATGCTGTGGATAATGGATTCATGTTTTCAGAGGCAAGGAGAACCATAATTTCTGCTACAACCATTGAAGATTTACTCAAAAAGCTACAAGCTTATGAGTGTTTATCTGCTACGGTTGTTTCGCAAACGCTCGGAAAAAGAAAAAGAGATATGGACGAGCAAGGAGTGGATTGCACTTTGTCTTTGTGACATTATCTAACATTTTGCTTGTTGTGTCTCAGTTATAATAAGTGGTTAGCAACCTCTGCAGGTAATATCTCCTAAATTCTACCTTTAAAATTTGACACTGGGGACAATGTCATATTTTAGTAGGTGGTAAGGGACATATTTTGCTAAAAAAAAAAAAAATTGTTGTGTTTTAAGACATTTAGAAGTATTCATTCTGAACAAGGTCTGAGTAAGGGAGACTTGAGACATACCTTGTCAGTTTGATTTAATCTTCTTCTTCTTCAAAAAAAAAAAAAAAAAAGCATGTTTAGACTTAGTGTGTTTTTTAGTTACTTTCAATACTATAATGAGATATGAATTGCATAAGTCTAAAACAGATTTATTAGTGAGAAGATTTTCATGAGAATTGAGCTTGATATCAACCTTTTTATGAGCCAATGTTAATATGATATGTTGATTAAGAAAGAAGCATGTTTAGACTTAATCTGACTTGTATAATCATCCTTGTGAGTTTTTGAGCCTATAATGATTGATGCATTATACAAATCAATCTAATTTCTTTCTTGAGTGCTCTTATGATTACATGATTCTCTAGAACTTGCTTTAAACCGTTTGATACTATATTGATACATGTGACAACATGAATATGATAGAGGCATTAGGATTATAACCAGAGCCAAACAGCCATCCCTTATTAATGTTCTAAGAGAACATCCCCACTAGTGAGCCAATTTGAGCCTACATTAAATATGCTGTTTTATTGGTAACGACAACTTACACCTAGCCTAAATATACTTATATCCTTACCCTTGTTCTAAAGATGGATTTTATATTTTGAGACATATTGCAAAAAAAAACAAGGGATATTTTTAGTTGAAAATTTGGGTTAGAAACAAAAGATAAGTGTGGGGGAAGAAAAGAAAAGAAAAAGTCAAGAGAAAAAGAAAGGGATCATTGTCAAATACATTCCCATATTAAAAAAAAAAAAAATCTTCTCTTGAACTTCTAGAAAAAGATGTTACAAAGTTGGTTAGAATGATGCAAAGGCTCAACATGAATATTTAGCCTATGTTATTATGTGCTTTATAAGAGTTTTGAGAAGTTTTATTTGTATGATCTTATTATGTCTCTAAAATCTATGAACTCTTTGGAACCTTTGTGATATCTTTATCCTTTTGTTCTTTAACCACATTATAACCCTTTGGCCCCATTACAACCTTGAATAAAGACCTCTTGATTTATGAAGTTGTACGATCTAAATAGTGGAGAATAGGTGGACAAGCAAGCATATGGTAGAATTATTTTCATGAGATTGATTGAGTGTAAACACTTTACCACTACTTTAAAGAGTGAAAATCAAGAGAGTATCCCATGTGAGAAGTTGAGATTAAGTTTGAATATACACTATTTTGATTGAAATATGTTATGTTAATATTGGCTTAACTCATTTATTTACATTCAAGCATGAATTTTTGTGAAATTCTTTGAGCTATTGATTAGTTTATAAGACTTGTTCAAAGATTGTCTCTAATTTATATTGAAAAGATTAGGAGTAAATATTTTTAGTGTATGTAGTTTACTTATATTTTAGTTTTTCAATGTTTGTGGGTATCGTCCTAGTAAACCCTCACGAGACTAAACTTGTCCACTAGGGACACCTAGGGGTTTAAAGGCTTGTGTCACATGCTAAGTGCCACCGTGATTTCCTACGAAAATGGATTAGATTAGATTTTCTTATTTTATTTTTATTGAGTCGTTGCTAGGGACTAGCAACAATCTAAGTGTGGGGGTGTGATAACTCGTATAATTATATAGTTTTTAGTTATGTTTTATTATTGTTTTGTGTCAAATACGAGTTATTATTGTTTAGTCTAATTGTGTTTATGATCTTTTATATTTTTATGTAATTTGGTGTTTTTCACAAGTTTCTTTGAGTGATTTCAGATTACTAGAATTAAGGGCAAATCCAATTCAGTTCCAGTTCCGAACCCTTTTGCCATATCAGCTATATCTGGAGTTTCACTGAAGCAATAAGGCTGAATTTTTTACAGTGCAAAGTTAAGAGGCATATCTATCTTTTTCATGTTTTACACTTCTTGAAACGGAGTCGTTTTCTCTACCGAAATCGACCATCAAGTTGGCTGATGTGCAATGACGTCTGTGCTGACCTGTTTTGGTATTTTGACCATATCTTCCGATCCACATGAGAAAATGATCTGATTCCAACGGCTATGGATCCGTAACTGATAGGGGCATATTTTTATAGAAGACCATTTGATCAGATCGAGCCTCCAACATTGACAAAATCGACCATCAATCTGGCTGATCAGAATTGTCATACAACATGACGAAAATTGTTAGAAAAATGCACCCACCTATTATACCTACCTTTGAAATTTATAAAGCTTGTCTCTTGTCATTTAGCTCTCCAAAATGTGTATAAATAGAGGGCCTTGGATGAGTATTAGGATACATTGATACATTGGTAGGATATTAGCCATTGTAATAAAATTCTCTAAGTTTTCTTCTTCTTTCCTTTCTCTAGTTTTCTTTTTCTATCTTTACTTATGCTTCTTACATTTCTTTTCATTTTATTCATATCTAGTATGTGTTGCTAATCATATTGTTGAGGTGATGAGGTGAAGCTCTTGGTAAATGCTAAGGTTAGTCTCTTAAACATGAGCTAAAATGAATCATCATTTATAAACACTAGTATAGATAATATTTTCTTTTGGTTTAAAGTCATACTTACAAAGTAGGGATCTTGATTCATTATTGACAAGGAAAATGGCACAGTAAATGCTTGGTTTCATAACCTTGATTTGTTGTAGACATATACCTTGGCATAAGGAATGCTTGGACTTTTTTTATGAGTTTTGAGGACACCAAATGAACATAATATCATATGCTATGGACGTTGGACAATTTGGACTGAATTGCTAAACCTTCCGATTGGAACCTCCCTTATGTGTGGATTTCAATTGTGTAATAAAACAAGATTAATCTTAGCATAACACCAAGAGTGGATTCTCTAACCTCAACATCTTTTCTTATTGTTTTTTATATCTTGTTTAATTTCTTTTATATTTTGTTTATTTTGTTCTCTAATATCTTGTTTACTTTCTTTGTTATTGATTCCCTAATATCTTGTTTATTTTCTTTTTCATATATATTTATAAACTTATACTTACTAGTACGCTTCCCTGTGGTTCGACCTCGGACACCCGAGAATTTATTACTTGAACATAACCTGCACTTGGGTTTACAACTCTTAATTGAGTCTCCATCATATGCCTACATGGATATTGCCTGGTTATTTCATGGATGTACTCTTGTGCATGACAGAAAGTTGGAGCCCAATTATACGAAACTTGATTTACTTTACAGATTTTATTCATTGATTTAATATTATAATATTGTTATACATTTGAAAACTTTGCTACGTCTTTGAATTACTCATTATGATTTTATTATTATTTATTTTGAAAATGTCTATTATGTTTTAAAGGATTATAATCATAGTTTTCAAATGTTTTAAAAGTTGTTTACTCATTGAGATATTCATATATCTCACATTTTCATATTCTCATTTTCAGGTGATAGTTAGGTGTAGGGATTGCAACCTTCCTCTATTCTTTGCTTCAAATAGTATTTTGACGTGGTGGGCATCATACTAAAAATTTATTGAAGTCTTGATCTTTTGATATTTTTATCTAGTAAACCTTGCTGAGATAGGTTTACTTTTGGATATATTATATGTATGTATTTGAAGATATGAGACAATAGATCAGTATGTTTTGACTTGAGTATAAATTGATCATGGATAATTTTTGAATATGATGGATATATGTGATAATAGTATTGAGAAATATTGCTGGTTGAGGATATGAATTGAGTGTTATTTGCAGGAGGGTTATAGTTGAGATAGAAAGGAAACTCTGCCGGATTTTAGGTAGATTATCCGGACAGGGTGTTACAATTTGGTATCAGAGCAAGGTTATAGGTCCTGTAGACTTAGAAACTATTTGTTGAAGTATTAAAATATTGTCACTTGTGTAAGAAATCAGACACGATGCCACCACGTCGAAGAGGAAGGCCTAGAATCAATCCCCTAGCCTAAAATAGGGATAGGAATAGAAATGTGAATATTGATGAGCAAATTGGAGAACAAGCTTCAGCTGCTGGTTCATCTTCTATTGCTGCACCCTCAGCAGCACCTCCAGCAGCTGATCTTAATTTAGTTAAGGCAGTTGCGGCCTTGGCAAGAGTAATTCCCGTTTTGACTGCCCCTACTAAAAAGGGGATAGTTGATTACTGTAAGGATTTGAAGAATATGGGTTGCAAGATTTTCATGGGGTTTTTGGAATCAGATTTAGCCTGGTCATGGCTACAAAAAAATTTGAGACTACTTCCATTACTCTTTAGATTCCCGAGCCTATGAGGTTACCATGTACGGTGCAATTTTTGGAGGATCATGCACACACATGGTGGAAAACTACAATGCAAAAGTATGCTGGACGTCCTACCATAACCTGGGTAGATTTTCGAAGAGAGTTTGAAGAAAAATACTATTCTCGAGCCTTACGGGAAAAGAAATGGACTGAGTTTATGAATTTAAAATAGGGTGGTATGTCAGTAGCAGGGTATGAGCAAAAGTTCAATGAACTATCAGAATTTGCTCCATCGATAGTAGCCAACGATGCTGATAGATGAAAGAAATTCCAAGATGGGCTACATGTTAGTATTCGAGATAGGTTGACGACTCTACTTAGATAAGTTTGTTATTGTTTTCATCAATGACATCCTAGTTTATTCCAGGAATAAGGATGATCATGTAAGCCATTTGAGAACGGTGTTACAGACTATGCGTGAAAAGCAACTTTATGCTAAATTTTCCAAGTGTGAATTCTGGCTAGACAAAGTAGCATTCCTTGGTCATGTAGTATCTAAGGAAGGGATTTTTGTGGATCCACAAAAGATAGAAGCTGTAGTTGCTTGGGAAAGACCCACTAATGTCACAGAAATTAGGAGCTTTCTCGGATTGGCAGGGTACTATCGAAGATTCGTGGAAGGATTTTCCATGATTGCCTCTCCTTTGTCAAAACTAACAAGGAAGCATGCTAAGTTTGAGTGGACTGACAAATGTGAGCAAGCTTTCCAAGAGCTCAAGTGTAGATTGACCACAGCACCAGTTCTTACACTACCATCAGGGACTAGAAGCTTTGTGGTATACAGTGATGCCTCGAGGCGAGGGTTGGGTTGCGTTTTGATGCAACATGGGAAGGTGATAACTTATGCTTCTCGACAACTGAAACAGCATGTAATTGTAATTGTAATAGTATATCTTTGTAATAAATACATTAGAATTACTGAAAACATTAGAAAATGTAATTACATAGATATATATATATTATAGTTACAATTACATAGATACATTACAATTACATAGATATATTAAAATTACATAGATATATTAGACATTCATATATTATTATATGTAATATATCTATGTAATATATCTATTGTATGTAATTGTAATGGTAATATATCTATGTAATTATATAGATACATTGTAATATATCTATGCAATATATGTAATATATCTATGTAATTATAATATGTTTTCGAATTACATTGATATATTAGATTTGCATAGATACATTGGATATATATATATATATATTACAATTACATATATATACTACAGTTACATAGATATATTACATAGATACATTACAATTACATAGATATATTACAATTACTTAGATACATTACATAAATATATTATAATTACATAGATATATTAGAATTACGTAGATATATTACAATTACATAGATATATTACATAGATACATTACAATTACATAGATATATTTATGTAATTGTAATATATCTATGTAATATATTATTACAATTACAATTACATAAATATATTACAATTACATAGATATATTAGATATATATATATATTACAATTACATATATATCTATGTAATTATAATATATCTATGTAATTGTAATATATTTATGTAATATATCTATCTAATTGTAATATATCTATGTAATTGTAATATATTTATGTAATTATAATTGTAATAATTACATAGATATATTACATAGATATTACAATTACATAGATGTATTACAATTACACAGATGTATTTCAATTACATAGATATATTACAGTTACATAGATAAATATTACAATTACATAGACATATTATAATTACAGAGATATATAACAATTACATTGATATATTAGAATTACATAGATACATTACAATTACATAAATATATGGCAATTACATTGATATATTACATAGATACATTGGATGTATTACAATTATATATTATAATTACAATTAAATAGATATATTACATAGATATTATAATTACATAGATATATTGCAGTAATTGTAATTGTAATATATCTATGTAATGTATCTAATTGTAATAAATATATTTATGTAATTGTAATACATCAATGTAATATAGGTAATATATCTATGTAATTGTAATATAACATTGATATATTTATTAATATATATATTACAATTACATAGATATATTACATATATTACATAGATATACTACATAAATATATTACAATTACATAGATATATTATATAGATACATTACATAAATATATTACAATTACATAGATATACTACATAAATATATTACAATTACATAGATATATTATAATTACATAGATATATTATACATAGATATATTACAATTACAATATATGTATGTAATTGTAATATATACATATATTTATATATTACAATTACATAGATATATTGTAATTACATAGATATATTACAATTACATAGATATATTATAATTCTATTTATGTAATCGTAATATATGTATGTAATTGTAATATATGTATGTAATTGTAATATATCTATGTAATTGTAATATATATATGTAATTGTAATATCTATGTAATTGTAATATCTATGTAATATATCTATATAATTGTAATATATTTATGTAATTGTAATATATCTATGTAATTGTAATATATTTATGTAATTATATATCTATGTAATGTATCTATGTAATTATAATATATCTATGTAATATATTACAATTACACAAATATATATTACATTAACTATAATAAATCTATATAAATGTATCTATGTTATAATATATCTATGTAATTGTAATACATTTATGTAATTGTAATATATATATATGTAATTATAATATATCTATGTGATATATCTATGTAACTGTAATACATCTATATAATATATCTATGTAATTGTAATATATCTATGTAATATATTACATATATATATTAAAACTACATAGATAATATATATATTTATGTAATTATATAGATATATTTATGTAATTGTTGTCGCAACCTAAAAAAGAACGAGTCTCATCGCAAGACTTTATTATTCGTTAAGCGTGACATATTCTAAATGAAATGACTTAGGTAACATAATATATTATATATGGAATGTAATATCCTAAATCATATGATATATTTTAAATGAAATAAAATATCCTAAATGACATAATATATATATCCTAAATGAAATGACCTAGGTAACATAATATATTCTATGTGAGATGAAATAATTTGAATGACATGGCAAATATGAATGATATGGCATATAATTTAAATGATATAAAATATAAAATAATGCTATCATATAATATGCATGAAAATAAAAATGAAAATAATAATGCATGAACATAGTATATTCTAAATAATATGACAAAAAAAAATAACTAAAGAAAAAGCATAGGATATCATGAAATATTACAAATCATATAATAAATGATATAACATAACTCAAAATCATAACAATATCATAGAAATTATCATAGCAAAAATCACATATTATATAAAATGCATGAATATGAAAAATGCAATGCATGAAAATGTATTTTTTTTCTTTAATTAAAGAAACTTGTATATCTAAAAAGATGACTACCTTAGGAAAATATGTCAAATTAAATATTCTAAAACCAAAATACTTTGTGATTGTTTGAAAACAATTTTGAAAAAAGCTTAGATTTAAAAATGAAAAAAACTGGGTTAAACCTTTTTTAAAATGGCTCTAATTTCCTAAGTTTAAAATCCCGGGCTTGACCACCCTTAACCCGAGACTTAAAAAATCATTTTTAGAGTTTAAAAAGGTTTAAAAATTAACCTAAGTCAGTAACTAAACTTCCTAATTAGCTCCCTCTAAGTAACTTAACCAAAACAGAAAAATGATTTTCCTCCAAATTCAATTCTGACTCCACTCTCCAGTTTTAAGCCACGATTTTGTACCCTAAAATTCAAAAAAGTTCTGAAAAAAATACACGGGAAAAATTCAGGTTAGTTTTCTGATTAAAGATGAATGCCCAAAAAAATCGGGAAAGTACGAGTACTGGGTGAAAAAACTGTTTTGCCAAAATATATTTTTGCCTTTGATAAAATCATTTAAAAATCAAAGTAAAAATATTTAGGACTCACAAAATGACTCACAAATAGTAGCTAGGACTTTTTGAAAGTTAGATAAAAATTGGCTAAGTAAAAAATTCACAAAGGTAAAATAATCAATTTGACAAACCTTAATTTCCCACAAGTGTGCTCAAGAGAGCATGACTTTGAACCATTAATTGGCCTAAGTCATTAGTCAAGTGGCATGAACATGAAATGCATGAAAAAAAATACAGCAAATATGATGCATGAAATGCATGAGTTTAAACCTAAATGTCATGAAAAAAATGCATGGCATCAATATAGTGACCTAGACCTAAATGAACTTGCATGGCATTTAATGTAACCTAGGTCTAAAATGCATGAACATGCATGGCAAGATAAACCTAACCTAACATCTAAAATATGCATGGCAATAACACAAACACAAGGCATGCTTAAACCAAAAACTCAACCAAATATCATGCAAATGCCTACCTATCAACTAACATAGCAAAAATGCACACATAATGCTAGAATACATGGAGTGGCCGAATGACCTATGATTCCAAACAAGCATGGCATTTTCGCAAACACTTGATATACTAACATGCAAAACTAAAATATAACACTCAAATCATGCAAACACAAAGTAGAGATATTAAAACTAACAAGCATTTTCACAAACACTTGATATACTAACATGCTCAATTAAAATATAACACTCAAATCATGCAAACACAAAGTATAGATACTAAAACTAACAAGCATTTTCACAAACACTTGATATACTAACATGCTCAACTAAAATATAACACTCAAATCATGCAAACACAAAGTAGAGATATTAAAACTAACAAGCATTTTCACAAACACTTGATATACTAAATATAAAACATCAACAAATTTAAACATTATGAAAACAGAAAATTAAAAAAGCAAGAACATGATATTTAAACTCATAAATGACAACAAACAAGCAACCAAATTAAAACATGCTTCAAGTATATGAAGTAGGAGAATATTTAAAGCATCAAGACTAAAGAAAACAACATGAATAACATGAGAAATCAAACAAAACAGCAGCATTAAAAAAATAATATAGGCCATTCGGTCATGGTGAGGAAAATAAGAAAAAAATGTAAGAAAACTTTGTTTAAGAAAAAGATGAAGAAAGAACTTAAAAGGAATATAAAAAAGAAAACACTTATTTTAAAAGAAAACTCACCAAATGATAATCAAAATAGCAAAAATAAGAATGGAAAATCAAGAAAGTGCAAGAGTTGTTGCTAAATGCAACCTCAAGAAGCTATATTTCAAGCTTTATCTCTTCAAACTTTCCTTTCTTTTCTAAACTTTTTCTTTTTGCCTTCAACCAAGGAGAGAAAAAACTAATAAAAACTAAGAAGAATCTGAAAATGAAGTCTGAAAATTAAAATTCTGCACCTCCCCTTAATGCTAGCAGAACTTTACCTCTCTCCTCCCTTAGGATGTTGTCATTTTGATTCCAACCAACTTCCATCCAAGGGCTAGTGATTCAAGGTGAAAAATTATGAAATTCTCACCATTAGATTAGTGTATCAGCTATCCATAATTATAGCTGTTCAAGAATAATGTTGACACTCTCCCACTTCATGCATTAAAATTACGTAGATATATTACAATTACATAGATATATTACAATTACAATTACATAAATATATTACAATTAATAATGTATCTATGTAATTGTCGTGTATTGTTATATATCTAATGTGTAGCTGTAATAAATAAATTTATGTAATATATCTATGTAATATTACATAGCTACATTATTAATTGTAATATATTTATGTAATTGTAATATATCCATGTAATTGTAATATCTATGTAATTGTAATGTATCTTTGTAATATATCTATGTAATTGTAATATATTTATGTAATTGTAATATATATATGTAATTGTAATTGTAATATATCTATGTAATTGTAATATATTTATGTAATTGTAATATATCTATGTAATTGTAATATCTATGTAATATATATATATATATATATATATGTAATTGTAATATATCTATGTAATATATCTATGTAATTGTAATATATCTATGTAATTGTAATATATCTATATAATTGTAATATATCTATGTAATTGTAATGTATCTATGTAATTGTAATATATCTATGTAGTTGTAATGTATCTACGTTATTGTAATATCTATGTAATTGTAATATATCTATGTAATTGTAATGTACCTATGTAATATATCTATGTAATTGTAATATATCTATGTAATTGTAGTATATCTATGCAATTGAAATATTATCTATATATCAATGTAATTATAATATATCTATGTAATTGTAATATATCTATGTAATTGTAATTGTAATATATATATGTAATATATCTATGTAATTGTAATATATATATATATATGTAATTGTAATATATATATATCTATGTAATTCTAATATATCTATGTAATTGTAATATATCTATATAATATATTTATCTATGTATTATAATTGTATATATCTATGTAATTGTAATATATCTATATAATATATCTATGCAATAGTTTTAATATATCTATGTATTATATAATTCTAATATATCAATGTAATTGTAATATATCTATGTAATTATATTATGTCTATGTAATTGTAATATATCTATGCAAATCGTCCGGACCGACCGGACCATCCGTACCGACTGGACGGTTATATATTTGTGTTAAGTACCGAAATGATGATTAATCCATGTATACAATATTGTAATATATCTATGTAATTGTTTACAATTACATAAATACATTACAATTATTACAATTACATAGATATATTACATAGATATATTGTAGTATATTATGTAATTGTAATATATATGTAATTGTAATGTATCTATGTTAATTTTAACGTAATTCGAAAACATATATTACATAGATATATTACATAGATATATTACATAAATATATTAGAATTACATAGTTATATTACAATTACATAAATATATTTACAATTACATAAATATATTTACAATTACATAGATATATTACAATTACATAATTATATCTGTAATTGTAATATATATATATATGTAATTGTAATATTACAATTACATAATTATACACGTAATTGTAATATATATATATGTAATTGTAATATATTTATGTAATTGTAATAATATATTACATAGATATATTACAATTACATAAATATATCTATGTAATTGTAATGTATCTATGTAATATATCTATGTAATTGTAATATATCTATGTAATTCTAATATATCTATGTAATTGTAATATATTTATGTAATGTATCTATGTAATATATCTATGTAATTGTAATATATCTATGTGGTTGTAATGTATCTATGTAATTGTAATATATCTATGTAACTATAGTATATGTATGTAATTGTAATATATATATATATATATAATGTATCTATGTAATTCTAATATATCCATGTAATTGTAATATCTATGTAATTGTAATGTATCTATGTAATATATCTATGTACTTGTAATATATCTATGTAATTGTAATATATTTATGTAATTGTAATATATCTATGTAATTGTAATATTTATGTAATATATCTATATAATTGTAATATATCAATTTAATATATTATCTATGTAATATATCTATGTAATTGTAATATATTTATGTAATTGTAATATATCTATGTAATTGTAATGTATCTATGTAATTATAATGTATCTATGTAATTGTAATATATCTATGTAATTGTAATGTATCTATGTTATTGTAATATCTATGTAATTGTAATGTATCTATGTAATATATCTATGTAATTGTAATATATCTATGTAATTGTAGTATATCTATGTAATTGTAATATTATCTATATATCAATGTAATTATAATATATCTATGTAATTGTAATTGTAATATATCTATGTAATATATCTATGTAATTGTAATATATATATATATGTAATTATTATATCTATGTAATTGTAATATATATATCTATGTAATTGTAATATATCTATGTAATATATTTATCTATGTATTATAATTGTAATATATTTTTGTAATTGTAATATATCAATCACACCTAAACCAAAAAGATTGGTGGCGGTTCCATTTGCGTTTTCAAATCGTCTTAGCGGTCGAAAAACCATTATGACAGTATAAATGTAGAGGAATCATTCATTCAATGAATACTTCAATGTGTTGGCATCACCAATTGGGTCTTTCTTGACCTTATTGGATTTCAATGAAAGTTTATATTGCACGTTTTTATTCCAGTAATATGAATAGAATATATTGAAATAGAAACTATATGCGAATTATAAGGAGTATATTTCTAAAACCTATATTCCACCTTTGAAGAAATCTTTCTTCTTCTGAAAACACCTTCAAATACACTGTCACTTCCCTTACCATTATAATCTAACTTGTTCTTTAAAAGGAAAAGCTTTAGGCAAAAATATATAGAAAAGATCGGATTCATTAAAATATATAGAATATTATTATTAATAAATTTTTTATATTAAAATATAAATATAATTTTAAATAAGTGTAAACAAAATAATTACCTATTATTCTCTTATATATAGATTGCATTGCACAGCAAGGTTTTTTTATTACAATCATTTCCTAATTTTTTTCTTTAGAATTACCAATATCTTAAACATTTAAACATTAACAAAACATGATACTTTTTTCTCTAATCATTAAGTCCATTGCAATGTTAAGAAGGCAATGGTTATTCCATTCTATTAGTATGTTTGGTAGGTTAATATGAATGTAGGAATGGAAAAGAAAAATAGCTCATTGATAATAATACCCTTTAATGTAAAATTAATAATATATATTACAATTACATATATATATATATATATTACAATTACATAGATATATTATAATTACATAGATAATATATTACAATTACATAAATATATTACAATTACATAGATATATTACATTAACACAATTACATAGATATAATACAATTACATAGATAACAAATAAATTACACCATTATATTACAATTACATAGATATATTACAATTACATAGATATATCTATGTAATTGTAATATATCTATGTAATTGTAATATAATATATATCTATGTAACTACAATTACATAGATAATTGATAATGTATACATCTATGTAATTGTAATATATCTATGTAATTGTAATATATCTATGTAATTGTAATATATATCTATGCAATTGTAATATATCTATGTAATTGTAATATATATCTATGCAATTGTAATATATCTATGTAATTGTAATATATATATATATATATGTAATTGTAATATATCTATGTAATTATAATATATCTATGTTATTGTAATATATCTATGTAATTGTAATATATTTGTATAATATATCTATATATATATGTAATTGTAATATATCTATGTAATTATAATATATCTATGTTATTGTAATATATCTATGTAATTGTAATATATTTGTATAATATATCTATGTATATATGTAATTGTAATATATCTATGTAATTGTATACATGCAATATCTATGTATCTATGTAATTCTAATATATCTATGTAATTATAATGTATCTATGTAATTGTAATATATCTATGTAATTATAATATATCTATGTAACTGTAGTATATCTGTGTAATTGTAATATATATATCTATGTAATTGTAATTATTACAATTACATAGATATATTACAATTACATAATTACAATTACAAAGATATATTACTATTACATAGATATATCACATAGATACATTACAATTACATAGATATATTACAAATACATAGATACATTACAATTACATAGATATATTACAATTACATAGTTATATCTATGTAATTATAATGCTTTAAGTAATTATAATATATCTATGTAATTGTAATATATTTTTGTAATTGTAATATATCTATGTAATAATATATCTATGTGATTGTAATATATCTATGTAATATATGTAATATATCTATTACATAGATATATTACTATAACATAGATATATATTTGTGTAATTGTAATATATACATATATTTATGTAATATATGTAATATATCTATGTAATTGTAATATATCTATGTAATAGTAATATATCTATGTAATTGTTATTACGTGATTGTAATATATGTAATATATCTATGTAATTAGATATCTATGTAATTGTAATATATCTATGTAATTGTAATATATCTATATAATTGTAATGTATCTATGTAATTGTAATATATCTATGTAATTGTAATATATCTAATGTATCTATGTAATATATCTATGTCATTACAAAGATATATTACATGTATATATTTATCTATGTAATAGTAATATATCTATGTAATTATATCTATGTAATTGTAATATATCTATGTAATTGTAATATATATCTATGCAATTGTAATATATCTATGTAATTGTAATATATCTATGTAATTGCAATGTATCTATGTAATTATAATATATCTATGTAATTGTAATATATTTATGTAATTGTAATTATGCAATTGTAATATATATCTATGCAATTGTAATATATCTATGTAATTGTAATATATCTATGTAATATAACTATGTAATTGTAATGTATCTATGTAATTGTAATATATTATCTATGTAATTGTAATATATTACATATCTATGTAATTACAATTGCATAGATATATCAATGTAATATATTAAAATTACATAGATATATTACATATATTACATTAATATATATCTATGTAATTCTAATGTTTTCAATAATTTTAATATATTTATGTAATTATAATATATCTATGTTATTGTAATATATTTATGTAATTGTAATATATTTGTGTAATTGTAATATATCTATGTAACTATATTACATAGATATATATATTTTACAATTACATAGATATATATTAAAATTACATAGATATATATTACATAGATATAGAATATATTACATAGATATACTATTACAATTACATATATATATATTACAATTACATAGATATATTACATATATTACATAGATATACTACATAAATATATTACAATTACATAGATATATTACATAGATACATTACATAAATATATTAAAATTACATAGATATATTATAATTACATAGATATACTATTACAATTACATAGATATATTACAATTGCATAGATATATATTACAATTACATAGATATATTACAGAGATATATTACAATTACATAGATATATTACAATTACTTAAATATATTACAATTAATAATGTATCTATTTAATATTACATAGATATATTTCATAAATATATTACAATTACATAGATATATTACAATAACATAGATATATTACAATTACATAGATATATTACAATTACATATATATATATATATTACAATTACATAGATATATTACAATTACACAAATATATTACAATTGCATAAATATATTACAATAACATAGATATATTACAATTAAATAAATATATTACAATTACATAGATATATTACAATGTATTACACAAATATATTATAATTACTTAATTATATTACAATTACATAGATACATTACAATTACATAGATACATTAAAATTACTAAAGCCTAGCCTAGCCTAGTAGGTCGGTCCGGGGCTGTCCAGACGGTCTGGGCAGTCCGGACGATCCGGGTGGTACGAGCGGTCCGAACGGTCTGGGTTGTCCGATCAGTCCGTGCGGTTCGGTCGGTCCGGTCAGCCCGAGCGGTCCTCTCATCAAGCCTAGCCTGTAGCCTATCAAAGTTGAGACACCAAGGCTAGTCAAGTTTAGCCAAGCCAGGCCTAGCTTAGCCTAGTAGGTTGATCCAAGCGATCTGGACGGTTCGAGCGGTCCAGTCTATAGGGAAGGTTCGGGCGGTCCGGTCGGTCCGATCGGTTCGGACAGTTCAAAAGGTCTGGATGGTCCGATCGGTCCGGGCGGTCCGGGTTCGAGACTCGGTTACGTGCGGGGAAGGATTAGCACCCCCATAACACCCGTATAAAACGGTACCTTATTAATCGTGTGTTATCTCAAGTCTCGGTAAAAAGTTGGTTTTAAATTTAGTATTTCAAGTTAATTCCTAATTAAAGAAAAATAATTTCATTTTTAATTAAAAATGATCCGGAATTTATAAATTCAAAATTTTCCTATATTCCCCAACAAACGTGGCAAAATATAGAAATTTTTATTAATTTTGGAAAACTTTCCGAATCATTCTCTTTTTAAAGAAGATATTCCGTTATTAATAATAATTGATGATATCCTTCCCAGCAAACCTGGCAGAGAACTCATGAATTATTTTAAAACGGGTAATGGAGTTTGCATGAATCGGTGCAGCCAATAGATACTTGCAGAAAGGGTATTCTGCTTACCTTGCTTATGTGATTAACAAGGACATACATGAGGCAAAGTTGGAAACTATACCTGTGGTCAAATAGTTTCCTGAGATCTTCCCTGAAGAATTGGTCGGTTTACCTCCTGACAGGGAATTGGAGTTTATTATCGACTTAATCCCTGACAGTACTCTTATTTCTCAAGCACCCTATAGAATGGCACCTTCGGAGCTAAAGGAATTGAAAGTGCATTTGCAAGACCTAGTTGACAGAGGTTTCATTCGCCCTAGTAATTCACCGTGGAGAGCAACTGGTTGAGATTTTGGATAGAAAGGACCAAGTTCTAAGGACTAAGACTATTCCATTAGTGAAAGTTCTTTGGAGGAATCATTCATATGAAGAAGCTACATGGAAAAGGGAGGAAGATATGCAGACTCAATATCCTCACTTGTTCAATCAAGTTGGTAAGTAAATTTCGAGGAGGAAATTTTTCTAAGGGGGGCAGGTTGTAACAACCAAGGTTACGTACAATCGTGTAAAGTTAAATCCCGAAAATTTTTTAAGGGCAAACTTGGAAGTTGGTAAGGAGTTATAACTGAAGGAAATAAAAGAAGAAAGGATCAAATTGAACAAACTAAAAAGTTTAGGGGCTTAATGGTTATTTATGAAAAGTTGAGGGACCAATGTGCAATTATACCAAAAATTGAAAAATATCTTTATATCTTGAAAATTCTAGAATTTTTTTTTCTTCTTATTTCTTAGAAGATAGCCAGCCACACCCTTCTCATTCTCTCAAAATTCTCTTCATCCTCTCAAAAAATTTCTTCAAGTATTTCCACCAAAATCTCATCAACAATCACATCCAAGGTTAGTTTCTTGATTAATTCTTCCTTTTCTTTAGATATTCTACATGAACATGCTAAGATCTTAGCTCCATAAACAAGTTAAGGTCTGAAATCCATCTATTAAGTATGAGTTTTACTTACCTTTGGTAAGAATTAAAAGGATTTGAAAGCATGAACAAGAAAATGGGAAGAAAAAGCAAAACAGGGGAAGTTAAGCATGCTTGCTGTTCGGATTTTTTGGGTTTGGCACAGCTGGGTTTGTATTTTTTTTTATATATTTTTCCTAGAAACTAGACTTCACCAAAACCGATAAGCGGTTAAAAAGATAAAATTCGGTGAAGTTGGCTGTTCAGTGTTGACCCCTGTTTCAACATAGTTTCGGGATTTATCAAATTTGATCAAGATTTTGTTCTAATTGTCTAAGTTAGTTATTTTCTTCATAAATTAGACTTATTGATTGAAATAAACCAATTGGAATCACTTCAAAGTTCCTTACCAAACACAAGTTATGATTTTCTAATCTAGCTTGATAGTAAGGAATTTATTGCTTAAGATAAATATAGTACTAAATGATGGTTATGGATTATGAAAATCTCTAAGGCATGGAGTACTAGAAAGGAATTTGATAAGGACATGAATATGGAGTTGAATTTTGGAGAAAATGAGTATGGAAATGATATTAAAAATTTGGGAGATGTTGTTTTGAGTATGAGAAATTAGTATTGACCTTGAGGGAAGATTATGAGATTTAAGTTGCATTCATAATTGTGTAATGCTTTGAGTATGTATAGATACTAATTATCGTTAATCTCTAGGCCACGTAGATCTGACGTCACCTGTGGATCCCGAAGTTTCAGATTGAGGTGTACAGTAGATCATCTCAAGGATTGTAAGTAGACGACAACTATAGTTATTTGAAATTTCTTTAATTATAATTATAATTTTTTAGCATGATATTTATTTTACGTATTAAAGGTATATCCGATATATAATCATATGAATTGATTTGTTATTAAAGTACATTTATTTCAAGAAATATTATATCGAGTAAGTTGGTTGATTTATGAAATATGATTATACATAGAATTTGACGTACATGGTTTTGGCTCCACCTGACTTAATGTATGAGATTATACCCTTGATCGGAATACGGGAGCTGCGTGCTACGCCTTTGTGGTGGGAGCCACCTTTAGAGTCCCTATCCCGTTATATTTGCCTTTTGGGGGCACATCATAGCGACAAATATGCCTTTGGGGCGTCCTATGGTGGTATTGGCCTTTGGGGCCGGCTACTAGTATGGCTACATGGATATTGCCTGGTTATTTCATGGATGTACTCTTGTGCATGACAGAAAGTTGGAGCCCAATTATATGAAACTTTATTTACTTTACAGATTTTATACATTGATTTGGTATTATAATACTGATATACATTTGAAAACTTTGCTACATCTTCGAATTATTCATTATGGTTTTACTATTATTTATTTTGAAAACGTCTATTATGTTTTAAAGGATTATAATCATAGTTTTCAAATGTTTTAAAAGTTGTCTACTCATTGAGATATTCATATATCTCACCTTTTCATATTCTCATTTTCAGGTGACAGTTAGGTGTCGGGATCGCAACCTTCCTCTATTCTCTGCTTCAAATAGTATTTTGACGTGGTGGGCATCATACTAAAAATTTCTTGAAGTCTTGATCTTTCGATGTTTTTATCTAGTAAACCTTGCTGAGATAGGTGTACTTTTGGATATATTATATATATTTGAAGATATGAGACAATAGATCAATATGTTTTGACTTGAGCATAAATTGATCATGGATAATTTTTGAATATGCATGGATATATGTGACAATAGTATTAAGAAATACTGCTGGTTGAGGATATGAATTGAATGTTATTTGCAGGAGGGTTATAGTTGAGATAGAAAGGAAACTCTGTCGGATTTTAGGTATATTATCCGGACAGGGTGTTACAATATAAATGTAATATATCTATGTAATTGTAAAATATTTAATAGTGTTAATGTAATATATCTATGTAATATATATATCTATGTAATTGTAATATATCTATGTAACTGTAATAAATCTATGTCATTGTAATATCTATGTAATTGAAATACATCTATGTAATTGAAATACATCTATGTAATTGTAATATATCTATGTAATTGTAATATATCTATGTAATTATATACATGTAATATCTATGTATCTATGTAATTCTAATATATCTATGTAATTGTAATATATCTATGTAATTGTAATATATCTATGTAATTGAAATACATCTATGTAATTGTAATATATCTATGTAATTGTAATATATCTATGTAATTGTAATATATCTATGTAATTATATACATGTAATATCTATGTATCTATGTAATTCTAATATATCTATGTAATTATAATATATCTATGTTATTGTAATATATTTATGCAATTGTAATATATCTATGCAATTATAATATATCTATGTAATATTACATAGATATATATCTTACATGTATTTTAATTGTAATATATCTATGTAATTGTAATATATCTATGTAATTGTAATATTATCTATGTAATTGTAATGTATCTATGTAATATATCTATGTGATTGTAATAGATATTACATAGATATCTTACATAAATATATATATTACAATTAAATAGATATATTACAATTATATAGATATATTTCAATTACATAGATGTATTGCAATTACATAGATGTAGTTCAATTACATAGATGTATTACAATTACATAAATATATTTATTACAATTACATAGATATATTACTATTACATAGATATATTACAATTACATAGACATATTACATATAATACATAAAATTACATAGATATAATTACATAGAAGATAATATATCTTTGTAGTTATAATATATCTATGTAATTGTAATATATTTATGTAATATATCTATGTAATATTACATAGATACATTATTAATTGTATTATATTTATGTAATTGTAATATATCTATGTAATTGTAATACATCTATGTAATATGTATATGTAATTGTAATGTATCTATGTAATTGTAATATATCTATGTAATTGTAATGTATCTATGTAATATATCTATGTAATTGTAATATATCTATGTAACTGTAGTATATCTATGTTATTGTAATATATATATATATATATCCAATGTCTCTATGTAATTCTAATATATCAATGTAATTCGAAAACATTATATATTACATGTATTTTAATATATCCAATGTGTAATTGTAATGTATCTATGTAATTGTAATATATAATATAATATATCTATATAATTGTAATAATATGTCTATGTAATTGTAATATATCTATGTAATTGTAATATATCTATGTAATTGTAATGTATCTATATAATATATTTACGTAATTGCAATATATCTATGTAATTGTAATGTATCTACGTAATATATCTATGTAATTGTAATATATCTATGTAACTGTAGTATCTATGTAATTGTAATATATATATATCCAATGTATCTATGTAATTCTAATATATCAATGTAATTCGAAAACATTATATATTACATGTATTTTAATATATCTAATGTATCTTTGTAATTGTAATGTATCTATGTTACTGAAAACTTTAGATATATAATTATAATGTATCTATGTAATTATAATATATCTATGTAATTATAATATATCTATGTAATTGTAATATATCTATGTACTTGTAATATATTTATGTAATATAAATATCTATGTAATTGTAATTGTAATATATTTGTGTAATTGTAATAAATGTATGTAATTGTAATATATACACAAATAGATTACAATTACATACATATATTACAACTAAATATATATATTACAATTACATAAATATATACAATTACATAGATATATTACACAAATATATTACAATTATATAAATATATTACAATTACATAGATATATTACAATTACATAGATATATTACAATTACATAGAAATATTACTATTACATAGATACATTATAATTACATAGATACATTATAATTATATATCTAAAGTTTTGAGTAACATAGATACATTACAATTACACATTAGTGATATTAAAATACATGCAATATATAATATTTTCGAATTACATTGATATATTAGAATTACATAGATACATTGGATATATATATATATATATTACAATTACATAGATATATTAAACTACATGTAATATATTATGTTACATAGATATATTACAATTATATAGATATATTACAGTTACATAGATATATTACAATTACATAGATATATTTATGTAATTGTAATATATCTATGTAATTGTAATTATGTCATTGTAATATATGTAATATATCTATGCAATTGTAATATATTTGTGTAATTACAATTGTAATATATCTATGTAATTGCAATTCTAATAATGTATCTATGTAATATATTTATGTATTACAATTACATAGATATATTACAATTACATAAATAGAATTATAATTCTAAGTAATTGTAATATATCTATGTAATTGTAATATATCTTTGTAATTGTAATATATACATAAATATATCTATGTAATTGTAATATATCTATGTAATATATCTATGTAATTGTAATATATTACATATGATATATTACAATTACATAGATATAATTACAATTACATAAGTATATTACATATAAAATATTTATGTATATATTACAATTATAATTACATAGATACATAGATATATTTATATATATATTACAATTACAATTACATAGATATATTACAATTACATAGATATATTACATATGATTAATGTAATTATAATTGGATAGTTGTATTAGAATTACATAGATATATTACAATTACATAAATATATTACAATTACTCAAATATATTACAATTACATAGATATATTACAATTACATAGATGTATTATAATTACATAGATATATTACAATAACATAGATATATTACATAGATGTATTATAATTACATAGATATATTACAATTACATAGATACATTAATATTACATAGATATATTAGTTTTACATAGATATATTACAATTACATAGATACATTAGTATTACATTGATATATTATAATTACATAGATATATTTATGTATATATTACAATTACAATTACAATTACAATTACAATTACATAGATACATAGATATATTTATGTTTATATTACAATTACATAGATATATTACTATTACATGTAATATATTACAATTACATAGATATATTACTATTACATAGATATATTAGAATTACATAGATATATTACAGTTACATAGATATATTACTATTACATAGATATATAACAATTACATATTTAATATATCTATGTAATTTTAATATATCTATGTAATTGTAATGAATTGTAATGAATTGTAATATATCTATGTAATTGTAATATATCTATATAATTCTAATGTATCTATGTAATTGTTATATATCAATTTAATTCTAATGTTTTAAGTAATTGTAATATATCTATGTAATTGTAATATATCTATGTAATTGTAATGTATCTATATAATTGTAATATATCTATGTAATTGTAATATTTTAAGTAATTGTAATATATCTATGTAATTGTAATATATTTAAGTAATTGTAATATATCTATGTAATTATAATGTAATACAATAATTATGCAATTTCGAAAGCGAAGAAACTCTTCTTAAATTCTGCATAGACGATGGAGAATTCGGTGAAAGTTTTCGATGCCAAAGATTTTCTTTTCATTCCCAAATGAAATAATTTGTTTTGCTACAAATACAAAATTTGCAATAAAGAGAATTGTGGGAATATTAGAATTACATAGATATATTACATATCAAGGAATACCACTTGCCACTCCCCTTCCCTTTCTCTAGGAAGCAAGCATAGGATGAGAATAGCTTTTCTGCATTCTGAAACATCTCAAGGAAGGAAAATTATCCGATTTAGGGATCCGGACAAAATTAGGTGTCTGCAACATGTATACATTACACTTACATAGATATTTTATAATTACATAAATATATTACAATTACATAGATATATTACAACTACATGTATATATTATAATTAACAATATTATAATTACATAGATATATTACAATTACTGAAAACAATTACATAGATATATTACAAGTACTAAAAACATGTATACATTAGATATTTCAGTAATTGTATCTATGTAATTGTAATATATTTGTGTAATTGTATTTATGTAATTGTAATATATTTGTAATATATCTATGTAAGTTACATTACTATTTCTGAAAACATTAGATATTACAATTACATAGATATATTACAATTATATAGATAATATTACAATTACTGTATTAGATATATTACTGAAAATATTAGAATTACTGAAAACATTAGATATTACATGAATAATTAGAATTGCTGAAAACATTAGATATTACATGTATATATTACAATTACATAGATATTTTACAATTACTGAAATATATTACAATTACATAGATATATAGATATATTACAATTACATAAACATAAACATATTATAATTACATAGATATGTTTTAAGTAATTCTAAAGTATTAATTATCTATGTAATTTATGTAATTTTAAGTGATAGTTCTAAATTACTCAAAACATTATCAAATATCTAATGTTTTCAGTAATTGGAATATATCTATATAATTGTAATATAATGTTAAGTGGTAATTGTAATATATCTATGTAATTGGTAATTCTAAAATATACATGTAATATCTAATGTTTTCATTAATATATCTATGTAATTATAATATATTTTTGTAATTATAATATATCTATGTAATATATTTGTGTAATTTACGTAATGTTAAGTGGTAATTCTAACAAATAAATATAATATATCTATGTAATTATAATATATCTATGTATGTAATTATAATATTATCAATTAGCTAATGTTTTTAGTAATTCTAATATATACATGTAATATATCTTTGTAATTACATTATCTAATGTTTTCAGTTATTATAATGTACACATAGTAATTCCACGTAAATTCCACAAATATATTATAATTACATAGATGTATACATTATCAATTATCTAATATTTTCAGAAATTCTAATGTATACATGTAATATCTAATGTTTTCAGTAATTGTAATGTATACATGTAATATCTAATATTCTCAGAAATTATAATATATCTATATAAATGTAATATATCTATGCAATTGTAATATATTTAATAGTGTTAATGTAATATATCTATGTAATTTTAATATATCTATGTAATTTTAATATATCCATGTAATTGTAATGTATCTATGTAATATATCTATGTAACTGCAACATATCTATGTAATTGTAATATATATATATATCCAATGTATCTATGTAATTCTAATATATCAATGTAATTCGAAAATATTATATATTACATGTATTTTAATATATCTAATGTGTAATTGTAATGTATCTATGTAATATATCTATGTAATTATAATATCTAAACACCCGGACGGACCGGACCTATCGGACCGACCAGAGACACCAAGGTTAGGCTTGGCTTGGCTAAACTTGACTAACCTTGGTGTCTAAACTTTGAAATACATCTATGTAATTGAAATACATCTATGTAATTGTAATACATCTATGTAATTGAAATATATGTATATAATTGTAATATATCAATGTAATTGTAATGTATCTATGTAATTCTAATGTATCTATGTAATTGTAAATATATTACAATTACTGTATTAGATATATTACTGAAAATATTAAAATTACTGAAAACATTAGATATTACATGAATACATTAGAATTACTGAAAACATTAGATAATGTAATTACAAAGATATATTATATGTATATATTTATCTATCTAATTGTAATATATCTACGTAATATTACATAGATATATTACATATATATATTACAGTAATTGTAATTGTATCTATGTAATTCTAATATATCTATGTAATTGTAATATATTACATTGTAATATATTACAATTACATAGATATATTAAAATTACTTAGATATAACAGAATTGCAAAGATACATTAGAATTACATAGATATATCACATGTAATATACAATTACATTCAAATATACATTACTACTACATAGATATATTACTGAAAATTTTAAAATTACAAATATATTTGTCTAATATATCTATGTAATTGTAATACATTTGTGTAATTGTAATATATCTATGTAATTGTAATATATCTATGTAATTGTAATGTATCTATGTAATTGTAATATCTATGTAATATATCTATGTAATTGTAATATATTTAACAGTGTTAATGTAATATATCTATGTAATTGTAATATATCTATGTAATTGTAATATTAAATATATGTATATATTACAATTACATGGATATAATTACAATTACATAGATATATTACATAGATAGGGAATTGTAATATATTTGTGTAATTGTAATATATCTATGTAACTGTAATATATCTATGTAACTGTAATATATCTATGTAACTGTAATATATCTATGTAATTGTAATATATTTATGTAATTGTAATACATCTATGTAATTTTAATATATCTATATAATATATTATCTATGTAATTATAATATATCTATGTAGTTTTAATATATCTATGTAATTGTAATATATCTATGTAACTATAATATATCTTTGTAATTGTAATATATCTATGTAATATTACATAGATACATTATTAATCGTAATATATTTGTAACAACCGAGGTTACGTATAATCATGTAAAGTTAAATTCCGAAAATTTTAAGGACAAACTTGGAAATTGGTAAGAAGTTATAAGTGAAGGAAATAAAAGAAGAAAGGATCAAAATGAACATATTAAAAAAGTTTAGGGGCTTAATGGTTATTTATAAATAGTTGAGGGACTAATATGCAATTCTACCCAAAAAAAATCACTTATCTTCATCTTTTCTCCTGAAAACTCTAGACAAATTTTCATGCTTTCTTCAAGTGGCAGCCGGCTCCATCATCTCTCTCTCTCAAAAAAATTCTCTTCAAACAATTCCACCAAAATCTCAACAACAATTACATCCAAGGTTAGTTTCTTGATAAGCGGTTAAAAAGATAAAATTCGGTGAAGTTGGCTGTTTAGTGTGACCCCTGTTTCAGCATAGTTTCGGGATTTATCAAATTTGACCAAGATTTTGTTCTAGTTGTCTAAGTTAGTTATTTTCTTCATAAATTAGACTTATTGGTACCAAACTCAAGTTATGATTTTCTAATCTAGCTTGATAGTAAGGAATTTATTGCTTAAGATAAATATAGTACTAAATGATGGTTATGGATTATGAAAATCTCTAAGGCATGGAGTACTAGAAAGGAATTTGATAAGGACATGAATATGGAGTTGAATTTTGGAGAAAATGATTATGGACATTGTAGACACCTAATTTTGTCCGGATTTTTAAAAAAAACCAATTTTGATTTGTCCCCCTCTCGGGTTTAATATTTTTGTAAAAGTCACCGTCGCGATTTTAGATTTTTAAAAAAATGTTCTAAATTATATATATCCTTTTTAGCTTTAATTGTTCAAATAAAATCGGACCGTAAAATTACCAATTTTAAAACTCAATTTAAACCCGAGGTGAAAAAGTTTAATCTTGAGCGTTATTAGATTTTTAAAATAAATTTTTTAATTGAAAATATTTGAAAAAAAACAAAAAAAAAAGAATTGAATAAAAGAAGGGTAATTTAGACATTACCCCTTTTTTAGGTTAAGAATTAAGTTATAAATGGATCACTTGAGCAAAGAAAAGGGGGAGCCGATCAAAAGAAAGAGAGCTGGCGGCTATAGAAAAAAGGCAAAAAAAAAAAAACCTCTAGCTCAGGGGCTCCTCCTCCTAGAAAATTTCCTCAGCTTGTTTGTTCTTTCACTGCTCCTATTCATGACTCTCTGAGAAAAACTCCTCTCTTCAATTCCTCCCATTCTTTCAAAACCCTCAAATTAAGCAAAATCCATAGCGAGAACTATGATTTCATCACAGCCGTTCATCGGCACTCCGCTTCCATCGTCATCAATCTCTCCCCATGCTGGCCTCTACACGCTCCCTCACCGTAGACTCGCCTCCACTAGAGTCCATCTCAGTTTCAACGAAATCCTTCCGATTCCCTCCTTCGACTCTTCCATCGATTTCCAAGCATTTTTTACCAAAACCGAGAGCCTCCTATAAACTCTCGCCGACGCTGCTGTTGCGGCCGATCCCGCGCCGGGTCTACCGACGCTGCCGCGCAAAAAAAAATGGCGGTTGGTTCGGCTTCATTTCCGATGCGATGGAATCCGTTTTCAAGGTGTTGGAAGATGGATTATCGGTGTTACACGTGCCCTACGCGTATGGATTTGCGATTATATTGCTTACAGTTATAGTTAATATTGCTACATTTCCTTTAACAAAGCAGCAGGTGGAATCGTGGGTCTACAAAATGAGCCTGCAAGAGATGATGGTGCCTTACGAGAGTTTTAGCTATGGGGAGATGTTTAAGAAGCAGAATCACAGGAGTGGGAAGTGCAAGCAGGTTATCTATAAGCATCTTGTGAAGTTGATGAAAAGACATTTCATGAGCGGCGGTGTCGCCGACGGTGGCGGTGAGGGAGGAGTTTATGAGTGCCTTTAAAGAAGAAATGGAGAGAGTGAGAGTGAGAGAGATGTCGTGCTTGGCGTCTTGCTGTGCTGCGTCTACATGCGGGCTGTGCTCATCGGTGGCATCTGGGATCTCCAAGAAATCAGCTAGGCTTGCTTATTGTGGTCTCTTTGGACTTTCCGTTATCGTTTCTTGGATTCTTAGAGAAGTTGCTGCTCCTCTTTTGGAGAAGTTACCATGGATAAACAATTCTACTCACACAAAGGCATGGTTTCAAGAACAGGCAGTACTTCGTGTAAGCTTGGGGAATTTCCTGTTTTTTGCTGTACTAGCTCTAATAATGATTGGTGTGAAGGACCAAAATGACAGACGTGATTCATGGCATCATGGTGGATGGATTGCAAAGATGGTGATCTGGATTTTGCTTGTGATCCTTATGTTCTTTCTTCCCAATATTGTCATCACAGTCTATGGAACTTTATCGAAATTTGGTGCAGGGCTGTTTTTATTGGTTCAAGTGATTATATTACTTGGCTTTACACACTCACGGAATGATGCCTGGGTTGAAAAAGATGAACAAAAATGGTATATTGCTTTACTTGCTATACCATTGGTTGCTATCTTGTGGCATTTGTATTCTCTGGAATTTTGTTTATATGGTTCAACTCTTCTGGCAATATATTGTCAGTTCTTGCTCAGATTCTCAGTACTTCGAAGAACTTTATAATTACTATACCACTAACAAGGCTTGGCATCTCTGTGATCCTGAGGCTGAGAAAGTATTTAAGGCTTTTAGAAAAGCTGGTGTAAAAGTGGCTGTTGTATCAAATTTTGACACTCAGTTAAGACCTGTCTTGAGGGCTTTGAATTGTGACCATTGGTTTGACGCTGTGGCAGTGTCAGCTGAAGTTGAAGCAGAGAAGCCAAATCCAACAATATTTCTAAAAGCTTGTGAGCTGTTGGGCATAAAACCCGAAGATGGTATTCATGTAGGGGATGACCGTAGGAATGATATTTGGGGTGCCAGAAATGCAGGTTGTGATGCTTGGCTCTGGGGAAGTGATGTTTACTCATTTAAAGAGAAGGTTCGAAGCAAAATTGCTTTGCTTAAGAAGATAAGATACCATCTACTTATTTTTGGAGACTGAGGAGTGCAGTCCAGAATGGAATCTAGAGAACAGAATGCGGGATTCAGGATTCGATAGAAGTTCTAATTGGAACAGGGAAGTTGGTGGCTGGGCAGATCTGGGTGTTGATACAGGGCAGTATTCTAGGGAACTCGTGTCTAACTCTGTCTCTGCTATCCATGAGGAGCCCAAGGGTTCCGTTGACCCTACAAGATCTTAGAGAAAGCTCACTCTGGCACAAAAGCTAAAGGTTCCTCGACAGCATGCAGCATAGCACTCACAGACCAGGGTCTTCATGCTATAAATTTGGGGAACAGTGGTTTTATGGTGGTTCGAGATGGATGCACTATCTTTAGATCCCTTGTTCAGCAGCATGATTTTAACTTCACGTATCAACTTGAGAGTGGAAGTAATGGTGATTTACCTAGCTCTGGTCAGGTCTTTGCAGTTCCTGTTGCTCTGGGAGATGTTATCATTGCTGGCACGGATGGACTATTTGATAACTTGTACAATCATCAAATATGCGGTGGTGGTAATTTAAGGAGTCATTTGAGGTAATCTTTCATTTCTCTTATATTTATTGTGCTTGCCTTAGATGTGATTTATTGTGATATGCATATTTAGTGTTTGATAAAATGCCTAATGTTTGTTTGCCTTGGACTTGGTCTATTGTGGTGCATGCCTTAATGTCATTTTGCATATTCATTATATTTTAATAAATAAGGCAATATTCCCGAGTTCAATAATTCATGGTTTTCTCTGCTGGATTTGCCGGAGAGGTTATCATTAATTATTAATGAAGGAATGCCCTTTTCTAAAATAAAATGATTCGAATTTTTTTTTTTTTGAAATAAATAAAACTTTCTATGTTTTGTCGGGTCTACCGAGGAACATGAAAAGATTTTGGTATTAATAAACTCCGAGTCATTTTAAGCCATTTCACATGCCATATCATCTTATGTCATCCATATGCCATGTCATCTTGCTTGTCATGTGGATTTCATTCACATGCCATGTCATCTTATGCCATGTCACATGCCATGTCATTTTATGTCATCCATATGCCATGTCATCTTGCTTGTCATGTGGATTTCATTCACATGCCATGTCATCTTATGCCATGTCACATGCCATGTCATTTTATGTCATCCATATGCCATGTCATCTTGCTTGTCATGTCGATTTCATTCACATGCCATGTCATCTTATGCCATGTCACATGCCATGTCATTTTATGTCATCCATTATGCCATGTCATCTTGTTTGCCATGTCGATTTCATTCACATGCCATGTCATCTTATGCCATGTCATTTAGGTTTAAATTCATGCATTTCATGCATTATGTTTGCTGCATTGTTCCATGCATTTCATGTTCATGCCACTTGAATAATGACTTGAGCCAATTAATGGTTCAAAGTCATGCTCTCTTGAGCACACTTGTGGAAAATTAAGTTTGTCAAATTGATTATTCTACCTTTGTGATTTTTTTTACTTAGCCAATTTTTATCTAACTTTCAAAAAGTCCTAGCTACTGTTTGCAAGTCATTTTATGAGTTTCAAATATTTTTACTTTGGTTTTTAAATGATTTTATCAAAAGCAAAAATGTGTTGGCAAAGCAGTTTTTTCTCCTCCAAAAACTCGTACATCTCTGATTTTTATGGGAATTCATCTTTGATCAAAAAATTAAGCCGATTTTTTCTCGTATAGTTTTACATGTCCTGAGTCTCCAGTATATTTTTTAGAATTTTTGGAATTTTTCAAAATAGGATAAAAAATCGTGGATTAAAACTAGACAATGGAGTCAGAATTGAATTTAAAGAAAAACCAATTTTCTGTTTTGGTTAATCTACTTAGAGTGGGCTGATTAGGAGGGTTAGCTTCTGACTTAGGGTGATTTCTAAGCCTTTTAAACTCTAAAAATGGTTTTCAAGTCCCGGGCTAAGGGTAGTCAAGTCCGGATTTTTTAAACTTAGGAAATTAGAGCCATTTAAAAATTTTTAGCCCAGTTTTTATTGTTAATTCAAGCTTTTCAAATTTGTTTTCAAACAATCACAAAGTATTTTGGTTTTAGAATATTTAATTTGACATATTTTCCTAAGGTAGCCGGATATCTTTTTAGATATACGGATTTCCTTAATTAAAGGAAAAAATACATTTCATGCATTGCATTTTTATTTTCTTGCATATTATATGATAGCATTATTTTATTCCATGTCATTTAAATTATATGCCATACCATTCATATTTGTCATGTCATTTAGGTTGCATTATATTATTTAGACTTTACTATGTCATTTTATTTATGTCATGCATATACATATTCATTTATTTTAAATGTTTGCAAAAGATAATGGTTTTCAATAAAAATAAAGATATTCCCGAGTTAAAATAATTCATGAGTTCTCTACCGGGTTTGCTGGAGGGAATATCATCAATTATCATTAATAAAGGAATATCTTTCTTTCAAAAAAAGAGAATGATTCGGAAAGTTTTCCAAAACTAATAAAAATTTCTATATTTTGCCACGTTTGTTGGGGAATATAGGAAATTTTTGAATTTATAAATTCCGGATCATTTTCAATAAAAAATGGAATTATTTTTAAATTGAGAATTAACTTGAAATACTAAATTTAAAACCAACTTTTTACCGAGACTTGAGATAACACACGATTAATAAGGTACCGATTTATACGGGCATTGTGGGGGTGCTAATCCTTCCCCACACGTAACCGACTCTCGAACCCGCTTCTTTGATTTCTCTGGTTTAAAACGCAGACTTGAAATTGGTTTTTAAAATGTTTTAATTAATTTTTAAAATATTTTATAAAACCGTTTTTAATAGGTGGCCGATCACACCTAGCTAAAAAAGATTGGTGGCGACTCCATGTCTTTTTTAAGGTCATTTTCAAAACCTTCATTTTTCTAGAGGAATTAAGTCGACTTTTCCTCGGTTTTTTTTAATGTCACGCCTAACGAATAATAAAGTCTTGCGATGAGACTCGTCGTCGTTATTTTTTAGGTTGCGACAGCTTGGCGACTCCGCTGGGGAATATTAGAGAGCCAGGCCTAGAATTAGTCGTGTGTTATCAAAGTCTCGGTTTTGTTGGTTTTATTGGTATTTAATTTTAATTCCCATATTTTTGTTAATAAGGAGAATTTTGAAAATAATAAAATATTTTTAAATATGTTCATACTCATGTGCATGCATTTTATTATTGTTCTCTAGCTATTTAAGGTTGTATAATATAACTGCTTGTCGGTTAATGCGTTACACTATTATTGAATGTTTTAATTGTTAGGACATTTAGAATAAGGTTTGTAGAATAGGTGGTGACAGGTTTGTTTTGTTTCTCCACACACACTACACGTGCATTTGCATAACATGAATCCTCTACCCGGGTTCCGTCCTTTTAAGTGGAAGTAAAGTAACTAAGCCTTCGTGATTGATCCTCCGTATGGGCTAGTGAAACACTTTCGGAGTATAAAGTACCTAATGCCTTCGTGATAATCCTCCGTACGGGCATAGGAAAATATACTCTAACGAATTGAACCCGCTTTTATCGGGGTGCCTTACTAGCCTTCACCGGCGACAGTGAGGAACAATTCGGGGCCTTAGAACCGATTCACCCTCATATAGTGAACATAGGCGAAGCCATCCCGAATTTCCGTTAGATATACCGAAAATAGGAACACATAGGAAGGACATTTCTAAACTTTTTGTTACCTGTTTTACACTCCGAATAAGTGTGGTAGATCGGGCAACGATGTACGTACATCGCCCATAATAAATGTGATACTCCACCTCGAAGGCATCGTGATGCCTAAATAAGCAGACATTGCTGGGGCAGATGTTCATTAGCTATTTTTTTTTAAAAAAAAAAAAAAAATCCTTTTTCAAGCATTTTTGCATGTGGCACATTTCATGCATGTGTAAATAAAGCATGTACATTTTTTGTTGTATTATTGATCTCATTCTTTGCAATAAACAGTTGGTAATTGAATTTGATGATTTCATAAAACCGGTAGTGTCACATGAACATTTGCATATTATACCATAGTAGGATCCACCTTGAAATTCTTTTGAAAATGATGTGATTGGTTTATCACCAAAAAAATCATAAATTTGGAGGCAAATCTTGCATAATGAGATGTTTGAATAATCAAGATTTAAGTCCCACCAATTTCGTGTAATCATTGATTTCTTTGTATATACCTTTGTGTTAATTCATTTATTTTTTGCATGTATCATTTTGACATCATGTTATAGTCCTAACATGCATGGTTATTCATTGTAAAATACATTTGTGATATAGAGGGTCATTCTTTGTATATACCCTGGTGTAAATTTATGAATTCTTTACATGCATCATGTTGGCATCAAGTTGCATTCATGCATTCATAGTCAGCATGATTTTTCTGTATATATCCATATATCAATTTATTCTTTCTCTATATGTATCATGGTAGCATCAAATTGCATTCATGCATTCATAGACGGAAATGATTTTCCTATATATATCCATGCAGTAATTTGCTTATTCTTTACATGCATCATGTTGGCATCAGGCTCATGCATTAATTTGTCATATTGGCATCAGGTTGCATTCATGACATACACGGTCAGCATGATTTACTTTGTATATACTCTGTGTCAATCATTTATTCTTCACGTGCATCATAATTGACATTGTGTGGCATTGATAGTGTATATGATCATTCATTGGGAAATACATTTGGAACATACATAGTCATTCATTGCATATGTCCATGCATTGATTTTTCTTATTCTGTAAATGCATCATATTGGCATCGTATTGCATTTATAACATACATGGTCAACATGTTTCCACTGTAAATGACCACACATAACTTTGTTTATCCTTCACATGCATCAAATTGCACTCATGACATTCATAGCATTCATCATGAAACACATTAATAAGATGAAATAGAAATTGGCTTAGCTTTGAAGAGTTTTCTTCGTCAGCTAAAAGCTATGACCCCAACAGTAAGTGCGAATATCATATTGGGGCAATTGGGCATTCGACTAAAAATGCAGAAAATTGAAGAAAAGAATTGAGGGTCTTGTCCACGATGGCATTTGGATTCCAGAGCTTATCAAACATTGGAAATTTGTTTTACCATAGATTGATTCCCTCTTGAAGAATTTTGAGGATAAGATTTGTTATCTTTGAAAGCATGTCAATAGGAGCATTCTGATGCATATATTTCTACACTTTGATGATGAAAGCTCTTGTCTCATGATGACATCTACATGAAATAAATAAATTTTGAATTTAAATATTTTGTGTTCATTTTATTTTAGCAATAAATTTGAAATTAGCCAAAAAAAAAAAAAAAAAACAAATAAAACTTTGAGAAAATTTGTGGCACACAATAAATAAGTGGTTTTCACATGAAATAATGAACAATCTTGAGAATATTGATGATCATTGTTAGAAATGACCCAATACCTTCAGCCTTCTCTTTTAGGCTTTCCTAAGCCTAAATCCTTTGAACCGAGACCACTTGAAAGACCTAATGCTTCAAGGAAAAATGAATGAAAAGAGAGAAGCATTGTCATTGCAAAATAAGCAAGGACGTAGATCTTAGTCTAGGCTATGAACAAAGGAACGAACTTTTTGAAAATTTTCAAATTCCTTGAAAATCAAACAAATGAGACATTCTTTCAAGAATCCAGATTTTGATAATTTGGTGTGTGTCAAATTGTGCTAAAACCATTCATGACCTTTCCCAATGACCACAAAACACTAATTGCCCAGACATCACTTCATGTTTGACACCCTGGGGCACAATGATTAAAATAGATTATCCTTTGTCCCAGAGAAAACCCATTTTTTGGGTCATATTTTCCTTGTCTCTTCAAAGAACTCAGATTTGGAATTCAGCCTTTTCAGTACAGACCTAGACTTGCTATGTTCCTCGTTGATACAAATTCTCATTGGTTAATCAAATTGGGGCATCATATGTGGAAATGATGGATACATGGTGAGTGAGGATGGACTTAATGCATGAATCATTGGAGGCATGCGACGAAAAAAATAAAAAAAGAAAAAAGAAAAAATTGTGATATCATGCATATGAGAATTCGGATGATTCCAAAGTGCAAAATGAAATTCTGAATATCTATTTCCCCTGGGAATTGCTTTTCAAAGTGAATATTTGTGCTTGATATGAGAAATGGCCATCTTTCATATCCCTTTCGCACAAAAAGAAATTATCCATAGTCACCCTTTTTGAGCCAAAAGAATTCTTTCTTCTTTGAACCCTGATCAAGGATTACCCTCTACACTAGGAGGCAAATGCGAGGAAAGATCTTTTCAAAGATCATTGAGAAATGAGTAACAGCTCAAGGACAAACACAAAGCAAATGGAGCCCCGAATAAATACGGGCGCACTCTGTCAAAGAAAAAAAGAAGAGGAAAATATGACAAAATGAAAGCCAAGAAAAACAAACAAAAAACACAATAAAAAAATGTGTGTGAAAGACATGGCAAATTGAAAGCCAAAAGCAAGGAAGAAAAAGAGCAAAATCAAAAAGAAAGAAATGTCCAAGAAGAGACACATGCTTCAAAGAAAATCCTCTTCAAGAAAGGATCCTTGATCTGATTACCCTCAAACACATATTTTGGGCCTATTTATCCTTTCTTTCTGAACCCTGAGCCATGGCCTACATTACGTGCTTTAAAAGTCCATTTTGATCAAGCATGAATGTTTAATTTGAAGGGTTTTCCTCAGATTTTATCCCATCTCATCAAATTCTCATTTCACTAAGGAAGAATTTAGAATTCTCAAGTACATGGTAAAAAAAAAAAAAAGAGAAATATTGAAAAGAATGGGACTCTAGGGCGAAAACCCAAAAAAACGGGCGGTCTAGAGTAGAATGGGAATTTTCGATGCCATCGATGATAGTGCCGATATCCCAAAAGAAAAGATCTTATTAAAGGAGTAGTCATCGAGGAACATCTAGGAATTCCTGAACCCCCCAAATTGTCAGCTCTCATTCGGAGGATTGTCTTCAAAAACTGAAACTTTGTTCCCAAGATTAAACTTTCCGGTTTAAACATCTCAGCCAATCTTGATGCTTGACAAAATGCCTTGATATGGAAACTAAAAGAATGTTGAATTTGTTTGGTTCTCAATGAATTCATGATTTATAAAACCTGTTCCATTTGTGAGCCTAGAAGGGATATACATTTTTGTCATGAAGTTTTCCTGGAAAAGCCAGAATCTTGTTATACCAAGCCTTGCCAATCCCAGTTGAAAAAACCCAGATTGATACTTAGAGAAATTTCTAACAATGATCATCAGTCTTCAAAAGATTTGTACATCACACATTGTGGGGTTAATATTTTTTGTTCAGAAGTTTTCAAAATGCGAAAACAAATAAAGAGATTTTTTGAAATACCCATTTTGATGTTGGCATGAGACAAGGATTTTTCTAACTCAAAGGTGTAGAACTGCCAGGATAGGTCTTGACTTCCAGATATGAGAAGAAGAAATAGAACCCGGTTCAGATCTCTGTTGATGAAAGTTTGAAAATTGTTGGGGCAAAGAGAATAGCCAAAATGAATTGAAGATATACTCTGATTTGAAGAGGAAAAATGAATTTGAAAGGCTAAGCCAAACTCTAGAAAAACAGTCGGGGGCACTTGCATCACTCATGAGCACTCATCTCTTTATCGAGCTTTTGCATCTACACAGTGTCGGCAAGCATTTGCATCATTCATGGGTATTTGCATTGGCATTATTCCATAAGCATCTGTATTTTACCTTTACATTTACATTCTTCATGGAATTCGTATTTGTGTCATCTCAAACAATTACATCATTTCTAGAATCATTGCATTTTCATTAATGTGTGGTAATTGTAGTTACACCATTCATAAACCAGTTACATGAACACAATTAGTAGGGGCATCTGCATCATGAAACATGGGCATCAATCCAAGTCATTTACATTTGCATTAAAGACGTTTGCACCAGTTTAAGTCATTTCGTATCTTATTCAACATATGCATTTGCATCAAAAAGCATTCGCATCTTCTCAAAATCTTTAGGTTAATTTTCAACAATTCTTCAAAGACAATTTTTAAGACCTCCGGGCATAACTTTTTCAGGGGTAAGGCCTCCGGGCGCCAATTTTTAAGACCTCCGGGCATAATTTTCAATCTTTAAGACCTCCGGGCATATTTTTTCAAATCATAAGTAAGACCTCCGGGCAACATCTTTAAAACCTCCGGGCATAACTCTTTTTTCACGGGTAAGGCCTATGGGCACCATTTTTAAGACCTCCGGGCATAATTTTATAATTCACAGGTAAGACCTCCGGGCAACATCTTTAAGACCTCCGGGCATAACTTTTTTTTCAAGGGTAAGGCCTATGGGCACCATTTTTAAGACCTCCGGGCATAATTTTTCAAATCACAGGTAAGACCTCCGGGCAACATCTTTAAGATCTCCGGGCATAACTTTTTCAGGGGTAAGGCCTCGGGGCACAAATTTTTAAGACCTCCGGGCATAATTTTCAATTTTTAAGACCTCCGGGCATAATTTTTCAAATCACAGGTAGGACCTCCGGGCAACATCTTTAAGACCTCCGGGCATAACTTTTTTTTCAGGGGTAAGGCCTATGGGCACCATTTTTAAGACCTCCGGGCATAATTTTTCAAATCACAGGTAAGACCTCCGGGCAACATCTTTAAGACCTCCGGGCATAACTCTTTTTTCAGGGGTAAGGCCTATGGGCACCATTTTTAAGACCTCCGGGCATAATTTTTCAAATCACAGGTAAGACCTCCGGGCAACATCTTTAAGACCTCCGGGCATAACTTTTTTTCAGGGGTAAGGCCTATGGGCACCATTTTTAAGACCTACGGGCATATTTTTTCAAATCACAGGTAAGACCTCCGGGCAACATCTTTAAGACCTCCGGGCATAACTCTTTTTTCAGGGGTAAGGCCTATGGGCACCATTTTTAAAACCTCCGGGCATAATTTTTCAAATCACAGGTAAGACCTCCGGGCAACATCTTTAAGACCTCCGAGCATAACTTTTTTCAGGGGTAAGACCTCCGGGCACCAGTTTTTTAAGACCTCTAGGCACCAATTTTAAAGACCTTCGGGCATAAATTTTTCTTTTGAAAATCGAATTCGTTTCCTTAAGACGAATCGAGCCTTGTTTAGGCATGGAATTCAATTTAAGGACAAAATCTTCAATTTATTGTTTTAAAAAAAAATAAAAAAAAATTGAAAAATTGAAAAAAGAGAAAAAATAGAAAAAAAAAAGGGAAGAATAAAAAAGGAAGAAAAAAAGTAGAAAATGAAAAATGAAAAATGAAAAATGCAAAAATGTATGAAGAAATGAAAAATAAAACCCCTTTCCTTTCCTTCACATGTGATTTCACAGACCGGACAAAATTGTTGTCTATTTTATCTTTGCCTGATTCCTGATTCTCAGCAATAGCCAAAGAGGGGCAGCTGTAGACACCTAATTTTGTCCGGATTTTTTCAAAAAACCAATTTTGATTTGTCCCCCTCTCGGGTTTAATATTTTTGTAAAAGTCACGGTCGCGATTTTAGATTTTTAAAAAAATGTTCTAAATTATATATATCCTTTTTAGCTTTAATTGTTCAAATAAAACCGGACCGTAAAATTACCAATTTTAAAATTCAATTTAAACCCGCGGTGAAAAAGTTTAATCTTAAGCGTTATTAGATTTTTAAAATAAATTTTTTAATTGAAAATATTTGAAAAAAAACAAAAAAAAAAGAATTGAATAAAAGAAGGGTAATTTAGACATTACCCCTTTTTTAGGTTAAGAATTGAGTTATAAATGGATCACTTGAGCAAAGAAAAGGGGGAGCCGATCAAAAGAAAGAGAGCTGGCGGCTATAGAAAAAAGGCAAAAAAAAAAAAAACCTCTAGCTCAGGGGCTCCTCCTCCTAGAAAATTTCCTCAGCTTGTTTGTTCTTTCACTGCTCCTATTCATGACTCTCTGAGAAAAACTCCTCTCTTCAATTCCTCCCATTCTTTCAAAACCCTCAAATTAAGCAAAATCCAAAGCGAGAACTATGATTTCATCACAGCCGTTCATCGGCACTCCGCTTCCATCATCATCAATCTCTCCCCATGCTGGCCTCTACACGCTCCCTCACCGTAGACTCGCCTCCACTAGAGTCCATCTCAGTTTCAACGAAATCCTTCCGATTCCCTCATTCGACTCTTCCATCGATTTCCAAGCATTTTTTACCAAAACCGAGAGCCTCCTATACACTCTCGCCGACGCTGCTGTTGCTGCCGATCCTGCGTCGGGTCTACCGACGCTGCCGCGCAAAAAAAATGGCGGTTGGTTCGGCTTCATTTTCGATGCGATGGAATCCGTTTTCAAGGTGTTGGAAGATGGATTATCGGTGTTACACGTGCCCTACGCGTATGGATTTGCGATTATATTGCTTACAGTTATAGTTAATATTGCTACATTTCCTTTGACAAAGCAGCAGGTGGAATCGTGGGTCTACAAAATGAGCCTGCAAGAGATGATGGTGCCTTACGAGAGTTTTAGCTATGGGGAGATGTTTAAGAAGCAGAATCACAGGAGTGGGAAGTGCAAGCAGGTTATCTATAAGCATCTTGTGGAGTTGATGAAAAGACATTTCATGAGCGGCGGTGTCGCCGACGGTGGCGGTGAGGGAGGAGTTTATGAGTGCCTTTAAAGAAGAAATGGAGAGAGTGAGAGTGAGAGAGATGTCGTGCTTGGCGTCTTGCTGTGCTGCGTCTACATGCGGGCTGTGCTCATCGGTGGCGTCTGGGATCTCCAAGAAATCAGCTAGGCTTGCTTATTGTGGTCTCTTTGGACTTTCCGTTATCGTTTCTTGGATTCTTAGAGAAGTTGCTGCTCCTCTTTTGGAGAAGTTACCATGGATAAACAATTCTACTCACACAAAGGCATGGTTTCAAGAACAGGCAGTACTTCGTGTAAGCTTGGGGAATTTCCTGTTTTTTGCTGTACTAGCTCTAATAATGATTGGTGTGAAGGACCAAAATGACAGACGTGATTAATGGCATCATGGTGGATGGATTGCAAAGATGGTGATCTGGATTTTGCTTGTGATCCTTATGTTCTTTCTTCCCAATATTGTCATCACAGTCTATGGAACTTTATCGAAATTTGGTGCAGGGCTGTTTTTATTGGTTCAAGTGATTATATTACTTGGCTTTACACACTCACGGAATGATGTCTGGGTTGAAAAAGATGAACAAAAATGGTATATTGCTTTACTTGCTATACCATTGGTTGCTATCTTGTGGCATTTGTATTCTCTGGAATTTTGTTTATATGGTTCAACTCTTCTGGCAATATATTGTCAGTTCTTGCTCAGATTCTCAGTACTTCGAAGAACTTTATAATTACTATACCACTAACAAGGCTTGGCATCTCTGTGATCCTGAGGCTGAGAAAGTATTTAAGGCTTTTAGAAAAGCTGGTGTAAAAGTGGCTGTTGTATCAAATTTTGACACTCGGTTAAGACCTGTCTTGAGGGCTTTGAATTGTGACCATTGGTTTGACGCTGTGGCAGTGTCAGCTGAAGTTGAAGCAGAGAAGCCAAATCCAACAATATTTCTAAAAGCTTGTGAGCTGTTGGGCATAAAACCCGAAGATGCTGTTCATGTAGGGGATGACCGTAGGAATGATATTTGGGGTGCCAGAAATGCAGGTTGTGATGCTTGGCTCTGGGGAAGTGATGTTTACTCATTTAAAGAGAAGGTTCGAAGCAAAATTGCTTTGCTTAAGAAGATAAGATACCATCTACTTATTTTTGGAGACTGAGGAGTGCAGTCCAGAATGGAATCTAGAGAACAGAATGCGGATTCAGGATTCGATAGAAGTTCTAATTGGAACAGGGAAGTTGGTGGCTGGGCAGATCTGGGTGTTGATACAGCGCAGTATTCTAGGGAACTCGTGTCTAACTCTGTCTCTGCTATCCATGAGGAGCCCAAGGGTTCCGTTGACCCTACAAGAGTCTTAGAGAAAGCTCACTCTGGCACAAAAGCTAAAGGTTCCTCGACAGCATGCAGCATAGCACTCACAGACCAGGGTCTTCATGCTATAAATTTGGGGAACAGTGGTTTTATGGTGGTTCGAGATGGATGCACTATATTTAGATCCCTTGTTCAGCAGCATGATTTTAACTTCACGTATCAACTTGAGAGTGGAAGTAATGGTGATTTACCTAGCTCTGGTCAGGTCTTTGCAGTTCCTGTTGCTCTGGGAGATGTTATCATTGCTGGCACGGATTGACTGTTTGATAACTTGTACAATCATCAAATATGCGGTGGTGGTAATTTAAGGAGTCATTTGAGGTAATCTTTCTTTCATTTCTCTTATATTTATTGTGCTTGCCTTAGATGTGATTTATTGTGATATGCATATTTAGTGTTTGATAAAATGCCTAATGTTTGTTTGCCTTGGACTTGGTCTATTGTGGTGCATGCCTTAATGTCATTTTGCATATTCATTATATTTTAATAAATAAGGCAATATTCTCGAGTTCAATAATTCATGGTTTTCTCTGCTGGATTTGCCGGAGAGGTTATCATTAATTATTAATGAAGGAATGCCCTTTTCTAAAATAAAATGATTCGAATTTTTTTTTTTTTTTGAAATAAATAAAACTTTCTATGTTTTGTCGGGTCTACCGAGGAACATGAAAAGATTTTGGTATTAATAAACTCCGAGTCATTTTAAGCCATTTCACATGCCATATCATCTTATGTCATCCATATGCCATGTCATCTTGCTTGTCATGTGGATTTCATTCACATGCCATGTCATCTTATGCCATGTCACATGCCATGTCATTTTATGTCATCCATATGCCATGTCATCTTGCTTGTCATGTGGATTTCATTCACATGCCATGTCATCTTATGCCATGTCACATGCCATGTCATTTTATGTCATCCATATGCCATGTCATCTTGCTTGTCATGTCGATTTCATTCACATGCCATGTCATCTTATGCCATGTCACATGCCATGTCATTTTATGTCATCCATTATGCCATGTCATCTTGTTTGCCATGTCGATTTCATTCACATGCCATGTCATCTTATGCCATGTCATTTAGGTTTAAATTCATGCATTTCATGCATTATGTTTGCTGCATTGTTTCATGCATTTCATGTTCATGCCACTTGAATAATGACTTGAGCCAATTAATGGTTCAAAGTCATGCTCTCTTGAGCACACTTGTGGAAAATTAAGTTTGTCAAATTGATTATTCTACCTTTGTGATTTTTTTTACTTAGCCAATTTTTATCTAACTTTCAAAAAGTCCTAGCTACTGTTTGCAAGTCATTTTATGAGTTTCAAATATTTTTACTTTGGTTTTTAAATGATTTTATCAAAAGCAAAAATGTGTTGGCAAAGCAGTTTTTTCTAGTCCAAAAACTCGTACATCTCTGATTTTTATGGGAATTCATCTTTGATCAAAAAATTAAGCCGATTTTTTCTCGTATAGTTTTACATGTCCTGAGTCTCCAGTATATTTTTTAGAATTTTTGGAATTTTTCAAAATAGGATAAAAAATCGTGGATTAAAACTGGACAATGGAGTCAGAATTGAATTTAAAGAAAAACCAATTTTCTGTTTTGGTTAATCTACTTAGAGTGGGCTGATTAGGAGGGTTAGCTACTGACTTAGGGTGATTTCTAAGCCTTTTAAACTCTAAAAATGGTTTTCAAGTCCCGGGCTAAGGGTAGTCAAGTCCGGATTTTTTAAACTTAGGAAATTAGAGCCATTTAAAAATTTTTAGCTCAGTTTTTATTGTTAATTCAAGCTTTTCAAAATTGTTTTCAAACAATCACAAAGTATTTTGGTTTTAGAATATTTAATTTGACATATTTTCCTAAGGTAGCCGGATATCTTTTTAGATATACGGATTTCCTTAATTAAAGGAAAAAATACATTTCATGCATTGCATTTTTATTTTCTTGCATATTATATGATAGCATTATTTTATTCCATGTCATTTAAATTATATGCCATACCATTCATATTTGTCATGTCATTTAGGTTGCATTATATTATTTAGACTTTACTATGTCATTTTATTTATGTCATGCATATACATATTCATTTATTTTAAATGTTTGCAAAAGATAATGGTTTTCAATAAAAATAAAGATATTCCCGAGTTAAAATAATTCATGAGTTCTCTACCGGGTTTGCTGGAGGGAATATCATCAATTATCATTAATAAAGGAATATCTTTCTTTCAAAAAAAGAGAATGATTCGGAAAGTTTTCCAAAACTAATAAAAATTTCTATATTTTGCCACGTTTGTTGGGGAATATAGGAAATTTTTGAATTTATAAATTCCGGATCATTTTCAATAAAAAATGGAATTATTTTTAAATTGAGAATTAACTTGATACTAAATTTAAAACCAACTTTTTACCGAGACTTGAGATAACACACGATTAATAAGGTACCGATTTATACGGGCATTGTGGGGGTGCTAATCCTTCCCCACACGTAACCGACTCCCGAACCCGCTTCTTTGATTTCTCTGGTTTAAAACGCAGACTTGAAATTGGTTTTTAAAATGTTTTAATTAATTTTTAAAATATTTTATAAAACCGTTTTTAATAGGTGGCCGATCACACCTAGCTAAAAAAGATTGGTGGCGACTCCATGTCTTTTTTAAGGTCATTTTCAAAACCTTCATTTTTCTAGAGGAATTAAGTCGACTTTTCCTCGGTTTTTTTTAATGTCACGCCTAACGAATAATAAAGTCTTGCGATGAGACTCGTCGTCGTTATTTTTTAGGTTGCGACAGCTTGGCGACTCCGCTGGGGAATATTAGAGAGTCAGGCCTAGAATTAGTCGTGTGTTATCAAAGTCTCGGTTTTGTTGGTTTTATTGGTATTTAATTTTAATTCCCATATTTTTGTTAATAAGGAGAATTTTGAAAATAATAAAATATTTTTAAATATGTTCATACTCATGTGCATGCATTTTATTATTGTTCTCTAGCTATTTAAGGTTGTATATTATAACTGCTTGTCGGTTAATGCGTTACACTATTCTTGAATGTTTTAATTGTTAGGACATTTAGAATAAGGTTTGTAGAATAGGTGGTGACAGGTTTGTTTTGTTTCTCCACACACACTACACGTGCATTTGCATAACATGAATCCTCTACCCGGGTTCCGTCCTTTTAAGTGGAAGTAAAGTAATTAAGCCTTCGTGATTGATCCTCCTTAGGGCTAGTGAAACACTTTCGGAGTATAAAGTACCTAATGCCTTCGTGATAATCCTCCGTACGGGCATAGGAAAATATACTCTAACGAATTGAACCCGCTTTTATCGGGGTGCCTTACTAGCCTTCACCGGCGACAGTGAGGAACAATTCGGGGCCTTAGAACCGATTCACCCTCATATAGTGAACATAGGCGAAGCCATCCCGAATTTCCGTTAGATATACCGAAAATAGGAACACATAGGAAGGACATTTCTAAACTTTTTGTTACCTGTTTTACACTCTGAATAAGTGTGGTAGATCGGGCAACGATGTACGTACATCGCCCGTAATAAATGTGATACTCCGCCTCGAAGGCATCGTGATGCCTAAATAAGCAGACATTGCTGGGGCAGATGTTCATTAGCTATTTTTTTTTTTAAAAAAAAAAAAAAATCCTTTTTCAAGCATTTTTGCATGTGGCACATTTCATGCATATGTAAATAAAGCATGTACATTTTTTGTTGTATTATTGATCTCATTCTTTGCAATAAACAGTTGGTAATTGAATTTGATGATTTCATAAAACCGGTAGTGTCACATGAACATTTGCATATTATACCATAGTAGGATCCACCTTGAAATTCTTTTGAAAATGATGTGATTGGTTTATCACCAAAAAAATCATAAATTTGGAGGCAAATCTTGCATAATGAGATGTTTGAATAATCAAGATTTAAGTCCCACCAATTTCGTGTAATCATTGATTTCTTTGTATATACCTTTGTGTTAATTCATTTATTTTTTGCATGTATCATTTTGACATCATGTTATAGTCCTAACATGCATGGTTATTCATTGTAAAATACATTTGTGATATAGAGGGTCATTCTTTGTATATACCCTGGTGTAAATTTATGAATTCTTTACATGCATCATGTTGGCATCAAGTTGCATTCATGCATTCATAGTCAGCATGATTTTTCTGTATATATCCATATATCAATTTATTCTTTCTCTATATGTATCATGGTAGCATCAAATTGCATTCATGCATTCATAGACGGAAATGATTTTCCTATATATATCCCTGCAGTAATTTGCTTATTCTTTACATGCATCATGTTGGCATCAGGCTCATGCATTAATTTGTCATATTGGCATCAGGTTGCATTCATGACATACACGGTCAGCATGATTTACTTTGTATATACTCTGTGTCAATCATTTATTCTTCACGTGCATCATAATTGACATTGTGTGGCATTGATAGTGTATATGATCATTCATTGGGAAATACATTTGGAACATACATAGTCATTCATTGCATATGTCCATGCATTGATTTTTCTTATTCTGTAAATGCATCATGTTGGCATCGTATTGCATTTATAACATACATGGTCAACATGTTTCCACTGTATATGACCACACATAACTTTGTTTATCCTTCACATGCATCAAATTGCACTCATGACATTCATAGCATTCATCATGAAACACATTAATAAGATGAAATAGAAATTGGCTTAGCTTTGAAGAGTTTTCTTCGTCAGCTAAAAGCTATGACCCCAACAGTAAGTGCGAATATCATATTGGGGCAATTGGGCATTCGACTAAAAATGCAGAAAATTGAAGAAAAGAATTGAGGGTCTTGTCCACGATGGCATTTGGATTCCATAGCATATTTGTGCTTGATATGAGAAATGGCCATCTTTCATATCCCTTTCGCACAAAAAGAAATTATCCATAGTCACCCTTTTTGAGCCAAAAGAATTCTTTCTTCTTTGAACCCTGATCAAGGATTACCCTCTACACTAGGAGGCAAATGCGAGGAAAGATCTTTTCAAAGATCATTGAGAAATGAGTAACAGCTCAAGGACAAACACAAAGCAAATGGAGCCCCGAATAAATACGGGCGCACTCTGTCAAAGAAAAAAAGAAGAGGAAAAGATGACAAAATGAAAGCCAAGAAAAACAAACAAAAAACACAATAAAAAAATGTGTGTGAAAGACATGGCAAATTGAAAGCCAAAAGCAAGGAAGAAAAAGAGCAAAATCAAAAAGAAAGAAATGTCCAAGAAGAGACACATGCTTCAAAGAAAATCCTCTTCAAGAAAGGATCCTTGATCTGATTACCCTCAAACACATATTTTGGGCCTATTTATCCTTTCTTTCTGAACCCTGAGCCATGGCCTACATTACGTGCTTTAAAAGTCCATTTTGATCAAGCATGAATGTTTAATTTGAAGGGTTTTCCTCAGATTTTATCCCATCTCATCAAATTCTCATTTCACTAAGGAAGAATTTAGAATTCTCAAGTACATGGTAAAAAAAAAAAAAAGAGAAAAATTGAAAAGAATGGGACTCTAGGGCGAAAACCCAAAAAAACGGGCGGTCTAGAGTAGAATGGGAATTTTCGATGCCATCGATGATAGTGCCGATATCCCAAAAGAAAAGATCTTATTAAAGGAGTAGTCATCGAGGAACATCTAGGAATTCCTGAACCCCCCAAATTGTCAGCTCTCATTCGGAGGATTGTCTTCAAAAACTGAAACTTTGTTCCCAAGATTAAACTTTCCGGTTTAAACATCTCAGCCAATCTTGATGCTTGACAAAATGCCTTGATATGGAAACTAAAAGAATGTTGAATTTGTTTGGTTCTCAATGAATTCATGATTTATAAAACCTGTTCCATTTGTGAGCCTAGAAGGGATATACATTTTTGTCATGAAGTTTTCCTGGAAAAGCCAGAATCTTGTTATACCAAGCCTTGCCAATCCAGTTGAAAAAACCCAGATTGATACTTAGAGAAATTTCTAACAATGATCATCAGTCTTCAAAAGATTTGTACATCACACATTGTGGGGTTAATATTTTTTGTTCAGAAGTTTTCAAAATGCTAAAACAAAGAAAGAGATTTTTTGAAATACCCATTTTGATGTTGGCATGAGACAAGGATTTTTCTAACTCAAAGGTGTAGAACTGCCAGGATAGGTCTTGACTTCCAGATATGAGAAGAAGAAATAGAACCCGGTTCAGATCTCTGTTGATGAAAGTTTGAAAATTGTTGGGGCAAAGAGAATAGCCAAAATGAATTGAAGATATACTCTGATTTGAAGAGGAAAAATGAATTTGAAAGGCTAAGCCAAAGTCTAGAAAAACAGTCGGGGGCACTTGCATCACTCATGAGCACTCATCTCTTTATCGAGCTTTTGCATCTACACAGTGTCGGCAAGCATTTGCATCATTCATGGGTATTTGCATTGGCATTATTCCATAAGCATCTGTATTTTACCTTTACATTTACATTCTTCATGGAATTCGTATTTGTGTCATCTCAAACAATTACATCATTTCTAGAATCATTGCATTTTCATTAATGTGTGGTAATTGTAGTTACACCATTCATAAACCAGTTACATGAACACAATTAGTAGGGGCATCTGCATCATGAAACATGGGCATCAATCCAAGTCATTTACATTTGCATTAAAGACGTTTGCACCAGTTTAAGTCATTTCGTATCTTATTCAACATATGCATTTGCATCAAAAAGCATTCGCATCTTCTCAAAATCTTTAGGTTAATTTTCAACAATTCTTCAAAGACAATTTTTAAGACCTCCGGGCATAACTTTTTCAGGGGTAAGGCTTCCGGGCGCCAATTTTTAAGACCTCCGGGCATAATTTTCAATCTTTAAGACCTCCGGGCATATTTTTTCAAATCATAAGTAAGACCTCCGGGCAACATCTTTAAGACCTCCGGGCATAACTCTTTTTTCAGGGGTAAGGCCTATGGGCACCATTTTTAAGACCTCCGGGCATAATTTTATAATTCACAGGTAAGACCTCCGGGCCACATCTTTAAGACCTCCGGGCATAACTTTTTTTTCAAGGGTAAGGCCTATGGGCACCATTTTTAAGACCTCCGAGCATAATTTTTCAAATCACAGGTAAGACCTCCGGGCAACATCTTTAAGACCTCCGGGCATAACTTTTTCAGGGGTAAGGCCTCGGGGCACAAATTTTTAAGACCTCCGGGCATAATTTTCAATTTTTAAGACCTCCGGGCATAATTTTTCAAATCACAGGTAGGACCTCCGGGCAACATCTTTAAGACCTCCGGGCATAACTTTTTTTTCAGGGGTAAGGCCTATGGGCACCATTTTTAAGACCTCCGGGCATAATTTTTCAAATCACAGGTAAGACCTCCAGGCAACATCTTTAAGACCTCCGGGCATAACTCTTTTTTCAGGGGTAAGGCCTATGGGCACCATTTTTAAGACCTCCGGGCATAATTTTTCAAATCACAGGTAAGACCTCCGGGCAACATCTTTAAGACCTCCGGGCATAACTTTTTTTCAGGGGTAAGGCCTATGGGCACCATTTTTAAGACCTACGGGCATATTTTTTCAAATCACAGGTAAGACCTCCGGGCAACATCTTTAAGACCTCCGGGCATAACTCTTTTTTCAGGGGTAAGGCCTATGGGCACCATTTTTAAAACCTCCGGGCATAATTTTTCAAATCACAGGTAAGACCTCCGGGCAACATCTTTAAGACCTCCGGGCATAACTTTTTTCAGGGGTAAGGCCGTCGGGCACCAATTGGTAAGACCTCCGGGCACTAGTTTTTTAAGACCTCTGGGCACCAATTTTAAAGACCTTCGGGCATAAATTTTTCTTTTGAAAATCAAATTCGTTTCCTTAAGACGAATCGAGCCTTGTTTAGGCATGGAATTCAACTTAAGGACAAAATCTTCAATTTATTGTTTTAAAAAAAATAAAAAAAAAATTGAAAAATTGAAAAAAGAGAAAAAATAGAAAAAAAAAGGGAAGAATAAAAAAGGAAGAAAAAAAGTAGAAAATGAAAAATGAAAAATGAAAAATGCAAAAATGTATGAAGAAATGAAAAATAAAACCCCTTTCCTTTCCTTCACATGTGATTTCACAGACCGGACAAAATTGTTGTCTATTTTATCTTTGCCTGATTCCTGATTCTCAGCAATAGCCAAAGAGGGGCAGCTGTAGACACCTAATTTTTTTCCGGATTTTTTAAAAAAACCAATTTTGATTTGTCCCCCTCTCGGGTTTAATATTTTTGTAAAAGTCACGGTCGCGATTTTAGATTTTTAAAAAAATGTTCTAAATTATATATATCCTTTTTAGCTTTAATTGTTCAAATAAAATCGGACCGTAAAATTACCAATTTTAAAATTCAATTTAAACCCGCGGTGAAAAAGTTTAATCTTGAGCGTTATTAGATTTTTAAAATAAATTTTTTAATTGAAAATATTTGAAAAAAAAACAAAAAAAAAAAGAATTGAATAAAAGAAGGGTAATTTAGACATTACCCCTTTTTTAGGTTAAGAATTGAGTTATAAATGGATCACTTGAGCAAAGAAAAGGGGGAGCAGATCAAAAGAAAGAGAGCTGGCGGCTATAGAAAAAAGGCAAAAAAAAAAAACCTCTAGCTCAGGGGCTCCTCCTCCTAGAAAATTTCCTCAGCTTGTTTGTTCTTTCACTGCTCCTATTCATGACTCTCTGAGAAAAACTCCTCTCTTCAATTCCTCCCATTCTTTCAAAACCCTCAAATTAAGCAAAATCCATAGCGAGAACTATGATTTCATCACAGCCGTTCATCGGCACTCCGCTTCCATCATCATCTATCTCTCCCCATGCTGGCCTCTACACGCTCCCTCACCGTAGACTCGCCTCCACTAGAGTCCATCTCAGTTTCAACGAAATCCTTCCGATTCCCTCATTCGACTCTTCCATCGATTTCCAAGCATTTTTTACCAAAACCGAGAGCCTCCTATACACTCTCGCCGACGCTGCTATTGCGGCCGATCCCGCACCGGGTCTACCGACGCTGCCGCGCAAAAAAAAATGGCGGTTGGTTCGGCTTCATTTCCGATGCGATGGAATCCGTTTTCAAGGTGTTGGAAGATGGATTATCGGTGTTACACGTGCCCTACGCGTATGGATTTGCGATTATATTGCTTACAGTTATAGTTAATATTGCTATATTTCCTTTGACAAAGCAGCAGGTGGAATCGTGGGTCTACAAAATGAGCCTGCAAGAGATGATGGTGCCTTACGAGAGTTTTAGCTATGGGGAGATGTTTAAGAAGCAGAATCACATGAGTGGGAAGTGCAAGCAGGTTATCTATAAGCATCTTGTGGAGTTGATGAAGAGACATTTCATGAGCGGCGATGTCGCCGACGGTGGCGGTGAGGGAGGAGTTTATGAGTGCCTTTAAAGAAGAAATGGAGAGAGTGAGAGAGATGTCGTGCTTGGCGTCTTGCTGTGCTGCGTCTACATGCGGGCTGTGCTCATCGGTGGCGTCTGGGATCTCCAAGAAATCAGCTAGGCTTGCTTATTGTGGTCTCTTTGGACTTTCCGTTATCGTTTCTTGGATTCTTAGAGAAGTTGCTGCTCCTCTTTTGGAGAAGTTACCATGGATAAACAATTCTACTCACACAAAGGCATGGTTTCAAGAACAGGCAGTACTTCGTGTAAGCTTGGGGAATTTCCTGTTTTTTGCTGTACTAGCTCTAATAATGATTGGTGTGAAGGACCAAAATGACAGACGTGATTCATGGCATCATGGTGGATGGATTGCAAAGATGGTGATCTGGATTTTGCTTGTGATCCTTATGTTCTTTCTTCCCAATATTGTCATCACAGTCTATGGAACTTTATCGAAATTTGGTGCAGGGCTATTTTTATTGGTTCAAGTGATTATATTACTTGGCTTTACACACTCACGGAATGATGCCTGGGTTGAAAAAGATGAACAAAAATGGTATATTGCTTTACTTGCTATACCATTGGTTGCTATCTTGTGGCATTTGTATTCTCTGGAATTTTGTTTATATGGTTCAACTCTTCTGGCAATATATTGTCAGTTCTTGCTCAGATTCTCAGTACTTCGAAGAACTTTATAATTACTATACCACTAACAAGGCTTGGCATCTCTGTGATCCTGAGGCTGAGAAAGTATTTAAGGCTTTTAGAAAAGCTGGTGTAAAAGTGGCTGTTGTATCAAATTTTGACACTCGGTTAAGACCTGTCTTGAGGGCTTTGAATTGTGACCATTGGTTTGACGCTGTGGCAGTGTCAGCTGAAGTTGAAGCAGAGAAGCCAAATCCAACAATATTTCTAAAAGCTTGTGAGCTGTTGGGCATAAAACCCGAAGATGCTGTTCATGTAGGGGATGACCGTAGGAATGATATTTGGGGTGCCAGAAATGCAGGTTGTGATGCTTGGCTCTGGGGAAGTGATGTTTACTCATTTAAAGAGAAGGTTCGAAGCAAAATTGCTTTGCTTAAGAAGATAAGATACCATCTACTTATTTTTGGAGACTGAGGAGTGCAGTCCAGAATGGAATCTAGAGAACAGAATGCGGGATTCAGGATTCGATAGAAGTTCTAATTGGAACAGGGAAGTTGGTGGCTGGGCAGATCTGGGTGTTGATACAGGGTAGTATTCTAGGGAACTCGTGTCTAACTCTGTCTCTGCTATCCATGAGGAGCCCAAGGGTTCCGTTGACCCTACAAGAGTCTTAGAGAAAGCTCACTCTGGCACAAAAGCTAAAGGTTCCTCGACAGCATGCAGCATAGCACTCACAGACCAGGGTCTTCATGCTATAAATTTGGGGAACAGTGGTTTTATGGTGGTTCGAGATGGATGCACTATATTTAGATCCCTTGTTCAGCAGCATGATTTTAACTTCACGTATCAACTTGAGAGTGGAAGTAATGGTGATTTACCTAGCTCTGGTCAGGTCTTTGCAGTTCCTGTTGCTCTGGGAGATGTTATCATTGCTGGCACGGATGGACTGTTTGATAACTTGTACAATCATCAAATATGCGGTGGTGGTAATTTAAGGAGTCATTTGAGGTAATCTTTCTTTCATTTCTCTTATATTTATTGTGCTTGCCTTAGATGTGATTTATTGTGATATGCATATTTAGTGTTTGATAAAATGCCTAATGTTTGTTTGCCTTGGACTTGGTCTATTGTGGTGCATGCCTTAATGTCATTTTGCATATTCATTATATTTTAATAAATAAGGCAATATTCCCGAGTTCAATAATTCATGGTTTTCTCTGCTGGATTTGCCGGAGAGGTTATCATTAATTATTAATGAAGGAATGCCCTTTTCTAAAATAAAATGATTCGAATTTTTTTTTTTTTTTTGAAATAAATAAAACTTTCTATGTTTTGTCGGGTCTACCGAGGAACATGAAAAGATTTTGGTATTAATAAACTCCGAGTCATTTTAAGCCATTTCACATGCCATATCATCTTATGTCATCCATATGCCATGTCATCTTGCTTGTCATGTGGATTTCATTCACATGCCATGTCATCTTATGCCATGTCACATGCCATGTCATTTTATGTCATCCATATGCCATGTCATCTTGCTTGTCATGTGGATTTCATTCACATGCCATGTCATCTTATGCCATGTCACATGCCATGTCATTTTATGTCATCCATATGCCATGTCATCTTGCTTGTCATGTCGATTTCATTCACATGCCATGTCATCTTATGCCATGTCACATGCCATGTCATTTTATGTCATCCATTATGCCATGTCATCTTGTTTGCCATGTCGATTTCATTCACATGCCATGTCATCTTATGCCATGTCATTTAGGTTTAAATTCATGCATTTCATGCATTATGTTTGCTGCATTGTTTCATGCATTTCATGTTCATGCCACTTGAATAATGACTTGAGCCAATTAATGGTTCAAAGTCATGCTCTCTTGAGCACACTTGTGGAAAATTAAGTTTGTCAAATTGATTATTCTACCTTTGTAATTTTTTTTACTTAGCCAATTTTTATCTAACTTTCAAAAAGTCCTAGCTGCTGTTTGCAAGTCATTTTATGAGTTTCAAATATTTTTACTTTGGTTTTTAAATGATTTTATCAAAAGCAAAAATGTGTTGGCAAAGCAGTTTTTTCTCCTCCAAAAACTCGTACATCTCTGATTTTTATGTGAATTCATCTTTGATCAAAAAATTAAGCCGATTTTTTCTCGTATATTTTTACATGTCCTGAGTCTCCAGTATATTTTTTAGAATTTTTGGAATTTTTCAAAATAGGATAAAAAATCGTGGATTAAAACTGGACAATGGAGTCAGAATTGAATTTAAAGAAAAACCAATTTTCTGTTTTGGTTAATCTACTTAGAGTGGGCTGATTAGGAGGGTTAGCTACTGACTTAGGGTGATTTCTAAGCCTTTTAAACTCTAAAAATGGTTTTCAAGTCCCGGGCTAAGGGTAGTCAAGTCCGGATTTTTTAAACTTAGGAAATTAGAGCCATTTAAAAATTTTTAGCCCAGTTTTTATTGTTAATTCAAGCTTTTCAAAATTGTTTTCAAACAATCACAAAGTATTTTGGTTTTAGAATATTTAATTTGACATATTTTCCTAAGGTAGCCGGATATCTTTTTAGATATACGGATTTCCTTAATTAAAGGAAAAAATACATTTCATGCATTGCATTTTTATTTTCTTGCATATTATATGATAGCATTATTTTATTCCATGTCATTTAAATTATATGCCATACCATTCATATTTGTCATGTCATTTAGGTTGCATTATATTATTTAGACTTTACTATGTCATTTTATTTATGTCATGCATATACATATTCATTTATTTTAAATGTTTGCAAAAGATAATGGTTTTCAATAAAAATAAAGATATTCCCGAGTTAAAATAATTCATGAGTTCTCTACCGGGTTTGCTGGAGGGAATATCATCAATTATCATTAATAAAGGAATATCTTTCTTTCAAAAAAAGAGAATGATTCGGAAAGTTTTCCAAAACTAATAAAAATTTCTATATTTTGCCACGTTTGTTGGGGAATATAGGAAATTTTTGAATTTATAAATTCCGGATCATTTTCAATAAAAAATGGAATTATTTTTAAATTGAGAATTAACTTGAAATACTAAATTTAAAACCAACCTTTTACCGAGACTTGAGATAACACACGATTAATAAGGTACCGATTTATACGGGCATTGTGGGGGTGCTAATCCTTCCCCACACGTAACCGACTCCCGAACCCGCTTCTTTGATTTCTCTGGTTTAAAACGCAGACTTGAAATTGGTTTTTAAAATGTTTTAATTAATTTTTAAAATATTTTATAAAACCGTTTTTAATAGGTGGCCGATCACACCTAGCTAAAAAAGATTGGTGGCGACTCCATGTCTTTTTTAAGGTCATTTTCAAAACCTTCATTTTTCTAGAGGAATTAAGTCGACTTTTCCTCGGTTTTTTTTAATGTCACGCCTAACGAATAATAAAGTCTTGCGATGAGACTCGTCGTCGTTATTTTTTAGGTTGCGACAGACATGATATTAAAAATTAAGGATATGTTGTTTTGAGTATGAGAAATTAGTATTGACCTTGAGGGAAGATTATGAGATTTAAGTTGCATTCATAAGTGTGTAATGCTTTGAGTATGTATAGATACTAATTATCGTTAATCTCTAGGCCACGTAGAGCTGACGTCACCTGTGGATCCCGAAATTTCAGATCGAGGTGTACAGTAAGATCATCTCAAGGATAGTGAGTAGACGACAACTATAGTTATTTGAAATTTCTTTAATTATAATTATATATATATATTTAGCATAATATTTATTTTACGTATTAAAGGTATATATGATATTTAATCATATGAATTGATTTGTTATTAAAGTACATTTATTTCAAGAAATATTATATCGAGTAAGTTGATTGATTTATGAAATATGATTATACATAGAATTTGACGTACATGGTTTTGGCTCCACCTGACTTAATGTATGAGATTATTCCCTTGACCGGAATACGGGAGCTGCGTGCTACGCCTTTATGGCGGGAGCCACCTCCAGAGTCCCAATTCCGTGATATTAAACAGGGATATGGGAACTGCGTGCTACGCCTTTGTGGTGGGAGCCACCTCCAGAGTCCCTATCCTGTTATATTTGCCTTTTGGGGGCACATCATAGTGACACATATGCCTTTGGGGCGTCCTATGGTGGTATTGGCCTTTGGGGCCGGCTACTAGTATGCCTACATGGATATTGCTTGGTTATTTCATGGATGTACTCTTGTGCACGACAGAAAGTTGGAGCCCAATTATAAGAAACTTGATTTACTTTACATATTTTATTCATTGATTTAATATTATAATATTGTTATACATTTGAAAACTTTGCTACGTCTTTGAATTACTCATTATGGTTTTACTATTATTTATTTTGAAAATGTCAATTATGCTTTACAGACTACCATTACAGTTTTCACACGCTTTAAATGTTGTCTACTCACTAAGATATTCATTAATCTCACCTTTTCATATTCTCATTTTCAGGTAACAGTTAAGTGTCGGGATTGCAACCTTCCTCTATTCGTTGCTTCAAATAGTATTTTGACGTGGTGGGCATCATATTAAAAATTTATTGAAGTCTTGATCTTTTGATGTTTTTATCTAGTAAACCTTGCTGAGATAGGTTTACTTTTGGATATATTATATGTATATATTTGAAGATATGAGACAATAGATCAGTATGTTTTGACTTGAGAATAAATTGATCATGGATAATTTTTGAATATGATGGATATATGTGATAATAGTATTGAGAAATATTGCTGGTTGAGTATATGAATTGAGTGTTATTTGCAGGAAGGTTTATAGTTGAGATAGAAAGGAAACTCTGCCGGATTTTAGGTAGATTATTCGGACAGGGTGTTACAATTTGGTATCAGAGCAAGGTCATAGGTCCTGTAGACTTAGAAACTGTTTGTTGAAGTATTAAAATATTGTAAGAAATCAGACACGATGCCACCACGTCGAAGAGGAAGGCCTAGAATCAATCCCCTACCCCAAAATGAGGATAGGAATAGAAATAAGAATACTGATGAGCAAATTAGAGAACAAGCTTTAGTTGCTGGTTCATCTTCTGTTGCTGCACCCTCAGCAGCACCCCCAGCAGCTAATCTTAATTTAGTTAAGGCAGTTGCGGCCTTGGGAAGAGTAATTCTCGCTTTGACTGCCCCTACTAAAAAGGAGATAGTTGATTACTGTAAAGGGGATAGTTGATTACTGTAAAGGTCTTAAGAATATGGGTTGCAAGATTTTAACGGGCTCTTTGGAATCAGATTTAGCCTGGTCATGACTACAAAAAAATTGAGACTACTTCCATTACTCTTCAAATTCCCGAGTCTATGAGGTTACTATGTGCGGTGCAATTTTTGGAGGATCATGCACACACATGGTGGAAAACTATATTGCAAAAGGTATGCTGGATGTCCTGCCATAACCTGGGCAGATTTTCGAAGAGAGTTTGAAGAAAAATACTATTCTCGGGCCTTGCGGGAAAAGAAATGGACTAAGTTTATGAATTTAAAACAGGGTGGTATGTCAGTAGCAGAGTATGAGCAAAAGTTCAATGAACTATCAGAATTTGCTCCATCGATAGTAGCCAACGATGCTGATAGATGCAAGAAATTCCAAGATGGGCTACATGTTAGTATTCGAGATAGGTTGACGACCCTACTTAGATAAGTTTGTTATTGTTTTCATCGATGACATCCTAGTTTATTCCAGGAATAAGGATGATCATGTAAGCCATTTGAGAACGGTGTTGCAGACTATGCGTGAAAAGCAACTTTATGCTAAATTTTCCAAGTGTGAATTCTGGCTAGACAAAGTAGCATTCCTTGGTCACGTAGTATCTAAGGAAGTGATTTTTGTGGATCCACAAAAGATAGAAGCTGTAGTTGCTTGGGAAAGACCCACTAATGTCACAGAAGTTAGGAGCTTTCTCGGATTGGCAGGGTACTATCGAAGATTCGTGGAAGGATTTTCCATGATTGCCTCTCCTTTGTCAAAACTAACAAGGAATCATGCTAAGTTTGAGTGGACTGACGAATGTGAGCAAGCTTTCCAAGAGTTCAAGCATAGATTGACCACAGCACCAGTTCTTACACTACCATCAGGGACTGGAAGCTTTATGTTATGCAGTGATGCCTCGAGGCGAGGTTTGGGTTGCATTTTGATGCAACATGGGAAAATGATAGCTTATGCTTCTTGAAAACTGAAACAGCATGAGCAAAACTATCCCACTCATGATTTAGAGTTGGCGGCAATGGTGTTTGCACTAAAAATTTGGAGGCATTATTTATTTGGAGAAAAATGTACAATCTACACTGATCGTAAGAGTCTGAAATATCTGATGGATCATAAAGAATTAAATTTGAGGCAAAGGAACATAAAAGATTATGACTGTGTAATTGACTACCACTCAGGAAAGGCCAATGTAGTGGCCGATGGTCTTAGTAGAAAGTCTTTTAGTTCTCTTGCTCATATCCAAGCAATTCAGAAATCCTTACAAAATGATTTGAAGTCTTTACCTTTAGAATTGACGATTGATGAGAATGATCTCTTAATAGCCCACTTGAAGGTTAAACCGATTCATATTGATTGGATACGTGAAGCACAGAATAATGACCCTATGCTGGTAAAGTTAAAGCAAGAAGTAAGGAATTGTGTGAGGACTGACTTTCAAATAAAAGATGAGGATGTACTGATAATGAAAAATAGGCTTTGTGTGCCTCAGGATGAAGAACTCCGGAAGGTGATTTTGGAGGAAGCTCATAATGCACCATACACGTTACATCCTGGTAGTGTGAAGATGTATCGAACCTTAAGAGAACATTATTGGTGGCAAGGTATGAAACGGGACATAGCTGAGTTTGTTTCTAGATGCTTGGTATGCCAACAAATTAAAGCCGAGCATCAAAAACCTTCTGGGAAATTGAACCCCTACCTATTCCTCAATGGAAGTGGGAAGATATTGCTATGGATTTCGTTTCGAGATTGCCAAGAGCACAGTCTGGTTATGATAGCATTTGGGTGATTGTTGATCGTTTGACCAAATCAGCTCACTTTTTTCCAGTCAAAAAGACTTTTTCCATGGAAAGACTGGCTAAATTTTATGTGAACGAAATTGTTAGGTTACATGGTGCCCCAGTATCGATTGTATCTGATCGAGACCCCCGATTCACATCTCGCTTCTGGCCAAGTTTGCAGAATGCTATGGGTACTAAACTCAAGTTCAGTACTGCTTTTCATCCCCACACGGATGGACAATCTGAAAGGACAATTCAAATTCTGGAAGATATGCTCAAATCTTGTATTATGGAATTCAAAGGAAACTGAGATGAACACTTGCCTCTAGCAGAGTTTGCATATAACAATAGTTATCAGTCCAGCATCGACATGGCTCCGTTTGAAGCTTTGTATGGAAAGAAGTGCAGAACTCCGGTGTGTTGGGATGATACAGATGAAAGGAAATTACTAGGTCCAGAAATTGTTATGATGACTGCAGACAAAGTTAAGGTAATTCTGGAAAAGATAAAAATAGCTCAAGATCGACAAAAGAGCTATGCAGATAATCGGAGAAAAGATTTAGAGTTTGAAGTTGGTGATATGATATTTTTGAAAGTGACTCCTTGGAAGGGAGTAATCCGGTTTGGAAGACGAGGAAAGTTGGGTCCTCGATATATAGGGTCGTATGAGATCATTGAACGGATTGGCCCAGTTGCTTATAGATTGTCTTTACCAGAAGAATTGTCACGAATTCATAATGTGTTCCATGTTTCTTTGCTCCGAAAGTACATTTTCGATTCTTCACATATATTGAAGGACTTGCCTATGGAAATTGAGGAAAATTTAACTTATGAAGAGCAGCCGGTTGAGATTTTGGATAGAAGGGACCAAGTTCTAAGAACTAAGACTATTCCATTAGTGAAAGTTCTTTGGAGGAATCATTTATACGAAGAAGCTACATGGGAAAGGGAGGAAGATATGCAGACTCAATATCCTCACTTGTTCAATTAAGTTGGTAAGTAAATTTCGAGGACGAAATTTTTCTAAGGGGGGTAAGTTGTAACAACCGAGGTTACGTATAATCATGTAAAGTTAAATTCCGAAAATTTTAAGGACAAACTTGGAAATTGGTAAGAAGTTATAAGTGAAGGAAATAAAAGAAGAAAGGATCAAAATGAACATATTAAAAAAGTTTAGGGGCTTAATGGTTATTTATAAATAGTTGAGGGACTAATATGCAATTATACCAAAAAAAATCACTTATCTTCATCTTTTCTCCCGAAAACTCTACACAAATTTTCATGCTTTCTTCAAGTGGCAGCCGGCTCCATCATCTCTCTCTCTCAAAAAAATTCTCTTCAAACAATTCTACCAAAATCTCAACAACAATTACATCCAAGGTTAGTTTCTTGATAAATTCTTCATTTTCTTTAGATATTCTACTTGAGCATGCTAAGATCTTTGCTCCATAAACATGTTAAGGTCTGAAATCCATCTATTAAGTATGAATTTTACTCATTTTTGGTAAGAATTAAAAGGATTTGAAAGCATGAACAAGAAAATGGGAAGAAAAAGCAAAACAGGGGAGGTTGAGCATGCTTGCTGTTCGGATTTTCTGGGTTTGGCACATCAGGGTTTGTATTTTTTTTTATATTTTTCCTAGAAACTAGACTTCAATATGAGAATTTTGGTTTTTGAATCATCCAAAACCGATAAGCGGTTAAAAAGATAAAATTCGGTGAAATTAGCTGTTCAGTGTGACCCCTGTTTCAGCATAGTTTCGGGATTTATCAAATTTGACCAAGATTTTGTTCTAATTGTCTAAGTTAGTTATTTTCTTCATAAATTAGACTTATTGGTACCAAACTCAAGTTATGATTTTCTAATCTAGCTTGATAGTAAGGAATTTATTGCTTAAGATAAATATAGTACTAAATGATGGTTATGGATTATGAAAATCTCTAAGGCATGGAGTACTAGAAAGGAATTTAATAAGGACATGAATATGGAGTTGAATTTTGGAGAAAATGATTATGGACATGATATTAAAAATTAAGGATATGTTGTTTTGAGTATGAGAAATTAGTATTGACCTTGAGGGAAGATTATGAGATTTAAGTTGCATTCATAAGTGTGTAATGCTTTGAGTATGTATAGATACTAATTATCGTTAATCTCTAGGCCACGTAGAGCTGACGTCACCTGTGGATCCGGAAGTTTCAGATCGAGGTGTACAGTAAGATCATCTCAAGGATAGTGAGTAGACGACAACTATAGTTATTTGAAATTTCTTTAATTATAATTATATATATTTTTAGCATAATATTTATTTTACGTATTAAAGGTATATATGATATTTAATCATATGAATTGATTTGTTATTAAAGTACATTTATTTCAAGAAATATTATATCGAGTAAGTTGATTGATTTATGAAATATGATTATACATAGAATTTGACGTACATGGTTTTGGCTCCACCTGACTTAATGTATGAGATTATTCCCTTGACCGGAATACGGGAGCTGCGTGCTACGCCTTTGTGGCGGGAGCCACCTCCAGAGTCCCAATTCCGTGATATTGAACAGGGATATGGGAACTGCGTGCTACGCCTTTGTGGTGGGAGCCACCTCCAGAGTCCCTATCCTGTTATATTTGCCTTTTGGGGGCACATCATAGTGACACATATGCCTTTGGGGCGTCCTATGGTGGTATTGGCCTTTGGGGCCGGCTACTAGTATTCCTACATGGATATTGCTTGGTTATTTCATGGATGTACTTTTGTGCACGACAGAAAGTTGGAGCCCAATTATAAGAAACTTGATTTACTTTACATATTTTATTCATTGATTTAATATTATAATATTATTATACATTTGAAAACTTTGCTACGTCTTTGAATTACTCATTATGGTTTTACTATTATTTATTTTGAAAATGTCAATTATGCTTTACAGACTACCATTACAGTTTTCACACGCTTTAAATGTTGTCTACTCACTAAGATATTCATATATCTCACCTTTTCATATTCTCATTTTCAGGTGACAGTTAAGTGTCGGGATTGCAACCTTCCTCTATTCGTTGCTTCAAATAGTATTTTGACGTGGTGGGCATCATATTAAAAATTTATTGAAGTCTTGATCTTTTGATGTTTTTATCTAGTAAACCTTGCTGAGATAGGTTTACTTTTGGATATATTATATGTATATATTTGAAGATATGAGACAATAGATCAGTATGTTTTGACTTGAGAATAAATTGATCATGGATAATTTTTGAATATGATGGATATATGTGATAATAGTATTGAGAAATATTGCTGGTTGAGGATATGAATTGAGTGTTATTTGCAGGAAGGTTTATAGTTGAGATAGAAAGGAAACTCTTCCGGATTTTAGGTAGATTATTCGGACAGGGTGTTACAATATTTATGTAATTGTAATATATCTTTGTAATATATTATCTATGTAATTATAATATATCTATGTAGTTTTAATATATCTATGTAATTGTATATATCTATTTAATTGTAATATATTTATGTAATTGTATATATCTATGTAAATAGATATATTATAAATAGATATATTACAATTATATATATCTATGTAATATATCTATGTAATTGTAATATATCTATGTAATTGTAATACATCTATGTAATTGTAATATATCTATGTAATTGAAATACATCTATTTAATTGAAATACATCTATGTAATTGTAATATATCTATGTAATTATATACATGTAATATCTATGTAAACATTAGAATTACATAGATATATTACATAGATATTACAATTACAATTACATAAATATATTTTTGTAATTAAAATATATCTATGTAATATATCTATGTAATTGTAATTGTAATTGTAATTGTAATTGTAATATATCTATGTAATTGTAATATATCTATATAAATGTAATATATCTATGTAATTGTAATATATTTAATAGTGTTAATGTAATATATATATATATATATGTAATTGTAATATATCTATGTAATATATAATTATGTAATTGTAATATTTCTATATAATATATATCATATGTAATATATTACAAATACATAGATATATAAGTGGTAATTACATGTATACATCTAATATCTAATGTTTTCAATAATATATTACATAGATAATATATTACAATTACATAGATATATTACAATTACATAAATATATATTACAATTACATTGATATATTATAAATAGATATATTACAATTGATACATGTAATTAACACTTAACATTATAATTATATAGATACATTACAATTACATAGATATATTATAATTACGTAGATATATTAAAATTACATAGATGTATTAAAATTACATAGATATATTACATAGATATCATAAATATATCTATGTAATTGTAATATATCTATGTAATTGTAATGTATCTATGTAATATATGTAATTGTAGTATATTTATGTATTTTGTCTATATAATTGTAATATATATCTATATAATATATCTATTGTATCTATGATATATCTATGTAATTGTAATACATCTATGTAATTGTAATATATCTATGTAATTGTAATAATATATGTAATTGTAATATATCTATGTAATTGTAATATACTTATGTAATTATAATATATCTATGTTAGTGTAATATATCTATGTAATTGTAATATATTTATGTAGTTGTAATATATATATATATTACAATTACATAGATATATTACAATTACATAGATATATTACAATTACATATATATTAATGTATCTATATAATTATATTAGAATTACATTGATATATTACAATTACATAGATATATATATATATATTACAATTACATAGATACATTACATATATGTAATTGTAATATATCTATGTAATTGTAATATATCTGTTGTAATATATTACAATTACAATTACATGTATATTACAATTACAACTACATAGATATATTACAATGTATTACACAAATATATTACAATTACTTAAATATATTACAATTACATATATACATTACAATTACATAAAACATCAGAATTACATAGATATATTAACACATTAAATATATAACAATACATGTTTTATCTAATTGAATTACATAGATATATTACAATTACATAGATACATTAGAATTACATAGATTATATTACAATTACATAGATATATTACAATTACACAAATATATTACAATTACGTAGACATATTACAACTATATATGTTTATTACAATGTAATTCTAATGTTTTAAGTAATTGTAATTTATCTATGTAATTGTAATAAATTTATGTAATTGTAATATATATATCTAGACTTTGGGTGGAGGAGCCCGTGGGGCATAGCAATGCTATGGTCTGACCCCACACTTCAACTGAATGGCGCGATACGAGGCCCGCTGGCCTCGAACTGTCCCTGTGATTACCTTGTCTCGAAGAAACATCGTGCCATTCTTTGGCCCCGATGCTCGCCCATCTAAGCACCACATATGCCTAGGAGTAGCTCACTTGCATCAGGCAAACCCCACCCGCTTGCTAAGTGAGGGGGTGCTGGAGAGCTGACATCGATCGTCCAACATTGAAAGGGAAAGGGAGGTTGATATGTATATATTACAATTACAATTACATAGATATATTACAATTGCATAGATATATTACATATGATTAATGAAATGTATATATTACAATTACAATTACATAGATATATTAGAATTACATAGATATATTACATATTAGAATTACATAGATATAAACTATATAGATAATATATTACATAGATATATTAAAATTACATAGATATATTACAATTACATAAATATATTACAATTACATAGATATATTACAACTACAAAGATATATTATAGTTACATAGATATATTAGAATTACATAGAATTACATAGAATTACATAGATATATTAGAATTACATAGATATATTACAATTACATAGATGTATTACAATTACATAGATATAATTACATAGATATATAACAATTACATAAATATATTACAATTACATAGATATATTACAATTACATAGATATATTACAATTGCATTGATATATATTACAATTACATATATATCTATATAATTGTAATAATATATGAATGTAATAGATGTATTACAGTTACATAGATATATTGTAATTTCATAGATATTACAATTACATAGATATACTACAGTTACTTAGATATATTACAATTACACAAATATATTACAATTACATAATATATTACAATTACATAGATATATTATAATTACATAAATGTATTACAATTAAATAAATATATTACAATTACATATATTATTACAATTACATAGATATATTACATTAACAAAATTACATAGATATAATACAATTACATAGATATATTACAATTACATAGATATATTATTACAATTACATAAATATATTACATAGATATATTACAATTACATTGATATATTTATGTAGTACAATTATATTACATAGATATCTATGTAATATATCTATGTAATTGTAATGTATCTATGTAATTGTAATATGTCTATGTAATTGTAATATATATCTATGCAATTGTAATTATAATATATCTAATGTGTAACTGTAATAAACATATTTATGTAATATATCTATGTAATATTACATAGATACGTTATTAAATGTAATATATTTATGTAATTGTAATATATTTATGTAATTGTAATATATCTATGTAATTGTAATATCTATGTAATATATCTATGTAATTGTCAAGTATCTATGTAATATATCTATGTAATTGTATATTATAATTACATATCTATGTAATTGTAAATATATCTATGTAATTGTAATATATCTACGTAATTGTAATATATCTATGTAATATATCTATGTAATTTTAAAATATTTAAGTAATTATAACATATTTGTGTAATACATTGTAATATATCTATGTAATTGTAATATATCTATGTAACTGTAGTATATCTACACTACAAACAAATTTTCCTATAGTGACGGTCCAAAAAGTGTTGGTAAAACTCCAAAATCCGTCGCTAAAAGTCCTAAAACCCTATACCGACGGTCAAAATAACTATTCCGACAAAAAATTAAGCGACGGTAAAACCCTCGTCGGTATAGACCTATACCGACGGAAAAGGTGACCGTCAGAATAGGATGTATAACCTATACCGACGGTTTTAGACGTCACTAATGTTACTATCATCCATCGGTATAGCCTATGTTGGGGTAGCCCCTTTTGCTTTTACCTATACCGACGGATTTTGTATCCGTCAATATAGGTACCGCATCTATATCGACGGCTTTTGTGTCCGTCGGTATAGATATCGCATCTATACCGACGGCTTTTGTATCAGTAGGTATAGATACTGTATCTATACCGACGGCTTTTGTATCCGTGGTATAGATACCATAGATATACATATATTGACGGTTTTTTTTTTTTTTTGCATTCGTCAGTATATATTAAAATGTAAAATATACAATTAACCTATAGCGACAGCTTGTCGTAAATTTACTGACGGTTTACTCCATCAGTAGACTATACATTTTTTGTTGTTATATGAACTGTCAGTATAGAGGTTAGAGCGTCGGTAAAAATAAAATTTTATCATATTTTTCAATTTCTAATATTGATATATTTATAATTTAATCCAAGATATTTCATATTAAAAAAACCATTATAAGAAAGTACAAAATATTTCATAATATTAAAAATAAAATTACAAATAAATTGTGTTAATTATATAACTTTTACAAGCTAAATAGAAGTCGCAAGCTAAAGTCATAATACAGTCTTAAAATTGAAAATTAGCAATCCAAACACAAAGTAAATAAGCAATCCAAATACATAAAGTGAAATAAGCAATTCAAATCTCATAAATATTCCTATGGAGCAGCATCTGCATAAAATTGACAAATATTATACAATTAAAAGCAATTAAATAGTGAAGCCAATATAGAAGAATAAAATAATCAAGTAGTTTATCATCTTCATTTTCATTAACTTGATGACTAGAAGTTGAAGACCTTATTATTGGTGACAAATTTGGAGCACTACCAGCATCAAATATATCTATTTAAGTGGTTTATGTAATTGCAATATATCTATGTTTAATATATCTATGTAATTGTAATATATCTATGTAACTTGTTTAATTGTAATGTATCTATGCAGAATTTAAGAAGAGTTTCTTCGCTTTCGAATTTGCATAATTATTGTATTACATTAGAATTATATAGATATATTACAATTACATAAATATATTATAATTACTTAAAATATTAGAATTACATAGATATATTACAATTATATAGATACATTACAATTACATAAATATATTACAATTACATAGATATATTACAATTACTTAAAACATTAGAATTAAATTGATATATAACAATTACATAGATACATTAAAATTATATAGATATATTACAATTACATAGATATATTACAATTACATACATAGATATATTACAATTACATACATATATTAAAATTACATAGATATATTCAATATGTAATTGTTATATATCTATGTAATAGTAATATATCTATGTAATTGTAATATATTACATGTAATAGTAATATATCTACGTAATTGTAATTGTAATATATACATAAATATATCTATCTGTCTATGTAATTGTAACATAAACATAAATATATCTATGTATCTATGTAATTGTAATTGTAATTGTAATATATACATAAATATATCTATGTAATTATAATATATCTATGAAATAGTAATGTATCTATCTAATTGTAATATATCTTTGTAATTGTAATATATCTATGTAATAGTAATGTATCTATGTAATTGTAATTGTAATATATCTATGTAATTATAATACATCTATGTAATATATCTATGTTATTGTAATATATCTATGTAATTATAATATATCTATGTAATTGTAATATATCTATGTAATTGTAATATATTTGTGTAATTGTAATATATTTATGTAATTGTAATATATCTATTTAATTGTAATACAACTATGCAATTATAATTACATTAATCATATGTAATATATCTATGTAATTCTAATATGTAATATATCTATGTAATTCTAATATATCTATGTAATTGTAATTGTAATATATACATGTCATTAATCATATGTAATATATCTATGCAATTGTAATATATCTATGTAATCGTAATATATATATATATATATATCCAATGTATCTATGTAATTCTAATATATCAATGTAATTCGAAAACGTTATATATTACATGTATTTTAATATATCTAATGTGTAATTGTAATGTATCTATGTAATTGTAATGTATCTATGTTACTGAAAACTTTAGATATATAATTATAATGTATCTATGTAATTATAATGTATCTATGTAATTAAAAAATATCTATGTTATAGTAATATATCTATGTAATTGTAATATATCTATGTACTTGTAATATATTTATGTAATATAAATATCTATGTAATTGTAATATATTTGTGTAATTGTAATAAATGTATGTAATTGTAATATATACACAAATATATTACAATTACATATATATATTACAACTAAATAGATATATTGCAACTACATAAATATATACAATTACATAGATATATTACACGAATAGAATTATAATTTTAAGTAATTGTAATATATCTATGTAATTGTAATATATACATAAATATATCTATATATCTATGTAATATATCTATGTAATATATCTATGTAAATATAATATATTACATATGATATATTACAATTACATAGATATATTACATATAATTTATTTATGTATATATTACAATTACATAGATATATTTATGTATATATTACAATTACAATTACATAGATATATTACTATTACATGTAATATATTACAATTACATAGATATATTACAATTGCATAGATATATTACATATGATTAATGAAATGTATATATTACAATTACATAGATATATTAGAATTACATAGATATATTATATATTAGAATTACATAGATATATTACATATGATTAATGTAATTATAATTGCATAGTTGTATTAGAATTACATAGATATATTACAATTACACAAATATATTACAATTACATAGATATATTACAATTACATAGATGTATTATAATTACATAGATATATTACAATTACAATTACATAGATACATTAATATTACATAGATATATTACAATTACATAGATATATTACAATTACATAGAAACATTACTATTACATAGATATATTATAAATACATAGATATATTTATGTATGTATTACAATTACAATTACATAGATACATAGATATATTTATTTTTATATTACAATTACATAGATAGATAGATAGATAGATAGATATATTTATGTATATATTACAATTACAATTACATAGATATATTACTATTACATGTAATATATTACAATTACATAGATATATTACTATTATATAGATATATTAGAATTACATAGATATATTACAGTTACATAGATATATTACTATTACATAGATATATAACAATTACATATTTAATATATCTATGTAATTTTAATATATCTATGTAATTGTAATATATCTATTTAATTGTAATATATCTATATAATTTTAATGTATCTATTTAATTGTTATATATCAATTTAATTATAATGTTTTAAGTAATTGTAGTATATCTATGTAATTGTAATATATCTATGTAATTTTAATGTATCTATATAATTGTAATATATCTATGTAATTCTAATGTTTTAAGTAATTGTAATATATCTATGTAATTATAATATATTTAAGTAATTGTAATATATCTATGTAATTGTAATGTAATACAATAATTATGCAAATTCGAAAGCGAAGAAACTCTTCTTAAATTCTGCATAGACGATGGAGAATTTGGTGAAAGTTTTCGATGCCAAAGATTTTCTTTTCATTCCCAAATGAAATAATTTGTTTTGCTACAAATACAAAATTTGCAATAAAGAGAATTGTGGGAATATTAGAATTACAAAGATATATTACATATCAAGGAATACCACTTGCCACTCCCCTTCCCTTTCTCTAGGAAGCAAACACAGGATGAGAATAGCTTTTCTGCTTTCTGAAACATCTCAAGGAAGAAAAATTACCTGATTTAGGGATCCGGACAAAATTAGGTGTCTGCAACATGTATACATTACACTTACATAGATATTTTATAATTACATAAATATATTACAATTACATAGATATATTACAACTACATGTATATATTACAATTAACATTATTATAATTACATAGATATATTACAATTACTGAAAACAATTACATAGTAGATATATTATAATTACATAGATATATTACTAGTACTAAAAACATGTATACATTAGATAATTTCAGTAATTGTATCTATGTAATTGTAATATATTTGTAATATATCTATGTAAGTTACATTACTATTTCTGAAAACATTAGATATTACAATTACATAGATATATTACAATTATATAGATAATATTACAATTACTGTATTAGATATATTACTGAAAATATTAGATTTACTGAAAACATTAGATATTACATGAATAATTAGAATTGCTGAAAACATTAGATATTACATGTATATATTACAATTACATAGATATATTACAATTACTGAAATATATTACAATTACATAGATATATAGATATATTACAATTACATAAACATATTATAATTACATAGATACGTTTTAAGTAATTCTAAAGTATTAATTATCTATGTAATTTATGTAATTTTAAGTGATAGTTCTAAATTACTCAAAACATTATCAAATATCTAATGTTTTCAGTAATTGTAATATATCTATATAATTGTAATATAATGTTAAGTGGTAATTGTAATATATCTATGTAATTGGTAATTCCAAAATATACATGTAATAACTAATGTTTTCATTAATATATCTATGTAATTGTAATATATTTTTGTAATTATAATATATCTATGTAATATATTTGTGTAATTTACGTAATGTTAAGTGGTAATTCTAACAAATAAATATAATATATCTATGTAATTATAATATATCTATGTATGTAATTATAATATTATCAATTAGCTAATGTTTTTAGTAATTCTAATGTATACATGTAATATATCTTTGTAATTACATTATCTAATGTTTTCAGTGATTCTAATGTACACATAGTAATTCCACGTAAATTCCACAAATATATTACAATTATATAGATGTATACATTATCAATTATCTAATATTTTCAGAAATTCTAATGTATACATGTAATATCTAATGTTTTCAGTAATTGTAATGTATACATGTAATATCTAATATTTTCAGAAATTGTAATATATCTATATAAATGTAATATATCTATGCAATTGTAATATATTTAATAGTGTTAATGTAATATATTTATGTAATTGTAATATATCTATGTAATTGTAATATATCTATGTAATTTAATATATCTATGTAATTGTAATGTATCTATGTAATATAACTATGTAATTGTAATATATCTATGTAACTGTAGTATATCTATGTAATTGTAATATATATATATATATCCAATGTATCTATGTAATTCTAATATATCAATGTAATTCGAAAACATTATATATTACATGTATTTTAATATATCTAATGTGTAATTGTAATGTATCTATGTAATATATCTATGTAATTGTAATATCTGAACACCCGGATCTATGTAACTGTAGTATATCTATATAATATATTACATAGATATATTACATAGATATATAAATATATTACAATTACATAGATACATTATAATTACATATATATATATATATTACAATTACATAGATATATTACATAAATATATTACAGACCGGACCTATGTAATTATAATATATCTATGTAATTGTAATATATACATGAAAGGCTCCTTACTAAAATCAAATTTAATAGGTGACCAATCACACCTAGACAAAAAAGATTGGTGGCGACTCTATTTGCGTTTTCAAATCGTCTTAGCGGTTGAAAAACCGTTATGACAGTATAAATGTAGAGGAATCATTCATTCAATGAATACTTCAATGTATTGGTATCACCAATTGGGTCTTTCTTGTCCTTATTGGATTTCAATAAAAGTTTATATTGCATGTTTTTCTTACAGTAATATCAATAGAATATATTGAAATAGAAAACTTCACAGCTACTATATGCGAATTATAAGGAGTATATTTCTAAAACCTATATTCCACCTTTGAAGAAATCTTTCTTCTTCCGAAAACACCTTCAAATACACTGTCACTTCCCTTACCATTATAATCTAACTTGTTCTTTAAAAGGAAAAGCTTTAGGCAAAAATATATAGAAAAGATGGGATTCATTAAAATATATAGAATATTATTATTAATAAATTTTTTATATTAAAATATAAATATAATTTTAAATAAGTGTAAACAAAATAGTTACCTATTATTCTCTTATATATAGATTGCATGGCACAGCAAGGTTTTTTTATTACAATCATTTCCTAATTTTTTCTTTAGAATTACCAATATCTTAAACAGTTAAACATTAACAAAACATGATACTTTTTTCTCTAATCATTAAGTCCATTGCAATGTTAAGAAGGCAATGGTTATTCCATTCTATTAGTATGTTTGGTAGTTTAATATGAATGTAGGAATGGAAAAGAAAAATAGCTCATTGATAATAATACCCTTTAATGTAAAATTAATAATATATTATTTACTTAATTTATTTTATCAATATTATTTTACATAATTTTAGCTTATTAATATTATTTACTCAAATTTTGTTATATCAAAATTATTATTTTAAAAATTAATAAAATATTTATATCTATGTAATTGTAATATATATATGTAATATGTCTATGTAATTTTAATATTTATCTATGTAATTGTAATATATATATATATGTAATTGAAATACATCTATGTAATTGTAATACATCTATGTAATTGTAATATCTATGTAATATATCTATGTAATTGTAATGTATCTATGTAATTGTAATATATTTATGTAATTATATTTATGTAATTGTAATATATCTATTTAATTGTAATATATCTATGTAATAGTAATATATCTATATAATTGTATGTAATATATCTACGTAATTGTAATATATCTATATAATTATAATAATGTTAATTGTAATATATACATGTAGTTGTAATATATCTATGTAATTGTAATATATTTATGTAATTATAAAATATCTATGTAAGTGTAATGTATACATGTTGTAGACACCTAATTTTGTCCGGATCCCTAAATCAGGTAATTTTTCTTACTTGACATGTTTCAGAATGCAGAAAAGCTATTCTCATCCTATGCTTGCTTCCTAGAGAAAGGGAATGGGAGTTTTAAGATATATGTAATACTAATATATTGATATACTATGTAATTGAAATATATAGATAAATTTTTGTAATTGTAAGATATGTATGTAGTTGTAATATATATATATATATGTAATTTATATTATATCTATGTATCTATGTAATTACATAAATATATACTATTACAATTACATAGATATACTCGTTTCCTTAAGAAGGGTCGAGCCTTGATTAGTCAGGGAACTCAACTTAAAGACAAAATCTTTGTAATTGTATATTACAATTACATAGATATTTTACATAGATACATTACAATTACATAGATAAATATATTACATAGATATAATAATTACATAGATATATCTATGTAATTGTAATATATTTATGTAATTGTAATATATCTACGTAATTCTAATGTTTTCATTAATTGTTATATATCTATGTATAATATTACAATTACATAGATATATTACAAATTTATTATAATATATCTAATATATCTATGTAATTATTAGATATCTATGTAATTGTAATATATCTATGTAATTGTAAAATATTTATGTAATTGTAATATATCTATGTAATTCTAATATATCTATGTAATTGTAATATATCTATACAATTATAATATATATATATATATATATATGTAATTGTAATGTATCTATGTAATATATCTATGTATCTATGCAATTGTAATAGTATATGTATGTATTACAATTACATAGATATATTATAATTACATAGATATATTATACATAGATATATTTATGTAATTGTAATATATTTATGTAATAATAACATATCTATGTAATATATGTAACAACCCAGGTTACGTACAATCATGTAAAGTTAAATCCCGAAAATTTTAAGGACAAACTTGGAAATTGGTAAGAAGTTATAAGTGAAGGAAATAAAAGAAGAAAGGATCAAATTGAACATATCAAAAAGTTTGGGGGTTTAATGGTTATTTATGAAAAGTTGAGGGACCAATGTGCAATTATACCAAAAATTGAAAAATATCTTTATATCTTGAAAATTCTAGGAATTTTCTTTTCTTACTTCTTAGTTGATAACCGACCAGACCTTTCTCATTCTCTCAAAATTCTCTTCATCCTCTCATAAATTTTCTTCAAGTATTTCCACCAAAATCTTATCAACAATCACATCCAAGATTAGTTTCTTGATTAATTCTTCCTTTTCTTTAGATATTCTACATGAACATGCTAAGATCTTAGCTCCATAAACATGTTAAGGTCTGAAATCCATCTATTAAGTATGAATTTTACTCATTTTTGGTAAGAATTAAAAGGATTTGAAAGCATGAACAAGAAAATGGGAAGAAAAAGCAAAACAGGGGAAGTTGAGCATGCTTGCTGTTCGGATTTTCAGGGTTCGGCAAATCAGTGTTTGTATTTTTTTGATATTTTTCATAGAAACTAGACTTCAATATGAGAATTTTGGTTTTTGAATCACCCAAAACTGATAAGCGGTTAAAAAGATAAAATTCGGTGAAGTTAGCTGTTCTGTGTTGACCCCTGTTTCAGCATAGTTTCGGGATTTATCAAATTTGATCAAAATTTTTGTTCTAATTGTATATGTTAGTTATTTTCTTCATAAATTAGACATATTGTTTGAAATAAACCGATTGGAATCACTTCAAAATTCCTTACCAAAATCAAGTTATGATTTTCTAATCTAACTTGATATTAAGGAATTTATTGCTTAAGAGAAATATAGTACTAAAGGATGGTTATGGATTACAAAAATCTCTAAGGCATGGAGTACTAGAAAGGAATTTGATAAGGAAATGAATATGGAGTTGAATTATGGAGAAAATGATTATGGAAATGATATTAAAAATTAAGGATATGTTGTTTTGAGTATGAGAAATTAGTATTGACTATGGGATAGATTAATGGGACTTAAGTTGCATTCATAATTGTGTAATGCTTGGAGCATGTATAGATACTAATTATTGTTAATCTCTAGGCCACGTAGATCCAACGTCACCTGTGGATCCCGAAGTCTCAGATCGAGGTGTACAATGAGATCATCTCAAGGATTGTGAGTAGACGACAACTATAGTTATTTGAAATTTCTTTAATTATAATTATAATTTTTTAGCATGATATTAAAGGTATATCCGATATATAATCATATGAATTGATTTGTTATTAAAGTACATTTATTTCAAGAAATATTATATTGAGTAAGTTGGTTGATTTATGAAATATGATTATACATAGAATTTGACGTACATGGTTTTGGCTCCATCTGACTTAATGTATGAGATTATACCCTTGATCGGAATACGGGAGCTGCGTGCTACGCCTTTGTGGCGGGAGCCACCTCCAGAGTCCCAATTCCGTGATATTAGACTAGGATATGGGAGCTGCGTGCTACGCCTTTGTGGTGAGAGCCACCTCAAGAGTCCCTATCCCGTTATATTTTCCTTTTGGGGGCACATCATAGCGACACATATGCCTTTGGGACGTCCTATGGTGGTATTGGCCTTTGTGGCCGACTACTAGTATGCGTACATGGATATTGCCTGGTTATTTCATGGATGTATTCTTATGCATGACAGTAAGTTGGAGCCCAACTATACGTAACTTGATTTACTTTACAGATTTTATACATTGATTTAATATTATAATATTATTATACATTTGAAAATTTCACTACATCTTCGAATTATTCATTATGGTTTTAATATTATTTATTTTGAAAACGTCTATTATGTTTTAAAGGATTATATCATAGTTTCAAATGTTTTAAAAGTTGTCTACTCACTGAGATATTCATATATCTCACCTCTTCTTATTTCTCATTTTCAGGACACAGTTAGGTGTCGGGATTGCTGCCTTCCTCTACTCTCCGTTTCAAGAGTATATTGACGTGGTGGGCATCATATCTAAATTTCTAGAAGATTTGATCTCTTGATGTTTTTATCTAGTAAACCTTGCTGAGATAGGTTTACTTCTGGATATATTATATATATTGAGAAATATGATGTTTTGAATATGATGGATATATGTGATAATAGTATTGAGAAATATTGCTGCTTGAGGATATGAATTGTAGGGCTGGAAAGGATCTCAGGAAATATCTTCAAGGGATGGCTCGAGCCATATAAGTAAAAGGAAAGAAGTACCGATTTGGCCTAGGATATCTTCCGAAGGCCCATGAGAAAAGAAGACAAGTTGAAAAGAACCGACAAAGGAGGATGGCCCGTCTTACGGGTATGGATATTGAGTGGGAGCCTATGACATTCCCACCTATCCTTCACAACTTCCGCTCAGCCGGTTCTCTGTTTGGAGAAAATAATTCTGATGATGTGCTTGTAATAATAGAGAAAGCTTTCAAGAGATTCCAAGTGAATAATGATGAGCAGATGTATGATGTGGAGATCTGCACGACCGAGAAAGACAGGATTGAAAGAGAGAGTACTAACTGGATGGTGCGACCTTGTCCACCAGGATATAGACTAACCAACTGGAGTGCGACTGAGTTGCCCATAGTCTTTAAGTCTATTCCAAAGTAATACTTTTAAAAAGCAATCTTAATTATCTTTACCCATAGATATTAAGATTTTTTTCTGTAATGGGCTTTTTAAACATTTTCATTCAATAAATAACAAGCACAATGCATTATACAATATTGATGTGTCCATATTCTTTCATTTTTGTTATTTATTTTGTTTTCTACATATATTTTCCTATATTGTTTTTTCTCCACCTATTTACAGGTGTACGGATGCGGAATATGAGGACCCTCCTGTCAGTAATTCTGAAATTGATTTTGAAAGACCCATTTGCTCGGGTGATTTTTAGTCTAATGAAGATACTGAGGATTATGGTCTAGCTCCGGATCTATTGAGGAAAATAGAACAAGAAGAAAAGCAAGTACTTCCTCATAAGGAGTTATTGGAAACAATAAATCTGGGAAATGGTGAAGAGATAAAAGAAGTCAAAATTGGAACTTCATTGTCACCATCAATAAAAGGTGAATTGATGGCTTTGCTCCAGGAGTATGTGGATGTATTCGCATGGTCTTACCAAGATATGCCAGGGTTAGATCCGGATATTGTGGTTCATAAGCTCCCTTTGAGGCCAGAATGCAAGCCAATTCAGCAAAAGTCGAGAAGAATGAGGCCTGATATGCTGTTAAAGATAAAAGAAGAGGTGAAGAAACAATTTGATGCTGGATTCCTAGAGGTGGCAAAATATCCAGAATGGGTGGGAAATATTGTTCCAATACCGAAGAAGGATGGCAAGGTGCGGATATGCGTTGATTATCGAGATTTGAACAAGGCCAGCCCTAAAGTTAATTTCCTTTTACCCCACATTGATACTCTATTAGATAATACGACAAAAAGTTCTTTATTTTCTTTCATGGACGGATTCTCAAGATACAATCAGATCAAGATGGCACCGGAAGATATGGAGAAAACCACATTTGTTACAATGTGGGGAACTTTCTGCTACAAAGTAATGCCATTTGGGTTGAAGAATGCTGGGGCAACATACCAGAGAGCCATGGTGACCTTGTTTCATGATATGATGCATAAGGGAATTGAGGTCTACGTTGATGATATGATCGCAAAGTCACAAGGAGAAGAGGAGCATATTGCGAATCTTAAGAAGCTCTTTGAACGATTAAGGAAATTTAGACTTAAGCTAAATCTGGCAAAATGCACTTTTGGAGTCACCTCGGGGAAGTTGTTGGGTTTTGTCGTCAGCAAAAGAGGAATTGAGATTGACTCGGAGAAAGTGAAGGCCATTCAGAATTTGCCACCACCTCGCACTCAAAAGGAAGTAAAAGGCTTTCTGGGGAGATTGAATTACATTGCTTGGTTTATTTCACAGTTAACCGACAAATGTAATCCAATATTTAAGTTACTTCGAAAACGTGATCCAGGAGAATGGGATGAAGGGTGTCAGATTGCTTTTGAAAAAGTTAAGCATTATCTATCAAACCTACCAGTATTAATGCCACCTATTCCGGATAAACCAATGATACTGTATTTATCAGTATTTGAAAGATCCATGGGTTGTGTTTTGGGGCAGCTTGATGAAACTAGAAAGAAAGAACAGGCAGTTTACTACCTCAGTAAGAAATTCACAGATTATGAGTTGAAAAATTCGTCGGTAGAAAAGTTGTGTTGTGCCTTAGCTTGGACTGCTCGAAGACTTAGACAGTATATGTTGTATCACATAACGTGGCTGATTGCCAAGCTGGATCCAGTCAAGTACATGTTGGAAGCACCTTCTTTGTCAGGGAGGACAGCAAGATGGCAGGTTTTATTGTCAAAATATGACATTGTATATGTAAGTCAAAAAGCTATCAAAGGCAGTGCAGTGGCTGAATTCTTAGCAAGTCGGTCAGTGGAAGATTATGAGCCATTGAACTTTGACTTTCCGGATGAAGATTTGATGTATGTGTCGCAAGCAGATGATATTCCTCTGAAGAAGAAAGTATGGAAAATGTACTTTGATGGCGCATCTAATGCCATGGGGCATGGAATCGGTGTAGTACTTATATCCCCAGAAGAAGACTGTTATCCTTTCACTGCTATATTGGATTTTGATTGTATAAACAATACTTTCGAGTATGAAGCATGTATTATGGGCCTTCGTGCTGTAGTGGACAGAAAGATCAAAGTATTGGAAGTTTACGGAGACTCAGCCTTGGTGATTTACCAGTTACGAGGAGAATGGGAAACCCAAGATACAAAGCTAATCCGATACCGAGAACTCATACTGAGTTTATTAGAGAAGTTTGAAGAAGTGAATTTCAACTACTTTCCTCGAGAAGAAAACCGGATGGCGGATGCTCTGGCTACTTTGTCATCAATGTTTAAAGTGAATGAAAAGGCAGAAGTTGTGCCGATCTAGATGAGCATATACGAGTCTCCTGCCCACTGTTTGAGTATCGAAGAAGAAGCGAATGGTCTCCCTTGGTATAATGACATCTTGCAGTACATCAAGAGTCAACAGTATCCAGAACAAGCAACAGAGAATGACAAGAGGACTTTGAGAAGGTTAGCAATGGGTTTTGTTCTAGATGGCGAGATTCTCTACAAGAAAGGGAAAGATCAAGTCCTATTGAGATGTGTCGGGTCTGCCGAAGCTCGAAGAATCATAGAAGAGGTCCATGAAGGGATATGTGGCACCCATGCTAATGGTCACATGCTTGCTAAACAGATTATGAGGGCAGGTTACTATTGGCTGACAATGGAAGGAGATTGTATCAGTTATTCCAGGAAGTGCCATAAATGCCAGATTTATGCAGATAAGATTCATGTGTCACCCTCGCCTTTACATGTCATGACTGCACCATGGCCTTTTTCAATGTGGGGAATGGATATGATCGGGCCTATTACCCCGAAAGCTTAAAATGGACATCATTTCATCTTGGTGGCCATAGATTATTTCACAAAGTGGGTAGAAGCTGCGTCATATGCGAATGTAACAAAGTTGGTGGTATGCAGATTCGTTAAGAAAGAAATCATATGCCGTTACGGGTTGCCAGCAAGAATTATTTCGGATAATGCTCTCAATTTGAACAATAAGATTATGAGAGAAGTGTGTACTCAATTCAAGATCACACATCATAATTCGACATCTTACCGTCCGAAGATGAATGGCGCAGTAGAAGTAGCTAATAAGAACATCAAGAGGATTGTTGAGAAGATGACCAATGTGTACAAAGATTGACATGGGATCCTGCCTTTCGCTCTTCATGCATATCGTACTTCAGTCCGCACATCTACAGGGGCAACCCCATTTTCTTTGGTATACGGGATGGAAGCACTGCTACCTATTGAAGTTGACATCCCTTCACTTCGGGTTTTGATGGAAGTTGGCCTAGAGGAAGCAGAATGGGTTAAAGCTCGTTATGAACAGTTGAATCTCATTGAGGAGAAAAGACTGAAAGCAATTTGTCATGGGCAGTTGTATCAGAAAAGGATGATTCGAGCCCACAACAAGAAAGTTCATCCCAGACAGTTCCGAGAGGGGGAGTTGGTATTGAGGAAAATTCTCCCTATAGTGAAGGACCCGAGAGGAAAATGGGCTCCAAATTGGAAAGGACCCTATGTGGTAAAGAGAGCTTTTTCTGGAGGAGCATTGATTCTAACTCGGATGGATGGAGATGATTTTAGACATCCCGTGAATGCTGATGAACTGAAGAAGTATTATGCTTGAAAAAAAAATGTGTGATGCTGTGCACATGAAAATTCGAATGATTCCAAGTATAAAAATAGAAATTCTATATATCTATTTTCCCTGAGAATTGTTTTTCAAAGAGAATATTTATGCTTGATATGATGAATGGCCGTTTTTCATATTCCTTCCACTAAGAAGAAATTATCCTTAGTCACCCCTTTGAGCCTTGAGAATTATTTCTTTATTTAAAACCTTGATCAAGGATCACCCTCTACACTGGAGGGCAAATAAGAGGAAAGATAATCAAAAATCATGGCAAAAAAAGAAAGCCATCAGAAAATGTGGCAAATGAAAGCCAACAAAGCAAAAAAGAAAAGAAAGTCCAAAAAGGGACAAATGTTTCAAGAATGAGTTCTCCTCAGGAAGTGATCCTTGATCCAATCACCCTTAAACACATTTTGGGCCTATTTATCCTTTCTTTCTAAACCTAAACCTTGGCCTACATTACATGCTTTAAAAGCCCATTTTGATCAAGCACGGATATTTAATTTGAAAGGTTATTCTCAGAATTCATCCCATCTTTTGAATTGATATTTTTACCTTGAAAGCATTTAGAATTCTCAGATGCTGGGTAGAATACAAAAAAATGGAAATAAAAAAGAATGAAAAAGGAGAGGTTTAAGCCGAAAACCCGCAAAGGGCGACTTAATACCGAATGGAGGACACTTGAGTTGAAAACCTGTAAAAGGCGGCTCAAGTACTAATCAAAGTTTGAATCAATGCTCTGTGTAAAGGGGGAGAAAATATTTGACAATCAGAGGGAAGGGGAACAACTCAGTCTGATGTAACTACAGAAGCTAAGAGATTACCCAAGTGAATTGCTCGTTCAAGAGAAATTTCAGATGGTTTGAAAAAGGAGGGGTCCAAGATATTCCGCATATGGGGCATCTACAGCCTATAACCTTATATTTGTTTCTTATATCCTTGATATTTATTTTTATCATTTTAAAACATTTCTTGCAATAAATTCTTGTTATCCTTTTCATGACAATTTTTGCCTAATTCATACTTTCTTTCATATATTTTTTAGATGCATTATGTTTGTTATTAAATTGAATGATAATTAGTAATAAAAAAAATCTTTAAATAAAAAGATTTCAAAGTATTACTAAGGAATAGATTTAAATCTTGGGAAAGGTTTGGAAAGTTCACCAAGAAAAGAAAAACAGTGAACGTGGTGGAAACTCCGTCATGAAGTCAGAAAATCTGTGAACTTCAGTGAGAGACAGAAGTTGAAACTGTTTGACAAGATATCTTGAGTGAAGAATTCTTTAAGTGGGGCATCAATGAATAATTGAAGACTCCGTCATTGAAGTCATATAATCTGTGAACCTCAAAGAAACCATGGATTAGAAATTATGGCACAATCATTTGATTGCATTTATTTTAGGAAAACATACAAGCATTTGCAAAGCATGACATTCTCATCATTACATTTAGCTAACAGTGCAGAAATCAGGGAAACTTGAACTTCCTCAAAGAGAACTCGTTTTTCTTCTCAAAAGAGTCGAGCCTTGAGACCACCGTCGAGGTATTTCCTTTTGTTTTAAATCGAATTCATTCTGTTTTATCAAATGAGTCGAGCCTTGAGACCACCGTCGAGGTATTTCTAATGTTTTCATTAATTGTTATATATCTATGTATAATATTACAATTATAATATATCTATGCAATTGTAATACATCTATGTAATTGTAATATATCTATGTAATTGTATTATATTACATAGATATATATTACAATTACATAGATATATTACAATAACATAGATATATTATAATTACATAAATATATTACAATTACATAGATATATTACAATTACATAGATATACTACCATTACATAGATATATATATTACATAGATATATTATAATTACATAGATATATTTATTAATAAATATATTACAATTATATAGATATATTACAATTGCATATATTTATTATAATTGTATTACTATTACATAGATATATATAACTACATAAACCCTTTAATTATATCTACGTAATTCTATGTAATATATTTGTGTAATTGTAATATATTAAAATTACATTAGATATACTATTACAATTACATAAATATATTACAATTACATAGATATATTATAATTACATAGATATATTACATAAATATATTTACAATTACATAGATATATATATTACATAGATATATTACAATTACATAGATATATTACATAGATACATTACATAAATATATTACAATTACATAGATATTACAATTACATAGATATATTAGAATTACATAGATATATTACAATTACATAGATATATTACATAGATATATATGACAATTACAATTACATAGATATATTACAATTACATAAATATATTAGAATTACATAGATATATTACAATTCCATAAATATATTTACAATTACATAGATATATTACATATATTACAATCACATAATTACAATTACATATATATATTACAATTACATAGATATATTACTATTACATAGATATATTACAATTACATAGATATATTACATATATTGCATAAATATATGTATATATTACAATTACAATTACAATTACAATTACACAAATATATATCTAAATAATTACATAGATATATTACAATTACATAGATATATATATATATATTACAATTACATAGATATTACAATTACATAGATAAATATATTACATGGATATATATATATTACAATTAGAAAGATATATTACAATAACATAGATATATTATATACATATATTACAATTACAATTACACAAATATATAATTACAAAAATATATTACAATTACATTGATATATAACAATTACATAGACATATTATAATTGCATAGATATATTACAATTACATTGATATATAACAATTACATAGACATATTATAATTGCATAGATATATTACAATTACATAAATATATTACAATTACGTAGAAATATTACAATTACAGAAAACATTAGAATTACATATCTATTGTAATATATTACAATTACAATTATATAGATATATTACAATTGCATATATTTATTATAATTGTATTACTATTACATAGATATATATAACTACATAAACCCTTTAATTATATCTATGTAATTCTATGTAATATATTTGTGTAATTGTAATATATTACAATTACATTAGATATACTATTACAATTACATAGATATATTACAATTACATAGATATATTATAATTACATAGATATATTACATAAATATATTTACAATTACATAGATATATATATTACATAGATATATTACAATTACATAGATATATTACATAGATACATTACATAAATATATTACAATTACATAGATATTACAATTACATAGATATATTACAATTACATAGATATATTACATAGATATATATGACAATTGCAATTACATAGATATATTACAATTACATAAATATATTAGAATTACATAGATATATTACAATTCCATAAATATATTTACAATTACATAGATATATGATTACATAGATATATTACATATATTACAATCACATAATTACAATTACATATATATATATTACAATTACATAGATATATTACTATTACATAGATATATTACAATTACATAGATATATTACATATATTACATAAATATATGTATATATTACAATTACAATTACACAAATATATATCTAAATAATTACATAGATATATTACAATTACATAGATATATATATATATATTACAATTACATAGATATTACAATTACATAGATAAATATATTACATCGATATATATATATATATATTACAATTACAAAGATATATTACAATAACATAGATATATTACATACATATATTACAATTACAATTACACAAATATATAATTACAAATATATATTACAATTTCATTGATATATAACAATTACATAGACATATTATAATTGCATAGATATATTACAATTACATAAATATATTACAATTACGTAGAAATATTACAATTACATAAAACATTAGAATTACATATCTATTGTAATATATTACAATTACAATTACATGTATATTACATTAATAAATTACATTAATAAATCTATGTAATAACATTAATAAATCTATTGTAATTGTAATATATTTATGTAATATATTAATAAATCTATTGTAATATATTACATTAATAAATCTATGTAATTGTAATATATTTATGTAATTGTAATATATCTATGTAATTACAATTATATATCAATTACACACTCATATATTATACATAGATATATTACAATTACATAGATATATTATATATATATATATATATATTACATAGATATATTACAATTACATAGATATATATTACAATTACAAAAATATATTACATAGATATATTACAATTACATATATATATTATAATTACATAGATATATTGTAATTACATAGATATAAATGTAGTATATATTACATAGATATAGATAATTACAATTCCATATATATTTATTACAATTACATTAATATATATCTATGTTACATAGATATATTACATAATTATATTACAATTACATAGATATATTACAATTATAATTACATACATATTACATAGATATATTAAAATACATGTAATATATAATATTTTCAAATTACATAGATATATTAGAATTACATAGATACATTGGATATATATATATTACAATTACATAAATATATTACAATTACATAGATATATTACACTAACATAGATATATTATAATTACATAAATATATTACAATTACATAGATATATTACAATTACATATGTTATTACAATTACATAGATATATTACAATTACATAGATGTATTACAATTACATAGATATATTACAATTACTTAGATATATTACATAGATACAATAGATATATTACATAGATATATATTACAATTATATAGATATAATACATAAATATACTACAATTACATATATTACATAGATACATTACAATTACATAGATATATTACAATTACATAGATATATTACAATTACATAGATATATTTATGATATCTATGTAATATATCTATGTAATTTTAATGCATCTATGTAATTTTAATATATCTATGTAATTATAATATATCTATGTAATTGTAATGTATCTATGTAATTATAATGTTAAGTGGTAATTACATGTATCAATTGTAATATATCTATGTATAATATATCAAGGTAATTGTAATATATATTTATGTAATTGTAATATATCTATGTAATTGTAATATATCTATGTATATATTATCTATGTAATATATTATTGAAAACATTAAATATTACATGTATACATGTAATTACCACTTATATATCTATGTATTTGTAATATATTACATATGATATATATTATATAGAAATATTACAATTACATAATTATATATTACATAGATATATTACAATTACATATATATATATATATATTACATTAACACTATTAAATATATTACAATTGCATAGATATATTACATTTATATAGATATATTACAATTACATAGATATATTACAATTACAATTACAATTACATAGATATATTACATAGATATATTATAATTACAAAAATATATTTATGTAATTGTACTATATCTATGTAATTGTAATATCTATGTAATATATCTATGTAATTCTAATGTTTACATAGATATTACATGTATATAATTACATAGATATATTACAATTACATAGATGTATTTCAATTACATAGATGTATTTCAATTACATAGATATATTACAATTACATAGATGTATTTCAATTACATAGATATATTACAATTACATAGATGTATTTCAATTACATAGATATATTACAATTACATAGATGTATTTCAATTACATAGATATATTACAATTACATAGATATATTACATAGATATATATAATTGTAATATATCTATTTATAATATATCTATGTAATAGATTCATTACAAATACATAGATATATTTCAATTACATAGATATATTATAAATAGATATATTACAATTGATATATTACAATTGATATATTACAATTATATATATCTATGTAATATATCTACGTAATTGTTATATATCTATGTAATTGTAATTGTAATATATATCTATGTAATTGTAATATATCTATGTAACTGTAATATATCTATTTTATAATATATTTGCTTTTAGTAATTGCAATTACATAGATATATTACAATTACATAAATATATATTACAATTACATAGATATATTAAAATTACATAGATATATTACAATTACATAGATATATTACACATTCATGTATTCTACATAGATATATTACAATTACATAGATACAATTACATGGATATATTACAATTGCATAGATATATATTACAATTACATAGATATATTACAATTACATAGAGATATATTACAATTACAATTACATAGATATATAACAATTACATAGATATATTACATAGTTATATATAATTACATAAATAGATATACTACAGTTACATAGATATATTATAATTACTGAAAATATTAGATATTACATGTATACATTACAATTACTGAAAACATTAGATATTACATGTATATATTACATAGATACATTAGATATATTACAATTGTCGCAACCTAAAAAATAACGAGTCTCATCGCAAGACTTTATTATTCGTTAAGCGTGACATTAAAAAAAATCGAGAAAAAGTCGACTTAATTCCTCTAGCAAAACGAAGGTTTTGAAAATGACCTTGAAAAAGACATGGAGTCGCCACCAATCTTTTTTAGCTAGGTGTGATCGGCCACCTATTAAAACCGGTTTTATAAAATATTTTAAAAATTAATTAAAACATTTTAAAAACCAATTTCAAGTCTGCGTTTTAAACTAGAGAAATTAAAGAAGCGGGTTCGGGAGTTGGTTACGTGCGGGGAAGGATTAGCACCCCCACAACGCCCGTATAAATCGGTACCTTATTAATCGTGTGTTATCTCAAGTCTCGGTAAAAATTGGTTTTATATTTAGTATTTCAATTTAATTCCCAATTTAAAAAATAATAATTCCATTTTTAATTGAAAATGATTCGAAATTTATAAATTCAAAATTTTCCTATATTCCCCAACAAACGTGGCAAAATATAGAAATTTTTATTAATTTGGAAAACTTTCCGAATCATTCTCTTTTTTGTAAGAAAGATATTCCTTTATTAATGATAATTGATGATATTCCCTCCAGCAAACCCGGTAGAGAACTCATGAATTATTTTAACTCGAAAATATCTTTATTTTTTTATTGAAAACCATTATCTTTTTTGAAAATATTTAAAAGAAATGATTATGTATATGCATGACATAAATAAAATGACATAGCAAAATCTAAATAATATAATGCAACCTAAATGACATGACATGATTTGAATGCCTTAGCATATTCTAAATGAAATGAAATGAAATATCCTAAGTTATATGATATATTCTAAATGAAATTAAATGACCTATGTAACATAATACATTCTATATGAGATGCAATATCCTAAGTCATATGATATATTCTAAATGAAATAAAATAACCTAAGTAACATAACATATTCTATATGAAATGAAATAACCTAAGTAACATGATACTTCTAAATGAAATAAAATAACCTAAGTAACATAACATATTCTATATGAAATGAAATAATTTAAATGACATGGCAAACATGAATGATATGGCATATAAATTAAATGAGATGGAATATGAAATAATGCTATCATATACTATGTATGAAAAATAAAAATGAAAATAATAATGCATGAACATAGTATATGCTAAATAATATGACAAAAAATAACTAAATAAAAGCATAGGATATCATGAAATATTACAAATCATATAACAAACCATATAATCATCAAAAAAATATAAATCAAAATAATAACAATATCATAGAAATTATTATAACAAGAATCACATTTTATATAAAATGCATGAATATGAAAAATGCAATGCATGAAATGTATTTTTTCCTTTTATTAAGGAAATCCGTATATCTAAAAAGATATCCGGCTACCTTAGGAAAATATGTCAAATTAAATATTCTAAAACCAAAATACTTTGTGATTGTTTGAAAACAATTTTGGAAAGCTAGAATTAAAAAATAAAAATTGGGCTAATTTTTTTAAATGGCTCTAATTTCCTAAGTTTAAAAATCCTGACTTGACTACCCTTAACCCGAGACATGAAAAACCATTTTTAGAGTTTAAAAAAGCTTAGAAACCACCCTAAGTCAGTAGCTAACCCTCCTAATCAGCCTACTCTAAGTAAATTAACCAAAACAGAAAAATGATTTTTCTTTAAATTCAATTCTGACTCCACTCTCCAGTTTTAATCCACAATTTTTTACCCTATTTTTAAAAATTCAAAAAATTCTGAAAACAATACTGGAGACTCGGGACATGTAAAACTACACGGAAAAAAATTGGCTTAATTTTCTGATTAAAGATGAATTCCCAGAAAAATCAGAGATGTACGAGTTTTGGAAGAAAAAAACTGCTTTGCCAACACATTTTTGTCTTTGATAAAATTATTTAAAACTCAAAGTAAAAATATTTGAAACTCCTAAAATGACTTACAAAGTTGACTTAATTCCTCTTGAAAAATGAAGGTTTTGAAAATGATCTTAAAGAAGACATAGAGTCGCCACCAATCGTTTTTAGCTAGGTGTGATTGGCCACCTATTAAAACCGGTTTTGTAAAACATTTTAAAATTAGTTAAAATATTTTTAAAACCAATTTCAAGTCCGCATATTAAACCAGAGAAATCAAAGAAGCGGGTTCGGGACTCGGTTACGTGTGGGGAAGGATTAGCACCCCCACAACGCCTGTATAAAACGGTACCTTATTAATCGTGTGTTATCTCAAGTCTCGGTGAAAAGTCGGTTTTTAATTTAATATTTTAAGTTAATTCCAATTTAAAGAAAAATAATTCCATTTTTAATTGAAAATTATCCGAAATTTATTAATTCAATATTTTCCTATATTCCCCGACAAAATCGGCAAAATATAGAAATTTTTATTTATTTGGAAAAAATTTCGAATCATTATCGTTTTTTGAAAGAAAGATATTCCTTTATTAATGATAATTGATGATATCCCCTCCAGCAAACCCGGTAGAGAACTCATGAATTATTTTAACTCGGGAATATCTTTATTTTTATTTAAAATCATTATCTTTTTTTAAAAACATTTAAAAAAATGAATATGAACATGTGTGACAAATAAAATGACATAGCAAAGTCTAGATAATATAATGCAACCTAAATGATATGATATAATTTAAATGGCATAGTGTATTCTAGATGAAATGAAATATCCTAAATGAAATGTAATATCCTAAATGAAATGAAATGTCCTAAGTGACATAATATATTCTATATGAAATGAAATAACCTAAGTAACATGAGATATTCTAAATGAAATGATATGATTTAAATGACATGATATTCTAAATGAAATGAAATATCCTAAATGAAATGGAATGTCTTAAGTGACATAATATATTCTATATGAAAGGAAATAACCTAAGTAACATGGTATATTCTAAGTGAAATGATATGATTTAAATGACATGATATTCTAAATGAAATAAAATATCCTAAATGAAATGTCCTAAGTGACATGAAATGACATGAAACATAAAATAATGCTATCATGAAATATGTATGAAATAAAAAATAATAAATAATAAAAATAATAATAGTAATAGTAATGCATGAACATAGTATATGCTAAATAATGTGACAAAAATAAATGACTAAATAAAAAGCATAGAATAGCATGAAACATTCAAAAAACATATAACAAACAATATAACACCATAAAATATAAATCAAAATAATAACAATTCCATAGAAATTATCATAGCAAAAATCATATATTATACAATATGCATGAATATGGAAAATGCAATGCATGAAAATGTATTTTTTCCTTTAAATAAGGAAATCCGTATATCTAAAAAGATATCCGGCTACCTTAGGAGAATATGTCAAATTAAATTTTCTAAAATCAAAATACTTTGTGATTGTTTGAAAACAATTTTGAAAGTATTTGATGGAAAATAATTCATGATTGAATTCCCTTTAAAAAATGCTCTAATTTCCTAAGTTTAAAATCCCGGACTTGACCACCCTTAACCCGAGGTTCATAAAATCATTTTTAGAGTTTAAAGAGGCTTAGAAACTACCCTAAGACAGTAGCTAAAGTTTCTAACCAATCCTCTCTAAATGCCATAGCCAAATTTAACAATTGTTTTTCTTTTGAATTCAAATCTGCCTCTACTGTCCAGTCTTAAATCACAATTTTTTCCTATTTTCAAAAAATTCAAAAAAATCTAAAAAATGTATTGGAGACTCAGAACATATAAAACTACACTAGAAAAAATTGGCTTAATTTTCTGATTAAATATGACTTCCCAAAAAAATCGGGAAAGTCCGAGTACTGGGTGAAAAACTGTTTTGCCAAAACACTTTTTTTTTCTTTTGGTAAAATCATTTAAAAATCAAAGTAAAAATGTTGGAAACTCTCCTAAAGACCTACAAACAATAGCTAATACTTTTAAAAAGTTAGACAAAAAAATGGCTAAGTAAAAAAAAATCACAAAGGTAGAATAATCAATTTGACAACTCTTTAATTTTCCACAAGTATGCTCAAGTGAGCATGACTTTGAGCCATTGATTGGCCTAAGTCATAAATCATGTGGCAAGATATGATATGCATGAACATACAGCAAATTGAATGCATGAAATGCATGATTTAAAACCTAAATGACATAGAAAATGCATGGCATAAAGAATATGGCCTAGACCGAACATGAACTTGCATGGCAATAAATGCAACCTAAGTCTAAACATGTATGAAATGCATAGCAATGCTAATGAAACCTAGACCTAAAGAATGCATGGCAATAACACAAACACATAGTATGCTAAATCAAAATACACAAAGTCATGGCATGGAAATGCAAACAAGTCAACAAGCAAGATGAAAATATACACACGAAACATGTAAAATGGAGGGTAGCCGAATGGACATGATCACAATATTATGGAATCCTAGCATGGCATTTTCACAAACACATGACATACTAAAATGAAAGGCTAAAAAAGAAACATGCTAAACTAAGCAATCATAATGCAAATGCATGAATATAGCTAGACATTTTCACAAACATGTGGCATGGTCTAGGGCTAAACTACCACAATCAAGCTAACCTACCACAATCAAGCTAATCTACCATAAGTAAGCTAACCTACCACAACAAATCACATGAACAAAATAAAACACAAAATCATTTAACAAAAGTGATTCATTCGACCATGATAAAAAATAGAGAAAAACTTGTTTTCTTGATTTCTTTTAAAAACAAAGTAGAAGCTCCTTAGAATTTATTTTAAAAAATAAGTTTATTTCATAAAAGAGAATAAAATTACAATCAAAATATCAAAATCATGTCAACAAAGTATGAGAAAACCATGAAAGATTATAGCTACCTTGCTCTAGCTTTCCAAATCAAGAAGTAGCAAGCCAAACCTTTCTTTTTTCTTCTCTTTTTTTCTCCTCTCCTTTTCCTTTCTTTTTTCTCTCTTTTTTCCTTTCTTTTTTCTCTCCTTTTCTCCTTAGCTACTGCCTCTTTTCCAGCCTCCAAGCCTCTGAAAAAATGAAATCAGCCCCCCTCATTTACCTTGGCCGAATGGTCATATGCTTCTAGAATAAAGTTGGTTATTTTTTCTCCGTCCAATGGCTATCATTCAAGATGCCTTCTATGTAGAATTCTCACCCTTAGATTTGAATAATCAGCCCTTGAATTATGATGTCATGGAGATGTCATAAATAGGATCCCTCTCCAACCATTGGTCCATGTGTTGCAAATTCAAAGGCTTGATCACAAAAAATAACTACCTTCCTCTTCACCCTTGGCCCTTTGATGAAAAATCAAAACATATTTGCCCTCCTTTGGGCCTTGGCCGGCTGACCCTTCATCTTCCAGCCCATGCTTCATTTTTTTAAAAGCAAGAAAAGGCCATTTTCGGTTTCTTTGGTGAAATGACATTTTTGACCCCCGAACCTAAATAAATAGAAAACGGACTCCAAATTCAAAATTTCCTTTTTTAATACTTCTAAAATAATAAAAAATTGAATTCTGGAAGTTTTCAAAATATTCCGAGCCCATTTACTATTTATTTAATTTTTTTTCCAAAATTATCCTTTTGTGCACCCGAACTTTCACCATTTTAAACGAGCTCCGAATCCAGATTTTTCTTCACCAATCTCTTCCAAATAAATTAAAAGTGTGATCTGGAAGTTTTCATAATTTTTAGATCTCATTTACTATTTTTTCGGGATTTATCTCCTTGAATTTCTGCATAGTGGGCCCGGGATTTGGCCATTTTGTAAACGAACTCCAAATCAATATTTTCTTTCGCCAATATCTTCAAAATAATTTAATAATGAGATCTGAAAATTTTCAGAATTTTTGGAACTCGTTTGCTATTTTTCCGAGATTTATCCTTTTGAATTTCTGCATAGTGGGCCCGGGATTTGGCCATTTTGCAAACGAACTCCGAATCCATATTTTCTTTCGCCAATCTCTTCGAAATGATTTAAGAATGAGATCTGCAAATTTTCAGAATTTTTGGAGCTCATTTGTTATTTTTCCCAAATTTTCCAATTTTGCCCTCTTACCTCCAAAGCCCGGTTTTGCTCAAAACAAGTCCAATTTTCAGATTTTCTTTTTCTGGGCCTTTTTCGATCAAATTCCCTTCCGTTTTGATTTTTTCTCTTTTCAGTATCGAGAATCTCCTCGTTTTTTCATTTTTCCTCTCATCGGCTCTTTTCTCGAAATTACTTCAAACTGAGCCTTGGGCTATCCTTGTTTACTCATTTCTCATCAATTATGGGCGTTAGTTTTACCGAATCGGACCATTTCTGCAATTTTCCCCAATTTCACCAAAATCCACCAAAAATCCTAATTCTCGGTTTTCTTCCGAATTGACTTTTCCTTCAGTTTTTCTTCCAAGTAGCTTCTCCATTACCCGTAGTCGGTGCTTATCTTTCATTTCGAATCTTCAATTCTGACCAATTTGATCGTTTAAGCACTTTTCTCCAAATTTCCCGAATTAGAGTTTTCTTTCTACTGAATCTCCGTAACCCAACTTTCGAACTCCATATCTTTCAATGTAAACCTTAGATTATCAAAATTCTTTCACCATTTTTCAATTGAACTTCAAATCTTGTTTTGGAAAGTGGGTTGACTTTTTCAGTAATTATTGACTTTTTGGGGTTGACTTTTTCAAGTTTGACTTTTTATGTCTTCTTTCTTAAACTAAGTCACGGAGTACCACCTGTAGGATGAGAAAAGTCTTTTTGCATTCTGAAACATCAGTTTAGAAAGGAAACATACCTGTTTTAGTGGTCGAGACAAAATTAGGTGTCTACATGTGTATTAAGCACTTCTTGACCCATTAAAGGGCAAAATAGTAATACAAGTTTTATATTTGTAAATTATGCATCTAAATAGCTCGAGTGTGTGATATTAAACAAGCTCAAATGGTTAAACTTGATTTGAAGACTGTTCCGTAGAGAAAAAGTTAGTGTTTTGTGTATTAAGCACTTTAGTACCCGTTAAAGGGCAAAATGATCAAACAAGTTTTATATTTGTAAGTTATGCATCCAAATAGCTCGAGTGTGTGATATTAAACTTGTACAAAATTGTTAAAATTGATTTGAAGACTGTTGCATAGAGAAAAAGTTAGTGTTTTTTTGTATTAAGCACTTTTCGACCCGTTGAAGGGCAAAATGGTCACACATGTTTTATATTTGTAAGTTATGCATCCAAATAGCTCGAATGTATGATATCAATCTTGCTCAAATAGTTAAATTTGATTTGAAGACTGTTGCATAGAGAAAAGGTTAATTTTTTGTGTATTAAGTTCTTCTCGTCCCGTTAAAGGGCAAAATGGTAATATAAGTTTTATATTTGTAAGTTATGCATCTAAATAGTTCGAGTGTATGATATTGAACATGCTCAAATGGTTAAACTTGATTAGAAAATTGTTGCGTAGAGAAAAATTAGTGTTTTGTGTATTAAGCACTTTTTGTCCCGTTAAAGAGCAAAATCCTAATACAAGTTTTATATTTGTAAGTTATGCATCTAAATAGCTCGAGTGTGTAACATTAAACATTATCAAATGGTTAAAGTTGATTCGAAGATTGTTACGTAGAGAAAAAGTTAGTGTTTTGTGTATTTACCACTTTTCGACCTGTTAAAGAGCGAAATGGTTAAACAAGTTTTATGTTTGTAAGTTATACATCCAAATAGCTCGAGTGTGTGATATTAAACTTACACAAATGGTTAAACTTCATTTGAATACTGTTGCATAGAGAAAAAAATTAGTGTTTTGTGTATTAAGCACTTTTCGGCCTGTTAAAGGGCAAAATGGTCAAACATGTTTTATATTTGTAAGTTATACATCCAAATAGCTCGAGTGTATGATATCAATCTTGCTCAAATGGTTAAATTTGATTTGAAGACTGTTGCATAGAGAAAAAGTTATTTTTTGTGTATTAAGTTCTTCTCGTCCCGTTAAAGGGCAAAATGGTAATATAAGTTTTATTTTTGTAAGTTATGCATCTAAATAGTTCGAGTGTGTGATATTGAACATGCTCAAATGGTTAAACTTGATTTGAAAATTGTTGCGTAGAGAAAAAATTAGTGTTTTGTGTATTAAGCACTTTTCGTCCCGTTAAAGAGCAAAATCCTAATACAAGTTTTATATTTGTAAGTTATGCATCTAAATAGCTCGAGTGTGTAACATTAAACATTATCAAATGGTTAAAGTTGATTCGAAGACTGTTACGTAGAGAAAAAAGTTAGTGTTTTGTGTACTTACCACTTTTCAACATGTTAAAGGGCGAAATGGTTAAACAAGTTTTATGTTTGTAAGTTATACATCCAAATAGCTCGAGTGTGTGATATTAAACTTACATAAATGATTAAACTTTATTCGAATACTGTTGCATAGAGAAAAAAGTTAGTTTTTTTGTGTATTAAGCACTTTTCGACCCGTTAAAGGGCAAAATGGTCAAACAAGTTTTATATTTGTAAGTTATGCATCCAAATAGCTCGAATGTGTGATATTAAACTTGCACAAATTGTTAAACTTTATTTGAAAACTTTTGCAAAGAGAAAAAATTAATGTTTTTGTGTATTAAGCATTTTTCATCTCGTTAAAGAGCAAAATGGTAATATAAGTTTTATATTTGTAAGTTATGCATCTAAATAGCTCGAGTGTGTAACATTAAACATGCTCAAGTGGTTAAACTTGATTTGAAGACTATTACGTTGAAAAAAAGTTAGTGTTTTGTGTATTAAGCATTTTTTGACCTGGTAAAAGAAAAAATAGTCAAAAAAAATTTATATTTGTTAGTTATGCATCTAAATAACTCGAGTGTGTGATATTTAAATATGCTCAAATGGTTGAACTTCATTTGAAGACTGTTGCGTAAAAAAAAAGTTAATGTTTTGTATATTAAGCACTTCTCGTCCCGTTAAAAGACAAAATAATCAAACAAATTTTATAATTGTAAGTTATGCATCTAAATAACTCGAGTGTGTGATAATTAAATATGCTCAAATGATTGAACTTCATTTGAAGACTGTTGCGTAAAAAAAAATTAATGTTTTGTATATTAAGCACTTCTCGTCCCGTTAAAAGACAAAATAGTCAAACAAATTTTATAATTGTAAGTTATGCATCTAAATAACTTGAGTGTGTGATATTAAACTTGATCAAATAGTTAAACTTGATTTGAAGAATGTTACTTAGAAAAAAAAGTTAATGCTTTTTGTATTAAACAGAATATACGAAGTTGATCCAATTGAGAACCTGCATTTAAACAATCAAAGAGTAACAGATATGGCAGTCCCATATATATATATATATATATATATATATATATATATATATGTAGAGAGAGAGAGAGAGAGAGAGAGAGAGAGAGAGGGGAGGGGAGGGAAACCACATCACTGATCCCCTTATACTAAAACTACAACACCACTAGTCCAAATACATTTGACAGCAAAATCCAGAAAGCAGCAGTCTGAATAGCTACCTTCTCCTATCCGGAAAATAAAGGGAAAAGAAAAAACCAAAATAGTGATTACATACACGAATTTATATATTTATATTTAAATTCTTACTGCTGCTGCATTTCATTTTCATTTTCATTTATAACTGGATCAGTCGATTGTCATAGGTTGGTTGATGCAACACCTGAAGCGGGCCTTACGAACAGTTGTGAGTATCACAGTTTCAGCATTCTCAAGCATCTTTACAATCTGAGTGAAGGGAGGACGGACTTCTGGGTTAGTGTCCCAGCAACGAGTCATGATCTCACTCAGCACAGGGAGACAATCATTTGGAATAACAGGCCTTACACCCTTGTTCACCACAGCAAATGCTGCCTGCACTGCGGTCATGTTCTGGAAAGGAAGCAAACCAGTAATAAGCTCCCAAAGGACGATTCCAAAACTATACACGTCTACTTTTTGCGTATACGGCCTATGTTGTATCATCTCTCTGCAAGATCAAAGCCATGCACAGAATCACAACCAACAGCATTACTAACATAAATAAAGAACATAATTGAATAAAATACTTAAAGAATAGACAATTTTCATACCAAGTCAACTGGTCAGCAAATGAATGCAGTTTCATGTAAAAGATGATTCAGTGAAAACTAATGATAAACTAAATGCCAAAACAAATGCACCAATGAACACCTATGTTTCTCTGACTCTTCATTTTTCTTCAAGTACCCATATCCAACACCCGTGTCTGACGCATATTCGGACATGATTATGGGAATATGACCCTCTAAATACATGAAAAAACTTAGAAAAACTAAACATACCCGTATCTGACACTCACACCCAAGTCAGAGTAACATAGATGAACACCCGAGTCAGAGTAACATAGAACATAGATGAACACCACTACGTAGTTATGATATAAAAGATGCAAATCAGCTTCCAGTACTCCATTTGAAACAGGAAAGCAATTTTACTAGACAAATGCAAGTAACATGGCAAGTAGAGAGTAACAAGACGAAGATATGCAATGTTCTCAACTATTTTCTCTCGCAGTGGGGAATCACTATAGCATTGCAAATAAGTCAAGCACACAAGAAAGGGGAAATTAAAAGTACACAATGTACATCAAAGTTGAATTGTGAAACTTTAAATTATCCATTCAAAATAGTATCCTTCAAACTTAGCCCTCTACAAAGGCATCGACAAAATTTCCCACCCTAAACAATTAACAAAACCAAGGCAAATAGAAAGAAAAAAAAAAAATTGATAGTATCATCTTAACATGGAAATACAACAATCATTTGACAAATCCTATAAATGTAGGGCACATCATTTTACTTAAAAGAGCCCAAAAATATAATGTCTTAACAATTCTATGATCTTTTCTCATCTTTCCCAATTCATGTTTTCCACTCCATCAATGCATCTATAATGCAAATAAGATATTTCCAATTAAAAGTGTTGCATAACAGCTTGTAATGATTCTCAGTAGATTTTCCACCATGCTACACCTACCATTTCTATTCTCAAACACTCTACAATTAATTGGGAAAACAACCAATTTTGCTAAAATCTCGTGCTCAAGAGTTTCCAATTTTACATAATAGTGTGTTCAGAGGGATTGGATTTCGTGGAAGCATTTAAATGCTTAAAAGTAAATTACATCATGTGGGTAAAAGATCACAGAATTTTACAGATCCAAATACCTGCTACAAAACAAAGCCTAGAAAGGTGTTATTTCAAAGTACTTTCTTCCTTCAACAAAAAAACAAGATATTAAAACAGAGAAAAAGGAGAGAGAAACTCTCATATACTCGAGCTTTGTCACCCGAAGTTAATTTTGGTCAGCTATCTCATTGTTTCATGGCTATTGATGTCTTCTCCAACTTCTAGCAACACCAACATGACCTAATTTTATATTTCACTTGCCTTTCCTCTTTCTCTCTCCTCTCCTCCTGGTGAGATTTCTCTCCCCTTCCTAAGCTTCAAGATGCCATTTCTGTTGCCAGTAAAGAACTAGTGATGGTAGCCACTTTTTTCAACTTCTTCTTCTACTCAAATATCTCTCTACTCGTGCTTCAAGATTGATTCTTTTCCAGCAAATTTTTGAAGAAAAAAAATCAGTATATTTGAAGCTATTGGGAGGATGGTTGGTGATGGTTGTGATTTTGAGGGAGAAACGGCAATGTTCTGTTTAAGTTGGATAGCCCACGGACAATATTCCAATTTGGGGAATAGTCGACCAAACCGCACATTCTCAATTGCTGCTTTTTGAATTGCCTCATTTTAAAATGCTGTAGAAACTGTCAAATGCTCTATCCAAATATAACCTAAGAGACCTTTCTCGATTAAAGCTAGGAAATTTCTTAGTAAAACATACTTGCATCCAACCTCCCTATTTGTGCAGACTTCAAAGTAGGCCATTACTAATTAAGTTCATTGAATCACTTGTTCATCTTCCTCCTTGTAACCCCTTGCTTTAGGCCATTATTAAGTAATAAGCCTCATTTTAAAATGCTGTAGAAACTGTCAAATGCTCTATCCAAATATAACCTAAGAGACCTTTTTCGATTAAAGCTAGGAAATTTCTTAGTAAAACATACTTGCATCCAACCTCCCTATTTGTGCAGACTTCAAAGTAGGCCATTACTAATTAAGTTCATTGAATCACTTGTTCATCTCCCTCCTTGTAACCCCTTGCTTTAGGCCATTATTAAGTAATAAGCACATTGATTCACTTATTTGTCTTCCTCCCTGCCTTCAACATAACACAAAAAAAATAGGACCCTCCCAACTTTAAACTAAAAACAACATACAACTCTAACCCATCTGTTTGTCTACATCACTATTAGTCCCTATATAATTATGTAAAAGGCTGCAAACAACATTAAAGTTGATAAGAGAGGAAAATGAAGCCTCGGGATTGAAAAAAGGGAGAGATCTTTTGGCCCTCATGAACTGGTTTGTTCCTATGCATATGACAGGTAGATTCCAATGCTTGGCAATTAGCCTCTTTAGAACAGTTCCATTTAAATTTAGACAAGTCATAAGTACTATCTGTCAGTCCAACCTCAGTGCTGTGCAATAAGATGTTGCAAACAATGATGTATAAGTTCCAAATAATCTCCAGGGAGCTTTTGCAACTCCTCTCTTGCTCTGCCACAGCCAATATAGTTTAGGTGCTGCTGCCAAAAACCAGTCATTGAGCCATCTGGAAGCCTTGGTCACTATTCTTAATTAATAGTTATATGGTTTTATTAAATTATAAACAAATTAATGGGTATGTATGACAGCATACAGTGATGAGGAGGGTGAGGCATAAACCAAATAAAAAAGGGTTGCCTGATACGTGTGAACCCCAAGTAAATCATGAAATAGAAAGGCATTGAAGAGCAATAAAAACAAATAACTTTAAATACACCAAACAGAAATGGGTGAAAGAATACTAGATTCTTATAAAAATATTTCAAAATGCACCCAAACATGAAATAGGAACCAGATCTCAAGATAGAAGACCAGTTTTCTCAGCCACTATAGCTGGAATAAAACAAGCACCCAAAAATTGGGAGAAAGGACATGATGTACTGCAAATAGTGGCAGTGGATGAAAACAAACTAGGCACAATCTCCATCTTGCTTGAAAACACAATATCAACTTAGCATATTATGATCATATCACATTCAAATCACAAATGTTTAAAATTTCATAAGAACACTCACCTTTCCAAACTAATTTAAGGACATAAATGAATGAATGTTTGATAGGTACTTTATTTATCAAGTATCCACTTAATAGTTATTACATCTTCTTTAGTTTGCTTCAAGAAGAAGCCTAATTCACTTTAAGCTGCAAGACATCCAGATGCCAAACATTCACAACTATGTTAGAGAGAGAGAGTGACCTCAAAAATCCAATCTTTATAGATGATACATGTGCATTCCCCAGTAATCTACTCAAACTTTCTTCTGGAAAAGCAACAATTATGTGAATGTTTAAATAATTGAAATTATTTAAACCTTACAATGTTGTCAAAAATAGAAAACTCAAAAATTCTAAATCAAATCACATTCATGAAGGCAGTGCCTTCAAATTATCAAATAAAAGCATCAGCCGTTTTAGAAGGAAGCTGCTAGTCAGCATAACAAAGTTAAAGAACTGCATAATCAAATTCAGAATTCAGATAAAGATGTAAAAGAAGTTCTATTTTAGTCAATGATTTTAAAAAGAAAACTCAAAAAGTATATAATTAAAAGCGCAGAAGATGAAAACAGAAAATAGCAGAACCTTACGGCTTACAGCAGGACTTACTCCTTAACATAATTCACAACAGGAGAATATCAAAGATACTCTACAAACGGATAAAGTTAATTAAACAAAGGGGTAAGAAATCTATGCAGAAAGAATGCACAATCTTAATGGTTTTCTTTAAAAATAAGCCAGAGAGTTCATACCAACAAGCAAGAATCATCTAACAAAGATGAAAAGAGCCATCAAATAAAAAAAAAAGGTGTAAATGTCACATTGTAACAGGGAAGAAACTGTGACATATAAGGGTCTAAAGACTTACGGAGCCATCCAACGATATGTCCCTGTCTCTGGTGTCATGCCCTCAGTCTGCACCTCAATTCGTGCGACACCAAAATCTGCAATCTTTATCGATTTATCAGCAGCTATTAGAAGGTTATCTGACTTCAGATCCCTGTGAATAAACCCAAGCCCATGCACATAAGCCATCCCTCTTGCGACATCCAATGCTTGCTTAACTGCCAATTTCAATGGCACAGCACGATTCCGCCTCCTTGTTAGAAACTGTCGAACTGAGCCTCCCTTTGCATACTCTGTCACAATGCACCAAACCATAGGCTTACGACATGCCCCAATAAATCGCACAATATTTGGATGCTTCAATGTTGCAAGCATCATAACTTCCTGCAGAAACTGCTGTTCCATAACTTGTGCCTTCTCTGGGCTATTCTCTGGCCTTTCCAATATCTTAATCGCAACATCATCACCATTATATGTACCTCTGTATAACTTCCCAAAAGCTCCTTGAGCAAAAGCTGTACCCATATTAAGTTTTCTTAAGTCAATAGTCCACTCATCATAATTCTGCAACTCCTCAGTTGGGTACCTACTATCCATCAATGCTTGTGCTAATGCATCATCATTAAGTGCATGGCCAACCTTACCAGGACGAAACACACTCTGCCCCTCAGAGACAGAGTAATTGTGGCGGTTCACAGGCTTTAAACCAGGGTGGCTTAAAATGTGGGTTAGAGAATCATTAGAGCCCACACTACTGTTTTCGACTGACATGGACACAGACCCACCGGCATTACTTGTCTGTAAACTGTCAATAGACATGTTTGTGCCCTCACCAAGGATTTGGTAAAACCCTTGAGTAAAATCATAGTAATTGTTGTCATTGTTGTTGGTTCCGCCCATAAGTCCAGTAAATTTAGGCCCCTCGGACCATTTTTCCAATCATGAATGGTACCCCAAAGATAAAATCAGGATAAGCAGTTCGCCTTAGCCCAAACTCTTGACACACATTTGATGGCGCAATCTCTTCAGGATATGCCCTAAAACCAACATAAAAGAAAAGCTTGTGACTTACCTACCACCTGGCATTAAGTGCTAAAGATTATGGGCAAGCATTGCTTGGGTTTTAAGACATAACTTGTGCTTAATTTATTGGGTAAAAGAATTCAAGAGATAGACAGAAATCAAAAGGTGCCAGATAAAGTGTCCGTCAGCAAGCAAAGGGAGGTAAGTGGATGTCTGGAGATGAGAAAGATAAGTAATTTTACAGGGAGAAGATATTTCGGGAAGCAGCGTCCAGAAATCTCAGACATCCAGGTCCTTACATTTTTCTTTTTTTGGTTTGTTTTTAATTCAACTGATTTGAGAAAGGAGATACTAGCTAGCTTTAGTTTCCACTTTTGAAATGATTGTTAAGAATTAAGACAAACCTTAATTTGGTTAAGAAAAATTAAAAGCCTTGGAGCTGCTAGCCAACCCTAGAAACGCAATTATTCGGGATCCCGGATTGTTTAAGGCTTTAAGCTGAATCGGAGCCCTTAAGCCAAAATATCCGTTCAAGAAACAGTCAAACCCTCAAAGCACCACTGATAGCTGAGATTGAAATGCAGAAGCTGCAAAGCACTGACTTTTAGATAAAAAAAGAATTTTATGCATACAAAAACAAAGCTACAACTTTCAACTTTCAAATGCAAAAAAAAATGCCCTAAAACCCCTATGTCCTTAGAACATCTGTACAGAATGAAGCAGAGTAAAAACGATTCAACCACAGATTCTCAACCAACCATACACAAATTGAAAATCAAAATTCTTACTTTTTCATTTGCTTTTCAAGTTCCACATCCTTCCAATCGAAATATTCCATTTTTTATAAAATAATAATAATATACTGGGAGAATAACATATTCCATTATAAATCAACAAACTTCAGGCATAGATCAGATTATAAAATAAGCTGGAAATAAAAGGAAGCTTGGAAAATTGCAGAAAAAGCAGTAAAAACTTTAGCAGGACAAGTGATCTAAAAGAGCGGATTCAGAGGGGGGAAATATATCAAATGCATACCTGAAATATATTACAAAGAAAAAGAGTAGACGAACTTTGGATAACGACTGATCGAGATGCTTAATTTGATAAATTCATCAAATGCCTCCCGCAAGAAGAAGAAGACCCCAAAAAAAAAAAGATTTAGCAATCAAAAAGAAGAGCTGAAGACAGAGAGATGGACCAAATTTAACAACAAAATAAAAGAAGAAGATGAGTGTATGGATGGATGAACAAGAGCGGAGCAGTCTACGCGTCTCATTTACCTTCAAAGCCTCGTTTTTATTGTCACTAGTCCCGGTACCACTCGCCACTATTCTTCCTACTTTTCCACTCGCTCTATCTCCTATACACGTGTCGATAAAAAAGCTTTGCTTTGCTTTTCCGAGTTCCTCCATCCTGTAACAAGGCACGTGTTGTCCATTCGCCTTTCTTTTTTTTTTTTTTTTTATCTATCCCGGGACTTTTGTTTTTTCATAAATATTTTTGCCCTTTTTTCTCAATTATTTTATCAACAGTGTTGTTGGACTTGGTCCAACATATCAAAAAACCAACAAAAAGAAAGTAAAAAAAAAAAATCAGATTAACATAATATAATTGATTACTTTTAAATTATTAATTAAGTTAATGTAAAATTAAATTAATTTTACATATTTTTATAATTTTTTATACGATTTATATTTTAATAATTTGATATTGAATTTAATAATATAATTATATTCGTCGTGCTTGTAAAGTTTCAAATCGATTCGATATTTTTATCATATTGATTGAGAATACTGTCTTTTTTAATATATATTTAACGATTAAAAGTTTTTTACATCAAATAAATAATTAAACATTTTTAATTTACTTGAAATTCGACATATATGATTTACGTGAATAGAACATAAAATGCAGAAAAAAAAAATAAAAAAAACTAATTGTAATAGTAGTGTAGTACTATAAAATAATTTTTAAAAAAATATTTCTCCACTCCTCCTCCAATCTCTTCCTAGTATAGTATAGTAGTTACATAAAAAATAAAAACATAAAAAAATTTACATGCAGTAATGTAGGAACCCCCAGTCATCTGACGAAGTTGCGTTAGATGTAAAGAAAATAGATCTTGTTCCGATCTCAAGTTGTGAACAGCATGAGCATATCGGAAGCGAAGAAAATTGGAAAATGATTTATTATTCATCTTGTTCCGATCTCAAGAAAATAGATCTTGTTCCGATCTTGTTCCGATCTCAAGTTTTCAGTTTTTGTCATTATTTTTTATTATTCATCGTCTCCTCTTTGTCGTCTAATTTCTGCATGCATTCAGAAGGTACTCATGGTGGATGGTAATGGATTACTTGACCCTCGAGGCAAGTTTAGTCTTTACTTTATTAACTCCCCTTATCATCTTTACTTAAAACTGTCAATTATTATGATATTTTTAGTGTCAACTTTTTCATAATTAGTTTTTAGATATAATAATTAATGTGTTGACAGCCAACTAATATGTTCATTTTGCAAGCTATGTCAGTTTGTGTTGGTCCATAAATTAATGAGTGTTAGAAGACCTTTCTGATGTAGTAGTTGTGGTTGTGTAAGTGGTGCAAAAATCTAGGAAGGCTGACTTGATGTAGTAGGTGTACTAGTTGCAACTTGTTTTGTATTTTATATATTGAATGTATATTCAGCTCTTGGCAAGAGTGAGTGAACCTTTTCAAAGCTGAAAGTTGTATTTTTTCCATCACTTCAAGAACACCAAAAACGTGAGTTTGTTCTTGTGAGCTTCTTCTTCAACTTTTCCTTTGTTTTCTTCAAACTTTTCCTCTCCATTTAGTTATGTGTTTTTTACAACACCCTACAACAACATCACCAAAGCTATATTTGGAAACCCAAATATGAGCAATATATATAACATAACCCTCAGTTTTACTCTTTTTTTTTTTTTTTATTCTTTTTTATCATTTTCAGTTTTTAACTTTCTCTATTTTATGTTGCGATGATGTATATATATATATATATATACACTGTACTTTGAGGCTTGTTGTCTAATAAACATCATTTACAACTTGCAATTCTCTGTTATCAGCATTATTTTAAAACACAGTTTTTCCTTGGCCAGGTTTTAGTTTGGCCTCTCATCTAGGTGTTCTTGCTAATCTTCCAACCACTGGTATTGGAAAGAAACGTGAGTTTACATCAACTATTATTCTATATACTATTATAGAATATGTTATTAGTGATTTCAAAGAAACATACATACATATAAATATATATATATATCTATATAATATATAATATATATAGCCACTGCCAATATATTGATATCTTCTTCAGCTGCATCATGTTGATGGTCTTATTCAATCTGGGGTAAGGAAACTTCTTGAAGCTGATGAAAACAGAGCCAAGGATGTTCTTACTTTAAGAGGCAGCTCAGGGATCATCTGGGGTTCGGCCAGAGGTTGAGCAGGATTCTTTTCTTTTTTTCCCTTCTTAGTCCAAGCATAAGCAGATATGTAATACATAAAAAGAAAATTCACAATCATGAATCATGAATCATGCAATCGAAGCACTTTTATTCAACCAACCCTAAGGTGAAGAGTAATGTATATTCAGCATCATAGATAGCTGGCCTCATGCAATAACCTAAGGCACCATGAAACTACCACCCTTTTGTTAAAGAGAACTTTCATATGCAATATGGGCATTGTCATTTGACTCATATGATTAAGAACAGAATGCATACCAGCTGGGCTTCTACATGGACTTGGCTGTTTTTCTTTGAAATCTTTTCCGGCAAACTCATTGGGTTGCATATGCTTCAAAATGAAGTAGGCATAAGCTTTAATCATTCATTTACAATAACCTTGAGAATTTTTATCCCACTCCATGGACTATCTATGAAATCAACAAGCAAGTAGGTGTAGCTGCCAATTTATTTAATGCTGCAGTCTATAATTCTTAATCAACGTTAAGATGCTCCCACTTTTTTGCAGCATGCTAAAGATTTCTGTAAAAAATTTCTTTAACCTGTAGAATGTTAGAATAGTATCAGATGTCAACTTGTTAAAATGCATTTGTTTTATTTTTCATAAGTTCAGAGACTTAAGAATAGAAAAATGGAGTTACTAAATTTAACCTCAGCTTTATAGTTCCAAAATTTTTCACAGTTCTTTGTCTTTTTCTATTTTTAATAGGCAATGAGATCAACTCAAGGTTTTACTGAAGCCTGTATGTGTTTCAATTGGTCATATCACTTGATACTGCCCTCAAGATTGTAAACATGACATGCAAATTGCGTGTGCCAGAGCCTATCAGGAAGGTAAATCGAGTTTGGTGCTTTCTGGTAAAATTATGAATTTGTTGTGCATACTGCATATTAGCATGCAATTGATTCTTTGAAGTGCTTAATTTTTTAGATTTATTGATTTCTTTCTTGTATTGGTTTTTGTTGTAGTTCTAAATGAGAATGTGGAAGTACCTTGGTTTTAATGATTCTTGTATGAAGGCGTTGTCGCTTTATGTGGTGTTTGTAGAGCTACCAGTGGTTTTTTTTTTTTTTTTTTATTTGTTTACATCTAGGAGGTGTGAATAGGAGTAATTGTCTATAATTATAGAAACCTCCTGAGATTGTTGTTTCCTTAGTGATTTACTACTGAAAGCCCTTGCTGATTCAGGGTTTCAAAATAAACTATCCAGTAGTATCTCCTCTCCATATATCTAAATGGAGATAGATTTTAGACGTTGAATGCAAATCCTCACAGAGGACGCTATTTTTTGTTAAAAGAAAAGAAAAAGAAAAATAGTGCTGGTACAGTGGTATGGAAGCCCATTATTTTAATATAATTTTGCTAGTCACTGAGATCTATTATTTAGAAATAAGAAACTTGATCTTTCTCATGTGGTATGAACTATGAAATACTCAAGCCTGGATTTGCATTCGTGTGTGTGTGTATATATATATATATATATATATATATATATATATATATGTAGGCTGATATAAGATCCAGAGAGCATCTTCGAAAAGCATCAAATTGGAATGTTAGAATGATAGAATTGCTAAATGGCCAGGTTATTTTGTAAAGTTTTTATTTATTTTTCTGCTCGATTATGAGAAACTGCAAAATAAGTGAAAGGTTACGCAGGCTTTTCTCAAATAGATATGATGTGAAGCCAAGGTGAGTTCTTAAAAGTATTACTATTTGGGTAATGTGGAAAGCATCAGACTGACAATACCGGTGGCAGTATGTTGGGCACGAGACGATACTTGCTCTGAAGTATTACCCGCAGCTTTTGTCAGAAGTTATCTGGTCTAGCGTTTATTATTAGATATTTTCAAAGTAGTTTCAGGATTAATCAAGCACGCCAAGAAGGGACACAAACTATTGACTTCTCATGTAGATAGTTATGAATCTGCATCAACAATGATATTGTACTATTTGTGTTCCTATCGCCAGTAAGTAATAGCTACCATTAATGATTTTTGGGGCCCTGACAGATGGCATGGCATTGTTAGCTAGCTACCCTTGCGTTTCCTTCTAATGCCCTTAATTACCCTATCATCACTTCTTGACTGGTGGTGCACTGCAGGTTGATGTTTATCATTTTGTTGCTAAAATGAAAAGTCCAAGCAAGATGAATGAGGATATCTATCAATCAAAAAATTAAATAATTAATCAGATAAAAAGTTTCTTCTTTCATTCACTTGCTAGGAAGTAGCTAGGAATTAATACACAGATTGCAAGATTCTTATTAACTTGAAGCGGGTCCTTTTTTCTCTTTACTTGTAGAATTCGATCGCCAAGGCTCATGCCTGTGGTGAGGTATTAATATTATACGATATACACTACGTACGGTTGGGTCCAAGTTCAGAATTTGAAATGCTAGCTGAATCTGTAGTCTGTACATGTAACTAAATTGAAGGAAAACTACTACTAATTAAGCGTTTTTAAGTGAAAGCCGGCCGCTAATAATGAAGTGCTACAATTACAACCAAATGTTGATGCATGGTAGTGTAAATACAAGTAGCGATACAAACACTACTATAACATTCAGTCTCAAAGAGGTAGCCATTCCTTGATGATCAGCAACTGGTGTCAGGTTTTGGGTCATGATTCTAAACTTGCAATCTCCAACAGATGGGTCATTGTCCGTGACTGCAGAAAGGTTGTCTGGGAACATGCAGGCAGTATCAAGCTGATTAAAAATCTGGTAGTAATTGTTAAATGCATAGGAGACGTTCCCACGAGGGTCCAAATTTGCGCATGAAGTACCATATCCAAGACTGGTGCAATCAGCATGTGAGCAAGCATAACTCACACTTGGTCCCACTTGTGGGTCATCAAGGCTTGCCGTTGGCGACATAACACACCATGTCTTGGCCAAATAACGTACATCCTTAGCTGGCACCAAACCATTTGAGCTAGTCATTAGCAGCCTGAGCGGATACTTGGGCTGTCCGTCAAAGTAAAATAAGCCCCAGTGGCGCTCAAAGTTGCCTGGCTGAATGCTTTTGGCATCTTCATCTATGAGGCTAAATAGGTAGGCGTCCACAGGGCTTGATCTCATAGGGGTCCCCTTTCCAGCCATGACGCGGGACATAAACCCTTGGTTGAACTGCTGTGCATATTTAAGATTTGCATTTTTGTCCCCGTCAGTAGGCCAACCAATTTCTCCAACGATTATGGACAAGTTTCCATATCCATTTTTCTGCAAGGCCCATACAAGCGTGTCGTGGTTGGCATCAAACACATTCTCATACACTCTTCCGCCGTCGTTAATAGCAGATGAGGAGGAGCCATCAAAGAAGGCGAAGTCAATGGGGAAATTAGCATCGTTATAAAGGCTTATAAACGGATATATGTTTATGGTGAATGGGGCTCCATTGTCATTTAAAAACTTAACAATCTGCAGCATGAGTTCGTGGATATCTGACCGGAAATCGCCATCAGAGGGTAGATTTGTCGAACTCAGATACACATCAGCATTAAGTGGCACGGTTACTTTCACTTGACTAGCCAAGCCAGCCTTTATTAGAGCTGACTGAACATTCTCAAGTGCAGGCAGCGTAAGACCAACGTAGCTTCCATTATATGCTGCAAGGAATGGTTCATTGCCAACTGCGACATACCTTCAGGACCAGGACAAAACTCAAATATATATATATACTCGATAAGATAAATTGGAAAGAACAAAAGTAAAAATAGCCAAACATGTTCATTTAAAACAGGAAAATGGAAATTTCCGACACTGATCTTTTTCCAAAGAGCATGTCCATTTGGAAACAAATATTTGAGACAAACTACAGAAATCTGTATTATTAGTATTACAGTATCAAATAGGAATGTGATACAAGAAATAATGTTTCAAAGAGTCGAGATAGTAAGATAAAGATTCATTCTGCATCACAGATGCTCCTATCCAATGAATATATATATTTATATGACCAACTTTCACTTTGTAATAATCCCATGCATACTGGTGGAAATATGGTACCAAAGCATTGTCTATTTATCCAATTAATGTCGTCATATCATCTTCATATGGAATGCGGACCTCATAGCCAGAGGGGATGGGCAGGGCTCTGATTTCTAAAGGAAAACTAACTAGGCTCGGTGGGCAGGTAATCAGAGTCCGAGTAACTAACTAATTAATATATTTACTAGTAAAAGTGAGGAGTTAAGAGATTCATTTCATAGCTTCATATATATGATTGGAATGTTTTGGGATTTGAAGGTTGAAATTGAGTATTAGAGTCGTAGTAGTGTAGTAAGAATGTAAGATAGATTAAGCAGAATGTAAGAGTATAGATGAGGAGGTGAAAAGAAAGAGTATCTAATCTATGATCACCTACCTGATGTCAACAGCGTTGGAAGAGACGTGGGAAGAGACATTGCGAGCAACCCAATCTTCAGCGGCTTGCACACTGTTGGCAAGAGTAAGGAGCAAATCGTTGGGAATACCCACCATCACCTGAATTCCGGACTTGCCAAGCGCTTTCAAAATACTAGCATCTGCGTCAAAAAGCTTAACCTTTTGAAAGCCGTTATCTTTGAGCATCCGTACGACGGTTGAAGGGGGCAGAGGATGCGTTGCCTGGGTTCCCCAGTTCACACCAATTCCACTGGCTGGACTGATCAACAAAGCCATATGAAGATGAAGAAGAAGAAGAAGCCCCATAAAACCCACACTTTTGTGAGAGGGCATCTGTGCAATAGGTATGTATGTATGTATGTATGTATGTATGTATGTATGATCAAAATAGTCAGTCAGTCCTCTTCTCTTTGGAAGTAGACTTGGAACAGAACAGAACAGAACAGAGGGGAATCACAGATCAACAACCCTCAACTGATATCTGAATCTTGACCAACAACAGTACACAAAGGCAAGACTCAAACACAAAGTTAAAAAAGAGTCCTAAAAGATCAATCAAACTAGCACTGTAACAAAACAAAAAAACCTAAGAATTCTAGATTTGGAATTTTGTTGCTTGATGATTGATGAAACATGAAATTGATTAGAAATATCACATACACCTATGTGGTATGAAATCAAACCAGAATAATATTATAATGGTAGTATATATATATATATATATATATATATATATATAATAGAATAATGATACTAAACTTACTAGTTGTTGCTTGTTTCAGCTTTCTTTCACGCCCAAACGCCAAACTTTTAAAATTTCTTTCTTTTGGGTTGTTGTTGTGCATTAAGAGAAGGGATTGGGACTGCCTGCCTAACCAAAAGCCCCCAACATTTTAAAAGATTATTATTGATGTTGATGGAGAAGTAAGTTTTATATTATACAACTGTTAGTGTTACTGTAGTTGTAGTAGTAGTAGTAAACAAATTAGAGAAGGAGTCTTCAACTTCAACTTCGACTCTCTCTCTTTCTTTCTTTTACAATTTTTGTAAGCTGCTATAAAAATACTTGCTTTGCATCTGTTTGTGAGCAATAAACACATTTATTTTACAATAAGAATAATAAATTTATCAATCTTATTTTTTTATATTATTTTTTTAATATTAAAAATATAATAATTGAATAAAATTTTTAAAATATGTCTATTAAAATTGTAGACTTGCTTGATGCAATTTCATTGAAGTATACTTAAGAATTTAAATATATTTTTTTACTAACTTTTAATTAATATTACTTTAATATATATTTTCATTATTTATTGTTCAAATCTAGATAGATAATTATTTTATAATTTTTTTTACATTATACGTTTAAAAAATTAAAAATATGACCAAATATTTTATCATAATATATAAGAATATTTAAGTATTCATATAATTTAATATTCAGCTTCCTAAAAATATTTAAACTTAAAAACTTAAATATAAAAAATAATCTGTAACAAGTTAAAGATAAATTAAAAAAATCCAACTTTATACAAAATTAAAATAAAATTTAATTTAAAAAACAATTCCAATAATGTTCCAAAATAATGAATTAATTGGTAATAATTTAAAAAAAAAAAAAAAAACAACAACTTAACAAATAACCAAAAAAACAAAAACCTTTATAATGATTTTTTTTTAATCTATTGAATCTGCAATATGCTGAAATCTGCTCAAAGCAAAACAAATCTAATAAAAAATAAGAAGCAAAAAATCGTATTACAAAAAAAAATATCTTACCAAATAGCCAAAAACCTTGTTGTGAAAGAAAATTTTTTAAAGCTATTGAATTTGCAATATTCTGAAATCTACCTGTCGCAACCTAAAAAAAAATAACGACGTCTCTCATCGCAAGACTTTATTATTCGTTAGGCGTGACATTTAAAAAAAACCGAGGAAAAGTCGACTTAATTCCTCTAAAAATGAAGGTTTTGAAAATGACCTTAAAAAAGACATGGAGTCGCCACCAATCTTTTTTAGCTAGGTGTGATCGGCCACCTATTAAAACCGGTTTTATAAAATATTTTAAAAATTAATTAAAACATTTTAAAAACCAATTTCAAGTCTGCGTTTTAAACCAGAGAAATCAAAGAAGCAGGTTCGGGAGTCGGTTACGTGTGGGGAAGGATTAGCACCCCCACAACGCCCGTATAAATCGGTACCTTATTAATCGTGTGTTATCTCAAGTCTCGGTAAAAGTTGGTTTTAAATTTAGTATTTCGAGTTAATTCCCAATTTAAAAATAATTCCATTTTTTATTGAAAATGATCCGGAATTTATAAATTCAAAATTTTCCTATATTCCCCAACAAACGTGGCAAAATATAGAAATTTTTATTAGTTTTGGAAAACTTTCCGAATCATTCTCTTTTTTGAAAGAAAGATATTCCTTTATTAATGATAATTGATGATATTCCCTCCAGCAAACCCGGTAGAGAACTCATGAATTATTTTAACTCGGGAATATCTTTATATTTTTTATTGAAAACCATTATCTTTTTGAAAACATTTAAAATAAATGAATATGTATATGCATGACATAAATAAAATGACATAGCAAAATCTAAATAACATAATGCAACCTAAATGACATGGCAAACATGAATGATATGGCATATAATTTAAATGACATGGAATAAAATAATGCTATCATATAATGTGCATAAAAATAAAAATGCAATGCATGAAATATATTTTTTCCTTTAATTAAGGAAATCCGTATATCTAAAAAGATATCCGGCTACCTTAGGAAAATATGTCAAATTAAACATTCTAAAACCAAAATACTTTGTGATTGTTTGAAAACAATTTTGAAAAGCTTGAATTAACAATAAAAACTGGGCTAATTTTTTTTTAAATGGCTCTAATTTCCTAAGTTTAAAAAATCCGGACTTGACTACCCTTAACCCGGGACTTGAAAAACCATTTTTAGAGTTTAAAAGGGCTTAGAAATCATCCTAAGTCAGTAGCTAACCCTCCTAATCAGCCCACTCTAAGTAAATTAACCAAAACAGAAAATTGGTTTTTCTTTAAATTCAATTCTGACTCCACTGTCCAGTTTTAATACACGATTTTTTACCCTATTTTTAAAAATTCCAAAAATTCTAAAAAAAATACTGGAGACTCAGGACATATAAAACTATACGAGAAAAAATCGGCTTAATTTTTTGATCAAAGATGAATTCCCAGAAAAACCAGAGATGTACGAGTTTTTGGAGGAGAAAAAACTGCTTTGTTTTTCTTTAAATTCAATTCTGACTCCACTATCCAGTTTTAATCCACGATTTTTTATCCTATTTTCAAAAATTCCAAAAATTCTAAAAAAAGTATTGGAGACTCAGGACATGTAAAACTACACGAAAACAAATCGGCTTAATTTTCTGATCAAAGATGAATTCCCAGAAAAATCATAGATGTACGAGTTTTTGGAGGAGAAAAAAAACTGCTTTGTTTTTCTTTAAATTCAATTCTGACTCCACTGTCCAGTTTTAATCCACGATTTTTTACCCAATTTTTAAAACTTCCAAAAATTCTAAAAAAAATACTGGAGACTCAGGACATGTAAAACTACATGAAAACAAATCAGCTTAATTTTCTGATCAAAGATGAATTCCCAGAAAAATCATAGATGTACGAGTTTTTGGAGGAGAAAAAAAACTGCTTTGCCAACACATTTTTGCTTTTGATAAAATCATTTAAAAACCAAAGTAAAAATATTTGAAACTCATAAAATGACTTGAAAGCAGTAGCTAGGACTCTTTGAAAGTTAGATAAAAATTGGCTAAATAAAAAAAATCACAAAGGTAGAGTAATCAATTTGACAAACTTAATTTTCCACAAGTGTGCTCAAGAGAGCATGATCTTGAACCATTAATTGGCTCAAGTCATTATTCAAGTGGCATGAACATGAAATGCATGAAACAATGCAGCAAACATAATGCATGAAATGCATGGATCTAAACCTAAATGTAAGGAAAATGCATGACACAAATAATATGGCCTAGACCTAACATGAACTTGCATGGCATTTAATGTAACCTAGACCTAAGACATGCATGGCATTTTCACAAACACAAGGCATGCTTAATTCAAAAATCCAACCAAATATCATGCAAATGCAAAAACCTAACAACTAGCATGACAAAAATACAACACACAATGCAAAACACATGGAGTAGCCAAATGGCCCCAAGCTTCAACAAGCATGGCATTTTCACAAACAATTGGTATGCTAGCATGAAAAACTAAGTCATAACACAAAAATCACACAAGCATTTTCACAAACACCTAATATACTAAATCTAAAACATGCTCAAATTTAAACAACATAAAAACAGAAAATTAAAAATGCAAAAACACGATATCTAAGACATAAATGGCAATAAACAAAGCAACCAAATTAAATATAACTTAAGAACATGAAATAACATAATATTTAAAACATCAAAAATAAAGAAAATAGCATAAACAATATGGTAAAATGAATCAAAAACAACAACTTAAAATAAATAATGTAGGCCATTTGGCCATGGTGAGTTTATTGTAAAAACAAAATGTAAAAAAAAAATATACTTAAGAAAGGAAATGAAGGAAGAACAAGAAACATTATTTTAAAATGAAAACTCACCAAGTAGAGATTAAAATAGCAAAAAATAAGAATAGAAAATGAAAGTGCAAGAGTTGGTGCTCAAGAGCAACCTCAAGAAGCTAATATTTCAAGCTTTTCTCTTCAAACTTTCCTTTTTTTCTAAACTTTTCTTTTTTTGCTCTCAACCAAGAAGATAAAAAACTAAGAAAAACTAAGAGAAATCAACCAAAATGGAAATGAAAAAACAAAATCTGCCTCCTCCCTAGGGCTGGCAGAAAATGATGCTTATATGGACTCCAAGATGTTGTCATTTTTGTGTAACCTAATTTCAATCAAATGGCCAATAATTCAAGATGAAAAGTCATGAAATTATCACCCTTAGATTAGCATCTCAGCCCTCTCAAGTTACAGCTGTCCAAGAAAAATGTTGACATCTTTTTTCCAGCCCAACTCTGATTTTTTGAAGGGCCCAAAAAGCCCTTTTCGGTTGCTTGGGTGAAATGACCATTTTGCCCTCCCGGATGCAAAATAAATATCAAACGGGCTCCAAATTCAATTTTTTGTTTTTTAATACTTCCAAAATAATAAAATATTGAGTTCTGGAAGTTTTCAAAATTATCCGAGTCCGTTTGCTATTTATTTGGATTTTTTCTTCCCAAAATGTCCTTTTATGCCCCTACTTTTTACCATTTTTTAAACGAGCTCCAAATCAAGATTTTTCTTCACCAATCTCTTCAAAATAATTAAAAAGTGTGATCTGGAAGTTTTCGTAATTTTTGGAGCTCATTTGGTATTTTTTCGGGATTTATCGGCTTGAATTACTGCATAGGAAGCTCGGGATTTAGCCATTTTGCAAATGAACTCGGAATCAAGATTTTCTTTCGCCAATCTCTTAAAAATAATTTAAAAATGAGATTTTCAAAATTTCAGAATTTTTTGAGTCCATTTGCTATTTTTCCGGGATTTTCCTTTTTGAATTACTGCATAAGAAACCCGGGATTTGGCCATTTTGCAAACGAACTCCGAATCAAGATTTTCTTTTACCAATCTCTTTCAAATGATTTAAGAATGAGATTGACAAATTTTTCAGAATTTTCGGAGTCCATTTTCTATTTTTCCCAAATTTTTCCAATTTTGCCCTTTTACCTCCGAAACCCGGTTTTGCTCAAAACAAATCCGATTTTCAGATTTTCTTCAATCTGAGCCTTGGGCCATCCTTTTTAACCATTCTTCATCCATTGGGGGCTTTGGTCTTACCAAGTCGGGCCATTTCTGTGATTCTTCCCGATTTCACCGAAATCCACTAAAAACCCTAATTCTCGGTTTTCTCCCGGATTGACTTTTCTTTCGGTTTTTCTTGCAAGTGACTTCTCCATTACCCATAGTCAGTGCTTATATTTCATTTGGAACCTTCAATTTCGACCAGTTTGATCGTTTAAGCACTTTTCCCCAAATTTCTTGGATTAGGGTTTCTTTTCTACTGAATCTCCAAATCCCAACTTCTGAACTCCATATCTTTCAATGTAGACCTCGGATTATCAAAATTCTTTCGCCATTTTTCAATTGAACTTAAAATCTTGATTTTGAAAGTGGGTTGACTTTTTCAGTAGTTGACTTTTTAGGGTTGACTTTTTCGGGGTTGACTTTTTTTCAAGTTTGTCTTTTTGTGCTCGCCCTCTTAAACTAAGTCTCGGAGTACCATCTGCAGGATGAAAACAGTCTTTTTATACTCGGAAACATCAATATGGGAAGAAAACATACCTGTTTAGTAGTCCGGACAAAATTAGGTGTCTACAGCTGCCCCTCTTTGGCTATTGCTGAGAATCAGGAATCAGGCAAAGATAAACTGACACTAATTTTGTACGGTCAGTGACATCACATGTGAAGGAAAGGGAAAGGGGTTTCTTTTTCATTTTCATTTTTTCATTTTCTATTTTTCATTTTTTTCTTCTTTTTTCTTCTTTTTTTCTTTTTTTCTTTTTTTCTTTTTTCTTTTTTCTATTTTCTCTTTTTTCATTTTTTTTTTTATTATTTTTAAACAATAAATTGAAGGTTTTGTCCTTAAATTGAATTCCCTGCCTAAACAAGGCTCGATTCGTCTTAAGGAAACGAATTCGATTTTCAAAAGAAAAATTTATGCTCGAAGGGCTTTAAAATTGGTGCCCGAAGGTCTTAAAATGGTGCCCGGAGGTCTTAAAGATGTTGCCCGAAGGTCTTACCTGTGATTTGAAAAAAATTAAGCCCGGAGGTCTTAAAAATGGTGCCCATAGGCCTTACCCCTGAAAAAAAAGTTATGCCCGGAGGTCTTAAAGATGTTGCCCGGAGGTCTTACCTGTGATTTGAAAAATTATGCGCTGTATGCGACTTTATAAATGATGCCCGGAGGTCTTAAGAATGGTGCTCGGAGGCCTTACCTGTGATTTGAAAAAAATGCGCTGTATGCGACTTTAAAAATGATGCCCGGAGGTCTTAAGAATGGTGTCCGGAGGCCTTACCCGTGATTTGGAAGAAATGCGCTGTATGCGACTTTAAAAATGATGCCCGGAGGTCTTAAGAATGGTGCCCGGAGGCCTTACCCATAATTTGGAAGAAATACGCTGTATGCGACTTTAAAAATGATGCCCGGAGGTCTTAAGAATGGTGCCCGGAGGCCTTACCCATAATTTGGAAGAAATGCGTTGTATGCGACTTTAAAAATGATGCCCGGAGGTCTTAAGAATGGTGCCCGGAGGCCTTACCCATAATTTGGAAGAAATGCGCTGTATGCGACTTTAAAAATGATGCCCGGAGGTCTTAAGAATGGTGCCCGGAGGCCTTACCCGTGATTTGGAAGAAATGCGCTGTATGCGACTTTAAAATGATGCCCGGAGGTCTTAAGAATGGTGCCCGGAGGCCTTACCCGTGATTTGGAAGAAATGCGCTGTATGCGACTTTAAAATGATGCCCGGAGGTCTTAAGAATGGTGCCCGGAGGCCTTACCCATAATTTGGAAGAAATGCGCTGTATGCGACTTTAAAAATGATGCCCGGAGGTCTTAAGAATGGTGCCCGGAGGCCTTACCCATAATTTGGAAGAAATGCGTTGTATGCGACTTTAAAAATGATGCCCGGAGGTCTTAAGAATGGTGCCCGGAGGCCTTACCCATAATTTGGAAGAAATGCGCTGTATGCGACTTTAAAAATGATGCCCGGAGGTCTTAAGAATGGTGCCCGGAGGCCTTACCCGTGATTTGGAAGAAATGCGCTGTATGCGACTTTAAAATGATGCCCGGAGGTCTTAAGAATGGTGCCCGGAGGCCTTACCCGTGATTTGGAAGAAATGCGCTGTATGCGACTTTAAAATGATGCCCGGAGGTCTTAAGAATGGTGCCCGGAGGCCTTACCCATAATTTGAAAGAAATGCGCTGTATGCGACTTTAAAAATGATGCCCGGAGGTCTTAAGAATGGTGCCCGGAGGCCTTACCCATAATTTGGAAGAAATGCGCTGTATGCGACTTTAAAAATGATGCCCGGAGGTCTTAAGAATGGTGCCCGGAGGCCTTACCCATAATTTGGAAAAAATGCGCTGTATGCGACTTTAAAAATGATGCCCGGAGGTCTTAAGAATAGTGCCCGGAGGCCTTACCCCTGAAAAAATTTATGCCCGGAGGTCTTAAAGATGTTGCCCGGAGGTCTTACCTATGAATTATGCCCGGAGGTCTTAAAAATGGTGCTGAAGAATTGTTGAAAATTAACCTAAAGATTTTGAGAAGATGCGAATGCTTTTTGATGCAAATGCATATGTTGAATAAGATACGAAATGACTTAAACTGGTGCAAATGTCTTTAATGCAAATGTAAATGACTTGGATTGATGCCCATGTTTCATGATGCAGATGCCCCTACTAATTGTGTTCATGTAACTGGTTTATGAATGGTGTAACTACAATTACCACACATTAATGAAAATGCAATGATTCTAGAAATGATGCAATTGTTTGAGATGACACGAATATGAAGAATGTAAATGTAAAGGTAAAATGCAGATGCTTATGGAATAATGACAGTGCAAATACCCATGAATGATGCAAATGCTTGCCGACACTGTGCAAATATAAAAGCTTGATAGAGAGATGAGTGCTCATGAGTGATGCAAGTGCCCCCGGTTGTTCCTCTAGACTTTGGCTTAGCCTTTCAAATTCATTTTTCCTCTTCAAATCAGAGTATATCTTCAATTCATTTTGGCTATTCTCTTTGCCCCAACAGTTTTTCAAACTTTCATCAACAGAGATCTGAACCGGGTTCTATTCCTTCTTCTCATATCTGGAAGTCAGGACCTATCCTGGCAGCTCTATACCTTTGGGTTAGAAAAACCCTTGTCTCATGTCAACATCAAAAATGGGTATTTCAAAAATATTTTTATTTGTTTTCGCATTTTGAAAACTTCTGAACAAAAAATATTAACCCCACAATGTGTGATGTACAAATCTTTTGAAGACTGATGATCGTTGTCTAAGTATCAATCTGGTTTTTTTTCAACTGGGATTGGCAAGGCTTGGTATAATAAGATTCTGGCTTTTCCAGGAAAACTTCATGACAAAAATGTATATCCCTTCTAGGCTCACAAATGGAACAGGTTTTATAAATCATGAATTCATTGAGAACCCAGCAAATTCAACATTCTTTTTTGTTTCCATATCAAGGCATTTTGACAAGCGTCAAGATTGGCTGAGATGTTTAAACCAGAAAGTTTAATCTTGGGAACAAAAGTTTCAGTTTTTGAAGACAATACTCTGAATGAGAACTGACAATTTGGGGGGTTCAGGAATTCCTATATGTTCCTCGATGACCACTCCTTTAATAAGATCTTTTCTTTTGGGGTATCGGCACTATCATAGATGGCATCAAAAATTCCTATTCTACTCTAGACCGCCCATTTTTGGGTTTTCGCCCTAGAGTCCCATTCTTTTCAATATTTTCTTCTTCTTTTTTTTTTACCATGCACTTGAGAATTCTAAATTCTTCCTTAGTGAAATGATAATTCGATGAAATGGGATAAAATCTAAGGAAAAACCTTTCAAATTATATATTCATGCTTGATCAAAATGGACTTTTAAAGCACGTAATGTAGGCCATGGCTCAGGGTTCAGAAAGAAAGGATAAATAGGCCCAAAATATGTGTTCGAGGGTAATCAAATCAAGGATCTTTTCTTTGAGGAGGATTCTCTTTGAAGCATTTGTCCCTTCTTGGACACTTCTTTCTTTTTGATTTTGCTCTTTTTCTTTCTTGCTTTTGGCTTTCAATTTTCCATGTCTTTCACACACATTTTTTTATTGTGTTTTTCTTTTGTTTTTCTTGGCTTTCATTTCACCATCTTTTTCTCTTCTTTTTCTTTGACAGAGTGAGCCCGTATTTATTCGGGGCTCCATTTGCTTTGTGTCTGTCCTTGAGCTATCACTCATTTCTCAATGATCTTTGAAAAGATCTTTCCTCGCATTTGCCCCCCAGTGTAGAGGGTAATCCTTGATCAGGGTTCAAAGAAGAAAGAATTCTTTTGGCTCAAAAGGGGTGACTATGGATAATTTCTTTTTGTGTGAAAGGGATATGAAAGATGGCCATTTCTCATGTCAAGCACAAATATTCACATTGAAAAGCAATCCCTAGGGGAAATAGATATTCAGAATTTCATTTTGCACTTTGGAATCATCCGAATTCTCATATGCATGATATCACAAATTTTTTTTTTTTTGTTTTTTTTTCGTTGCATGCCCCCAATAATTCATGCATTAGCCCATCCTTCTTCACTATGTATCCATCATTTCCACATATGATGCCCCCAATTTGATTAACCATGCGAATTTGTATCAACGAGGAACATGGCAAGTCTAGGTCTGTTTTGAAAAAGCTGAGTTTCCAATCTGAGTTTTTTGAAGAGACAAGGAAAACATGACCCAAAAACAGGTTTTCTCTGGGACAAGGGATAATCTAGTTTAATCATTGTGCCCCAAGGTGTCAATCATGAAGTGATGTCTGGGAAATTAGTGTTTTGTGGTCATTGGGAAAGGCCATGAATGGTTTTAGCACAATCCTGACACACACCAAATTATCAAAATCTGGATTCTTGAAAGAATGTCTCATTTGTTTGATTTTCAAGGAATTTGAAAATTTTCAAAAAGTTCGTTCCTTTGTTCATAGCCTAGACTAAGATCTAAGTCTTTGCTTATTCTGTGATGACAATGGTTTTATGAAGTCAAATCATTCATATTCCTTGAAGCATTAGGTCTTTCAAGTGGTCTCGGTTCAAAAGATTTAGGCTTAGGAAAGCCTAAAAGAGAAGGCTGAAGGTATTGGGTCATTTCTAACAATGATCATCAATATTCTCAAGATTGTTCATTATTTCATGTGAAAACCACTTATTTATTGTGTACCACAAATTTTCTCAAAGTTTCATTTGTTTTTTTTTTTTTTTACAATTTCAAATTTATTGCTAAAATAAAATGAACACAAAATATTAAAATTCAAAATTTATTTATTTCATGTAGATGTCATCATGAGACAAGAGCTTTCATCATCAAAGTGTATAGAAAAATATGCATCAGAATGCTCCTATTGACATGCTTTCAAAGATAACAAATCTTATCCTCAAAATTCTTCAAGAGGAAATCAATCTATGGTAAAACAGATTTCCAATGTTCGATAAGCTCTGGAATTCAAATGCCATTGTGGACAAGACCCTCAATTCTTTCCTTCAGTTTTCTGCATTTTTAGTCGAATGCCCAATTGCCCCAATATGATATTCGCACTTGCTGTTGGGGTCATAGCTTTTAGCTGACGAAGAAAACTCTTCAAAGCTAAGCCAATTTCTATTTCATCTTATTAATGTGTTTCATGATGAATGAGCTATGAATGTCATGAGTGCAATTTGATGCATGTGAAGGATAAACAAAGTTATGTGTGGTCATATACAGTGGAAACATGTTGACCATGTATGTTATAAATGCAACACGATGCCAACATGATGCATTTAAATAATAAGAAAAACCAATGCATGGATATATGCAATGAATGACCATGTATGTTCCAAATGCATTTCTCAATGAATGATCATATACACTATGAATGCCACACAATGTCAATTATGATGCATGTGAAGAATAAATGACTGACACAGAGTATATACAACGAAGGTCATGCTGACCGTGTATGTCATGAATGCAACCTGATGCCAATATGACAAATTAATGCATGAGCATATCATGATGACTGTGTATGCCATGAATGCAACCTGATGCCAACATGATGCATGTAAAAAATAAGCAAATTAATGCATGGATATATACAATGAATGACCATATATGTTCCAAATGCATTTCCCAATGAATGATCATATACACTATGAATGCCACACAATGTCAATTATGATGCATGTGAAGAATAAATGACTGACACAGAGTATATACAAAGAAGGTCATGCTGACCGTGTATATCATGAATGCCACCTGATGCCAACATGATGCATGTAAAGAAAGAATAAATTGATACATAAGTATATACAAATAATGACCATGCATGTCATAAACGTATCTTACAATGAATGACCATGCATGCTATGACTATAACATGATGTCAAAATGATACATGCAAAAATAAATGAATTAATACAAAGGTAGGTACAAAGAATGACCATGTATATCACAAATGTATTCTACAATGAATAATCATGCATGTTATGACTGTAACACGATGTCAAAATGACACAAATAAATTAACCAATGATTACACGAAATTGGTGGAACCTAAATCTTGATTATTCAAAAATCTCATTATGCAAGATTTGCCTCCTAATTTATGATTTTTTTTTTAACATGCTTTTTTTGTGTGTTTTTTTTTATTTATGAAAAACCAATCACATTATTTTCAAAAGAATTTCAGGGTGGATCCCACTATGGTACCATATGCAAATGTTCATGTGACACTACCGGTTTTATGAAATCATCAAATGAAATTACCAACTGTTTATTGCAAAGAATGAGATCAATAACATAACCAAAAATGTACATGCTCTATTCACACATGTATGAAATGTGCAACATGCAAAATGCTTGAAAAAAGTTTTTTTTTTTTTTTTAAAAACAGCTAATGAACATCTGCCCCAGCAATATCTGTTTATTTAGGCATCACGATGTCTTCGAGGCGGAGTATCACATTTATTACGGGCGATGTACGTACATCGTTGCCCGATCTACCACACTTATTCGGAGTGTAAAATAGGTAACAAAAGGTTTAGAACTGTCCCTCTATGTGTTCCTATTTTCGGTATATCTAACGGAAATCCGGCATGGCTTCGCCTAGGTTCACTATATGAGGGTGAATCGGTTCTAAGGCTCCGAATTGTTCCTCACTGTCGCCGGTGAAGGCTAGTAAGGCACCCCGATAAAAGCGGGTTCAATTCGTTAGAGTATATTTTCCTATGCCCATGCGGAGGATCATCACGAAGGCATTAGGTACTTTATACTCCGAAAGTGTTTCACTAGCCCATACGGAGGATCAATCACGAAGGCGTAGTTACTTTACTCCCACTTAAAAGGACGGAACCCGGGTATAGGATTCATGTTATGCAAATGCACGTGTAGTGTGTGTGGAGGAATAATAAACCTTTCACCACCTATTCTACAAACCTTATTCTAAATGCCCTAGCAATTAAAACATTCAAGAATAGTGTAACGCATTAACCAACAAGCAATTATAATATACAACCTTAAATAACTAGAGAACAAAAATAAAATGCATGCACATGAGTATGAACATATTTAAAAACAATTTATTATTTTCAAAATTCTCCTTATTAAAAAAATGTGGGAATTAAAATAAAATACCAATTAAACCAACAAAAACCGAGACTTTGATAACACACGACTAATTCTAGGCCTGACTCTCTAATATGTCCCCAGCGGAGTCGCCAAGCTGTCGCAACCTAAAAAAAAATAACGTCGTCTCTCATCGCAAGACTTTATTATTCGTTAGGCGTGACATTTAAAAAAAACCGAGGAAAAGTCGACTTAATTCCTCTAAAAATGAAGGTTTTGAAAATGACCTTAAAAAAGACATGGAGTCGCCACCAATCTTTTTTAGCTAGGTGTGATCGGCCACCTATTAAAACCGGTTTTATAAAATATTTTAAAAATTAATTAAAACATTTTAAAAACCAATTTCAAGTCTGCGTTTTAAACCAGAGAAATCAAAGAAGCAGGTTCGGGAGTCGGTTACGTGTGGGGAAGGATTAGCACCCCCACAACGCCCGTATAAATCGGTACCTTATTAATCGTGTGTTATCTCAAGTCTCGGTAAAAGTTGGTTTTAAATTTAGTATTTCGAGTTAATTCCCAATTTAAAAATAATTCCATTTTTTATTGAAAATGATCCGGAATTTATAAATTCAAAATTTTCCTATATTCCCCAACAAACGTGGCAAAATATAGAAATTTTTATTAGTTTTGGAAAACTTTCCGAATCATTCTCTTTTTTGAAAGAAAGATATTCCTTTATTAATGATAATTGATGATATTCCCTCCAGCAAACCCGGTAGAGAACTCATGAATTATTTTAACTCGGGAATATCTTTATATTTTTTATTGAAAACCATTATCTTTTTGAAAACATTTAAAATAAATGAATATGTATATGCATGACATAAATAAAATGACATAGCAAAATCTAAATAACATAATGCAACCTAAATGACATGGCAAACATGAATGATATGGCATATAATTTAAATGACATGGAATAAAATAATGCTATCATATAATGTGCATAAAAATAAAAATGCAATGCATGAAATATATTTTTTCCTTTAATTAAGGAAATCCGTATATCTAAAAAGATATCCGGCTACCTTAGGAAAATATGTCAAATTAAACATTCTAAAACCAAAATACTTTGTGATTGTTTGAAAACAATTTTGAAAAGCTTGAATTAACAATAAAAACTGGGCTAATTTTTTTTTAAATGGCTCTAATTTCCTAAGTTTAAAAAATCCGGACTTGACTACCCTTAACCCGGGACTTGAAAAACCATTTTTAGAGTTTAAAAGGGCTTAGAAATCATCCTAAGTCAGTAGCTAACCCTCCTAATCAGCCCACTCTAAGTAAATTAACCAAAACAGAAAATTGGTTTTTCTTTAAATTCAATTCTGACTCCACTGTCCAGTTTTAATACACGATTTTTTACCCTATTTTTAAAAATTCCAAAAATTCTAAAAAAAATACTGGAGACTCAGGACATATAAAACTATACGAGAAAAAATCGGCTTAATTTTTTGATCAAAGATGAATTCCCAGAAAAACCAGAGATGTACGAGTTTTTGGAGGAGAAAAAACTGCTTTGTTTTTCTTTAAATTCAATTCTGACTCCACTATCCAGTTTTAATCCACGATTTTTTATCCTATTTTCAAAAATTCCAAAAATTCTAAAAAAAGTATTGGAGACTCAGGACATGTAAAACTACACGAAAACAAATCGGCTTAATTTTCTGATCAAAGATGAATTCCCAGAAAAATCATAGATGTACGAGTTTTTGGAGGAGAAAAAAAACTGCTTTGTTTTTCTTTAAATTCAATTCTGACTCCACTGTCCAGTTTTAATCCACGATTTTTTACCCAATTTTTAAAACTTCCAAAAATTCTAAAAAAAATACTGGAGACTCAGGACATGTAAAACTACATGAAAACAAATCAGCTTAATTTTCTGATCAAAGATGAATTCCCAGAAAAATCATAGATGTACGAGTTTTTGGAGGAGAAAAAAAACTGCTTTGCCAACACATTTTTGCTTTTGATAAAATCATTTAAAAACCAAAGTAAAAATATTTGAAACTCATAAAATGACTTGAAAGCAGTAGCTAGGACTCTTTGAAAGTTAGATAAAAATTGGCTAAATAAAAAAAATCACAAAGGTAGAGTAATCAATTTGACAAACTTAATTTTCCACAAGTGTGCTCAAGAGAGCATGATCTTGAACCATTAATTGGCTCAAGTCATTATTCAAGTGGCATGAACATGAAATGCATGAAACAATGCAGCAAACATAATGCATGAAATGCATGGATCTAAACCTAAATGTAAGGAAAATGCATGACACAAATAATATGGCCTAGACCTAACATGAACTTGCATGGCATTTAATGTAACCTAGACCTAAGACATGCATGGCATTTTCACAAACACAAGGCATGCTTAATTCAAAAATCCAACCAAATATCATGCAAATGCAAAAACCTAACAACTAGCATGACAAAAATACAACACACAATGCAAAACACATGGAGTAGCCAAATGGCCCCAAGCTTCAACAAGCATGGCATTTTCACAAACAATTGGTATGCTAGCATGAAAAACTAAGTCATAACACAAAAATCACACAAGCATTTTCACAAACACCTAATATACTAAATCTAAAACATGCTCAAATTTAAACAACATAAAAACAGAAAATTAAAAATGCAAAAACACGATATCTAAGACATAAATGGCAATAAACAAAGCAACCAAATTAAATATAACTTAAGAACATGAAATAACATAATATTTAAAACATCAAAAATAAAGAAAATAGCATAAACAATATGGTAAAATGAATCAAAAACAACAACTTAAAATAAATAATGTAGGCCATTTGGCCATGGTGAGTTTATTGTAAAAACAAAATGTAAAAAAAAAATATACTTAAGAAAGGAAATGAAGGAAGAACAAGAAACATTATTTTAAAATGAAAACTCACCAAGTAGAGATTAAAATAGCAAAAAATAAGAATAGAAAATGAAAGTGCAAGAGTTGGTGCTCAAGAGCAACCTCAAGAAGCTAATATTTCAAGCTTTTCTCTTCAAACTTTCCTTTTTTTCTAAACTTTTCTTTTTTTGCTCTCAACCAAGAAGATAAAAAACTAAGAAAAACTAAGAGAAATCAACCAAAATGGAAATGAAAAAACAAAATCTGCCTCCTCCCTAGGGCTGGCAGAAAATGATGCTTATATGGACTCCAAGATGTTGTCATTTTTGTGTAACCTAATTTCAATCAAATGGCCAATAATTCAAGATGAAAAGTCATGAAATTATCACCCTTAGATTAGCATCTCAGCCCTCTCAAGTTACAGCTGTCCAAGAAAAATGTTGACATCTTTTTTCCAGCCCAACTCTGATTTTTTGAAGGGCCCAAAAAGCCCTTTTCGGTTGCTTGGGTGAAATGACCATTTTGCCCTCCCGGATGCAAAATAAATATCAAACGGGCTCCAAATTCAATTTTTTGTTTTTTAATACTTCCAAAATAATAAAATATTGAGTTCTGGAAGTTTTCAAAATTATCCGAGTCCGTTTGCTATTTATTTGGATTTTTTCTTCCCAAAATGTCCTTTTATGCCCCTACTTTTTACCATTTTTTAAACGAGCTCCAAATCAAGATTTTTCTTCACCAATCTCTTCAAAATAATTAAAAAGTGTGATCTGGAAGTTTTCGTAATTTTTGGAGCTCATTTGGTATTTTTTCGGGATTTATCGGCTTGAATTACTGCATAGGAAGCTCGGGATTTAGCCATTTTGCAAATGAACTCGGAATCAAGATTTTCTTTCGCCAATCTCTTCAAAATAATTTAAAAATGAGATTTTCAAAATTTCAGAATTTTTTGAGTCCATTTGCTATTTTTCCGGGATTTTCCTTTTTGAATTACTGCATAAGAAACCCGGGATTTGGCCATTTTGCAAACGAACTCCGAATCAAGATTTTCTTTTACCAATCTCTTTCAAATGATTTAAGAATGAGATTGACAAATTTTTCAGAATTTTCGGAGTCCATTTTCTATTTTTCCCAAATTTTTCCAATTTTGCCCTTTTACCTCCGAAACCCGGTTTTGCTCAAAACAAATCCGATTTTCAGATTTTCTTCAATCTGAGCCTTGGGCCATCCTTTTTAACCATTCTTCATCCATTGGGGGCTTTGGTCTTACCAAGTCGGGCCATTTCTGTGATTCTTCCCGATTTCACCGAAATCCACTAAAAACCCTAATTCTCGGTTTTCTCCCGGATTGACTTTTCTTTCGGTTTTTCTTGCAAGTGACTTCTCCATTACCCATAGTCAGTGCTTATATTTCATTTGGAACCTTCAATTTCGACCAGTTTGATCGTTTAAGCACTTTTCCCCAAATTTCTTGGATTAGGGTTTCTTTTCTACTGAATCTCCAAATCCCAACTTCTGAACTCCATATCTTTCAATGTAGACCTCGGATTATCAAAATTCTTTCGCCATTTTTCAATTGAACTTAAAATCTTGATTTTGAAAGTGGGTTGACTTTTTCAGTAGTTGACTTTTTAGGGTTGACTTTTTCGGGGTTGACTTTTTTTCAAGTTTGTCTTTTTGTGCTCGCCCTCTTAAACTAAGTCTCGGAGTACCATCTGCAGGATGAAAACAGTCTTTTTATACTCGGAAACATCAATATGGGAAGAAAACATACCTGTTTAGTAGTCCGGACAAAATTAGGTGTCTACACTACCCAGAGAATGAGATACAAAAAAAAAATTATATGTTATGATAGTGAATGAAAAAACCAAAATCATTCTAAGAAAAAAATAAAAAGCAAGAAACTGCATTCAAAAACAAAAAACAATGGTTAACAAAGTATTACTCAATATTTGTTGGTTTGTGAAATTAACTACTAAAGCATCTATTTTATATTGAAAAGTCTTAGTTATTAATTGGTGTATAACTATATTACTAATTAAATGAGAATTACTCTAAGACTATAAGTACTTTTTGCTCATTGACCAGTTTGCATAATTTTTATTAGAGTGAAAATGTAATTTAACAAGAATATGAGAGGTTTATATTGATCATAAAGAGAATTTATATTTTTATTTATAACTGATTAAATATTCATTAAAAAATTTACACAAACACATATTAAATCAATAGAATAAAATATAATCCAATCTTATAATATATAATATAATAAAATAAAATATTATTCTAATGGCTATTAGGTAATTTAATGAACAATTCTTCACATTCATGCTTTTATATAAATTATAGATATAGATAGATTATAGATACTATCAAAGCCATGTTAAGATATGTGGCTTTGGGGCTTCAACATTCAAGGGAAATACAAATACATGCTTTGATGAGTCATCTACTACTACTCTACTACTCCTCCTTATTCCTTATCACCACTATCTTTCTTTTACTGTATAATAAAATAATGGAGTACGAATTTTGTAAACAATTTTTATTACAGTTTTCATGTATTTATTTATTTATAATAAAATACTTAAATAATAATTTAAGTCTTGCATTTCACAAAGCATAGAAAAGATTTGTAGATACATGTAGGAATATTTGTGACTAGTTAGTAAGTTAGGGGGGAGATAATAAGTAATAGTAGCATATCATTTTCATTCATGTGTGGATGCATGTGGAATTGTGGATGGATCAGTTATCCCCTCAATAATTGCATTGCAGTTCTGTTGGGCCCCCGTTGGGTTCTCAATTACTTTGGGTCATTTTTTACCTAATCCTATATATATATATATATATATATATCTATATTAATATTAAAAAAAATGATTGAGTTGTAAGTAGTTATAAACCAAGGAGAAGGAGAAGGGAAAAGAATAATAATAATAATAATCTATCTACAAAAAAAAAAAAAAAAAAGGAAACCAGTTGATGTAATGTAATTATAGTAAGGAAACAGCTAGCTGAAAATTAAGTTTTGCAGGGAAAACTTTTGGTATGCTATGCTAGTAGGCAATAGTAGCATAAATAAAGTCATATTATACCAAATAATAGTTGTACTATAGATACGATAGGATAGGACAGGACAGGAAGTAGGAAGTTGTTGAAACACAACCTCAACACAACACATTAAAATATCAACTGCTCTGCAATAAGTATATCCTAATGTTGATTACCTTCAAATCAAAAGATATTACTACTCATTTGTACATGCAAGCAAAATATGTTCCACCACTTAACCATCTCTTCCTACATCTCCACCACTCCAGTACATATGCTTTTATGCTCCAACCAATCAAACTCATAATTCATTCATATCCACCTCCACTAGTATATAACAAAATAAAAGTTCTCCGCATTTCGAATCTCTTTCTTCTATCACTGCACGAGTTTGCTCTCATCATCTGCCCTGGATAGTGTAAGTCCTAGGGTTTCTGGATATTATCACGGCACAAAAATGGGCTGGGGGCGATACATACACATATAATTCCTTCAAGCAGCAACCAACCTTTCCTACTATCTGCTTCCACAAATACAACATTTTTATGAATAAGTGATTTCTTGCACCAATGACCAAACCAGAGCCAGACAACAACAAGTTACAAAGTTAACCAAATGAGAAGCCCCATCATCCTCATGCCAAATGACAAAGCTAGCTACTAGGACAAAACATCGAGCAAACAGATGCTGTAAATTTTACATTCCAGACACCAAATGAATGGTATTATTCATGGATATACCAAGACTGTTTACAGGTGATGTCAGCAGACAACTTTATGCAGATTCAAACATCTAATCATGTCTGATGAATAAGCAATCATAGAAGAAGCTAGGACCTCCACAATTTCAGTCATGCTGTACAGGAGCAGAGGACTGCTTACCAGCCATGACTAGAGCTTTTTAATAGCTAAGTATTACATTAAGATGATAGATGAGGAAGCTAAAAGAGATACCATATCAAGAATATAAACAGCCAAAAGTTATCATATATAAATAGAGTCAAGCATCTTACCTCCTAAAATGCAAATCAAAACATTCCATGATTTCTTCTTCCAGCATCAATATCTACAAAAATTTAGATGTTGTAGGCAAAAAACAAGAGTATACTTCATCTAAACAACTTGAGATGAAATATTTGCCGTCAATAGTGTTCCACGAAATCCTTCTTCAATATTTTCAACATTCATTTTCTGGTCAGAAAGCTCATCTGTGCACCACCAAAGGATCAGCAAACAATGGCTTACTTCATTATTGAAATACTTAGGTGATCAAGCTTAGAATGAAAGTAACTATACAGCTTTTTAAGCAAAATAAAATAAAATATCTATACTTCTTTATACAAAATGGCATGTGAAGTTAAAATTACTAATATACCTCAGACAAAAACACATCATCTTGAACAATACCCATAACCAATAAAATGTTCATATGGAACTAGGTCACAATCACATGCAATGTTTGAATGCCAATTTAACATCAACCTATGAATAAAAAAATCCAACTACATGTCAGACAGAGAGGAAGAGAATATTTAGCAAGAGATATCTCATATCTCAATCAAACTGGGATATTAAAAAGCCAAAAGAGACAACCATGATAAACCATCCTCATAATTTTCTTTCAGAACAACAATCTTCCAGAATCAAAATACTTATCAATTTGATAGATCAACTAACCCCCATGATGCTCATATCTTTTTCTAGCAATATTTTGTATGTCTTCAGAATTAAATATTGAATATCTCAACAGCATCGTTTCTTATACTAGTTTCTTATACTAAATTCTTTCAACCGGTAAAGTCTAGCCAGTTTCTGAACCATGAATTCAATTCCATAAAAATAACTGTGGTTTAAAGGTATTACATTATTGCAGAAATTTAAAACTGAAACTTTATGTAATTATTAAATCTTGCACAAGCAATCATCACAATTTGTTGACTCTTCCCAATCCAGAGAATAACCTCCCTAACTCGCAAGCCCATTGGTAGACTTGTTTTTCCTTCCTCTGGGTTTCTGACAAAGACAATTTGTGTAAAGCTTTTGCTTTTTTACCCTCTCAAAATGAGAAAATTTAACATATTTTGATTTCTTCCCCATACTTTTCCGTGTTCTTTTTCTAATGTCATTGAAATTAAAGAATCCATATAACAAGAACTCTCATCTCATGTAAACCCAAGTCAGGTTCTTATTCAAAAAGTATTTATGCTGGTTGCAGTTCTAAAGCACTGAAGTATAACAAAGATCAACATGCTAATGAATATGATACATTTTCTTTTAACTGTATGAAGAATTTGTCAAATCCCAGATTCACATAAGGATTATGCTGTAGACATGAAAATAGAAAACAGTTTCTCTAGTTTCTTTCACATCACATCCAATTGAAGGGGAAAAACCAGTGAAATAACCATAATTATATTCAACATTAACTACGACAGTCTATTTTTTTGGAAAAAGAAACAGAAAAATTACCAGCAATATCTCGATCTTCATGGATTTCTGAATCTTTCACCCAAAGCCTATCTCCAGGAAATATATTCATGTCTGCAAGAGTAGCAGTTTCCTGATCAATTAATCGGGATCCTTTGTGAAGTATTTGGTTTTCCTTAACAACCTGCACATAATGATTGTCAATGAGGCTGCTATTGAACGAAAACATATTTTGCTATGACAACAACAAGTGCTCATTACAAATGCATCTAAAAAATATAAAGTTGAAAATAGCAATATCTCAGTTTCAAGTAGACAAGCAAGCAAACCTTGTCAAACTACATAATATTAGGAAATTGTCTACTAACACACATTTTCAAACAAAGATTGATATTTGGCCCCCTCAAAAAAAACAAAGATTGATATTAACCCTAAATTAATGGCATATTCCACCCAAATCATATGTAATGAACTCCAGCAGAAACTTTATTTTCCAAAAATTAAATTTGCCCATATAAGTGGTTTTAAATTCCATGAAGCTAAATTGGCGATGACTCGAGTAATTTAGGGAAACTAATGCTGCTTTGCAACATAACCTACTAATGCTTTTATAAGCAAATAACATATTGTAATAAGAGTGGCAAGCCTGTTAAGATCAACGCAACAATATAAATGGTTTATTTAATATTAATAATTAAGATTTTATTCAACTCAACAACAATACTTCACCAAAATTTAAGGTCCGCAAATAGTAATGTGTTAAGCAAGGAAATTGTAGGAAAACAATGGTTCGTAGGCAGAGACAAGATTGTCAGTCCAACTAAAGTAGTCTGAAACATGACAACACAAAGTTCTAGACAGAGAAGGGGGAATACATGTAAATAGTTCTGCAATACTAAGATACCTAATTAGTTAAGAAAAACAAAGCACACAACATAAGCACAAATTTTTTTAAAATATTATAGTTAAATTCCACAAACTCAACATTGCATACCCCGAGTGATTCCCATATCATCATTTTCAACTGGTATATTGATGTAGATGCAGAAACTTTTAAATTTACTAAATTTCCATTGTTTGTCCTCCGAGAACGCTTGGAGGTTCGTCGATCAAGCTCAGAGGACTCAGATGCTTGTAAGATTGATTTTGGAGCTTCTTTTCCACGTACAAGATAAACATAAATATCTTCATCAGCATAGTTAAGCTTTTGCATCAACTCACAGCTTTCTCTTTCTCCAATGCACTCCTCACATACCTAGCAAAATATCAACATGAGTCATTCAAACTTTCAAATATAATAGTACTAGCAGCCGAAAGTCCAACCATGTTTAGGACAGAATTTTTAACATAAATTGTTCCCCAGATTTGATGCAAGTAAATATAAAAAATCTTAAAGCACTATTTACATTCCTTTCAATGAAATTGTCTGGTCACTTTCCCAATGACCTGGGCCAGCATGTCATAACTTGCCTTGTCCACAATTCCAATGTCCAAATATGATGGACATCTGACATACCCAACAATGTTCTATGAACAACTGAGGCAATTATACAAATAATTTTTGAAAGCACGATTTACATTCATTTAAATGAGGTTGGCAAGTCACTCCCAAGTCCCAACAACCTTGGCAGAATGTTACAGACCCACTCTAGCCAGTATTACATTGTTCAAGTTTCATAACTTCTGGGAAGCCTCAGAATGTTCGGAAAACCCATGACCAATAAAGCATTCTTGCCCTTAAAATTACCAGGAACCTTTTAGAATCGAATAGATCAAATAGCATATATTTCCTTCTTCCTCAATCTATAATAATATTTTCAATTATCTCTCTACTTGAATGCATTGAAATTCACCTGTTTATTTGAAGAAAATTAAATAATTAAAAAATATAAATAGCATTCTCTGTCTTCTTCCCATTATTTTTCTTGTTTTTCAAATTCACATCTTTCTTCCAAGCAAAAAAGAAAAATCCATCCTGCATACCTCAGGATGTGCACATCACATTTCATTACAGAAAGTTAACAACACCAACAACCAACACTTATCACCACCTACACAAGAGCACAAAATTTCCAATTTTTTTTTTTTTTGGACAACTATAGTATTAGCTAAATATCATCAATTTTAACTCTCAAACATAATCCAATGTTCATGAGTCCTAAAACAAAATAAGCTCCATTACATAGATCACAGAAGAGGGAGAAAAATTCAGGGTTAAATGTCAATATTACCTCTGGGCAGGTCCTAATCACTGGTTGTCTTGACTCAATCTCATTATTTACTTCATTTGAAAGATCAAGCTGCTGCTCACATATTGGCATGTCCCCACAGCATCCAGCCAAATCATTAGAGCTACTGAGCTCAATCGTAGCAGATATGCCATTCTCCTCAGTACCACCCCATTCTTCACAAAAGCATTTCCAGTCATGCTCAGTGATAATGGTCAACCTATCTGTCTAAAATCCAAAGATGAAAAGAAAAGAAAGTAAGTAACAGGTGTTAGAGAATTTAAATTTTGAACTAATATTCTAGACGAAGAAGCAAATTGGATATTGCCAAAAATAATAAATAGCACTAGTAGGTATCATTATCTGCATATTCAACCAAATGAATATATATAAACACTCATATACTTACAGTATAACCCTTCTGGAAAAAGGAACCACGTTTGTAGGCCACTTTTGGCGGCCTTTCCAGAAGACGTAAATGCTGGTGAAAAGAAAGGTGGAAGAAGGATATTACAACCATTATCCTCATGACTAAAAGTTAAAAAAAGGGGTGAAAAGTTCACAAACCGAAAGCAAAATAGGCCCCAATAATCTACAGATAAAATTTAACTTCTGACAGCAAATTCCTCACCATTTGGGCTAAAAGTCAATTTTAGTTATAAAGTCGTTGTTGGCCCATTCATAAGTGCATTATTCCTAAAATTTTCTTTAACTAACTACTGCAGAAAAATCTCATTATCAAATAACAGAAAGCAACAAAATGCACATCGAAAAAGTTTGGCTACTTCCCACCAAACCAAACCAACAAGCCTTAATCCCAATATATTTGGGGTCGGCTAAAAATTAAGCATGGGATGAGAGAGGCTCGAACTGCAATGGTAAATAAGCACCAATTCTTGGCACGAAAAAACAAAAAACTGCAATGGTGCTAGAATAAATAAAAAGACTTATTGGAAAAGTTGCAAGTGACCTTTTCACATTTCAGCAAATTAATGATGCCATCAAGAATTTCAGGTTCCATAGATGAAATGTTTTTGCTGCTTGCAGCGATGTAGCTCCTCCATTTTGAAAGCCAAGAAGAAGGCAGCAAGTAATACTTGCAGTTTGAAGACAGCGGAATACTCTTGCCCATGGCTAATTTTTCATGATTTTGACGCTGTTTAAGCTTCATTGCTCTGCAGCATGAGCAACAGAAATCAATCAACCGTGAAAGCATATTAGCGGAGAGCAACAAACTACAAATGATAACTTAGTTCAGATGACCTTATACAATCCTCCAAGCATGCAACTTCTGAAAGTGCATTGCTGCACTTGGGACACTCTTCAGAGTCAGAAGGAAAAGTTGAACAACCTGAAGGATCATCAGGTTTTATTGTAATTGCATCTTCATAAAAGAAGAGCCATAGCTTCTCAGGAACCAGCAATCGCTTAGCACCAGCAGCTTGCTCTGGCATCAGGTGCCCATGAGGACACCTAATAAACATTGTTGGTCCAGCATCTGCTTCACTAGGTGCATCAAGGTTTTTTCTTTTCACCCACTGTTGCAACCTACAAGTAGAAAATGTTCAGCGTCACACTATACTCAGACCATAACAACAGAGAGCAAAGTGGAGAAAATTTTGTTCTTCAGAATGGATCGTTTCATCATCCCACAACTTTCACCCTGACCAATTCCTAGATGAAACTGAAAGTTCAAGTTGATAAAATTTGCAAAGCAGAGAAATATAGAAGCTGAAGAAGAGGGGAACCAAAAAGTTATAAGGTACAGTTTTTCCTACAACAGGCAGAAGAAGAAGATGAAGTAAAGAACCCTCACCTATAATAATCTACTGCAATCAGGCAAGGTAACAAAGCAGTGAAACTATTTAAAGTGGAAATAAAATGGAAACGACTGAAGTCATACCATGCCTTTGACACATAGTAGGTTCCATCTACGCACTTGGCCAAAAGTACATCGTCTGCAATCTCTTTCATCAATTTTCTTCGATCCCTATAGCTGTCAGCACAGACGACCGTGCGTGCCACATCGATAAGGCAGTCCAAGCAGTAGTCGGCTTTGGCAAGTGTTGGGCCCCCATTGTACTGGTTTGCACAAGCACCAACAAAACATATCAGAGGTGATTGACACCACACCATAGGGGCAAACAAGAGATGAAAATGGAAAAGCGAAAAGCAGAAATATCTACATACATATGAATACATTAAGATAGCAATTATCATTTTTACATTTTGAAATGTGCACAACACATGCAGCAGTAACAAAAGAGAAAATTAAGAAAAACAGAAAGAACAAATAAAAGGAAAAAGGAGGTGCACATAGTTTTTCAAGTGAAAAGATTCTCATAGCATTTCCATCTTTGATACCAAGAAAAAATCCATCTTACTATTGTAGATAGAAAGCATCATACTACCATTACCATACACAGAGAAGATCAATCCATCGGAACACTGAAATATGCACCTTTCAGGGAGGAAAAAAAGACAGGAAAGGAAAGATGCCCTGCAGTAATAACATTATACTCATGATACCCATTGTTTCCCCGCTTAACATATATTCGTGCCGGTTTGTCTCTAGAACTCCTGGGAATTTCTGCATGACGACACCATTTGTTTAGAACCCATGATTCACAAGCCCACACCACCAAAGCTAAAGCACCAAGAAAGTGGTCCAGCAGCTTGGAGTGGGCCACGCTGGATGCATGTGGTGGTCAAGGGTTTACTGGCCTTCTTTCATTAGAGAGCACAATAAAGAATCTCCTCCTCCTATAATCACTATATAGCTATGGGGGGCTCTAGAACTGCATGTAAAGCTTGCATCTATTATCTATTCTTCTAGGAAATTGTATATCATGGAAAGCATCAATTGCAGGATGGAAGTGAATATCATAAGACAGAATATAAGTTAATTGGCAATCTAACTAAAAAAGAAGAAGAAGATTTTGAAATAAGAACTTCTATGAAGAAACTAGACATCCATTTTAACCGAGTGCCAAAGATTAAAAAAAAATCAACAAGAAAGGTATCATAGCATAATTAACCATGAAAAGTAAGTAAATAACAGTAGACATGCAACAAAAGTTAGATGATTACAATAAAGCTACCTTAGAGAATAATTTCATCCAGGCTTCAGCTGACAAACGCTTCACAAAGCCAACTTTGGAAAGTGGGATTTTTCCATGAGAACATTGGATAGATGTATTATTTAAAACACTGCAGGACATCAAAAGTAAACCATCAGCTCTAAAAGTGCAGAGGGGACAAAAAAGTAAACCTTGCAACAGTTGCCATGGAACATACAAAATATCCAAAAAGAGAACTAAATTCAGAAATACAACATTACAAATTTAAGCAAGATCACTAGTACACATAAGTCCACAACTAAATGTGTGATAGTAGCCATATCAACTCATTACTCGAGAACTTCTACCTAAAGGAAATATGTTTAACTGCTGCACGTGCAAAAGCCAATAAAAAACAAAGATTCAAATAAAATGTGGCACTATACTTACGGTGGCGAAATATTATCAGCCCATTGACGAAGCCAGTCTGTGGAAATCCAATAGAACGGTTCTTCAACTGAATTAACAGGAGCTTCAGATAGCACTGATCTCACTTCCTGTCTCCTCGCTGCTATGTGATTTAGTTCTCTTTCCTTCTTCAATTTGAATTGTTCACAAGCATCAACATATGATGAATTCAAGTTTGTTATCTCCTGACAAAGATGAGATGGAAGAGAAATTCCATCATGTAAGAAAACTGCATCCCCTTCTATTTCCGTGGTGCTGGCACCATTCATCCTATATCCCCTCACGCCATTATTCTTAATACAACTAAGATTATACATTAGCATGTAGGCATCAGTAGATGAAAACATCTCTACATGACTCCCAACACTAGATTCTGCATGTTGCAGTTGAATGGGATCCAAATGATTTCCATTGGCAGTGCCATCCACTCCTATGCAAGATGAATAAACAACTGGATCGGTTCGATTAGATTTAGCACTGGAAGTTGAAGAGCCTTCTCCAAATGGATGATGACCCAAGTTTGAGACATGCTCATCATCAAACTCCCACCACTGCCCTGTATTCTCATCCTTAATATGAGCTATGTAATGGCCACTGTTTGCAGCAGTTCCCTTGTGAATAAGAACTGCTGATAAGTCGTATATTAATTCCACTTGAGAAGGTTTCGACAACCTCCCCCGCATATCTAGCTTTCCAGGAAAAGAGAACACAGAAGTAATTTTCTTCTTTGACGTAGTCTACTGACACATTGAAGCACAGAAAACATTAAAAGTGTTATGACTGTTTGATGAAGCATGCTATTGACAGGAGCTTCTACTACAAACAACAAAATAGAATTGCTTGTACATCGAGTCAAAAGGTTATAATAAAAAGGAAAAGGATCTGCTAATCTATTAGTTGTAAAATGTTATAGAAAATAGCAAAATGATACCAAATACACCATCAATTACCTTTTGAAGGAAATCATAGCGCTTAAGCTGAAAATTAAGCACATCAGGCAGTGTACGCAGCTTGATACTGCGAGAAGCATCAACTCTTGTGTTACATGACTCACAAAAATATTGGTTATCACCATGCAGCTCTTCCACGCTCAGGTAATCAGTTAAACTCTCCTCTAGAGTTTTCAGGCCCTTGACATTCAACTCAAGCTCATAAAAGTCTTCCATCTTTGAAGAAGCTTCAGAATCTTTGCCACATTTTGAGCACCTATGAATAAAGGATAATACATAAATCTCACATAAAACACACTGTTCTACCTCAAATTTAGTTACATCCATAAGATTGATTACAAGCTTACAGTATCAAATGCCATAGGCAGGAAGACCATTTATACATATTCAAAGGCGTAAGCAAATAAATGGCTGAATGAGGTACAAATACAATGCATACCTCAACACAAATTGCTAATGCCGAAACAACCAAAGGACGCTAACAAATAACCTCACAATGAAAAAAGTGGATGCAACTAGGTAATTGAAATGTTGACAAGAGGTAGCTGCTATAATACAGGAGGTTTGTAACTAGTAGATGATTGACAAAAGCTGTTGATTTATGAACCTCATATAAACTAATGCTAACCCAAGAGTGACAAAGATTTAGACTAAAGCAAGTTCACATTGAAGGAATTATTTGAAATTAGGCAACAAGAAAAGTGCATTCATGGTAACTTGAATAAACCCTAATCAAATATATTTTAGAGTAGGAAAGAAACAAGGATTCTCAAAAAGATTAATTCAGTTTGATCTTAAACTCACATGGAGGAAGAATCCACTTAATGGACAAATGTAAGCAAGTAATAATATTAAATGGCATATCAATATCTCTTAAAAACATCAAACAAGTATCCAGTGTAAACTATTTCCCATGTTCCACTTAATTGACGAATGGATTTTCTTTCCCCCTCTCGGTTGTTTTTCCTTTTAGGGTAATTAGTCCTTTGCTTCTGTCGCTCATTTCTGAAAGGTCTGTCACCATTTTCCATCATCATTCATTATTTAGTCATAACTTATAGGTGGGCAGGGAGGATTCAATCATATATGAGGATCTAATAAGTCTTCAAATCATATCAACCAAGTAAAATAAAAAAAATAGCAATAATGCCAGGGGGAAAAATAGAAAATCATCATTTTCAAACTAGCACTGACGAAATATAATCTTACGTTGTCACATGTGATACGCTTCCTCGAAATAGATCTTGAACAATTGTCCTTGCTTTGGAAACTTTAGACTGGCTTAGACAACGCTCAAGCAAAGAAAAAAGTAAGGTCAGAAATTCATGGCTATCCTGTTGAACTCCATTATCTAACTCAAGTGTTTTTATAAATGGGGCGGAGTCGATGAAGGCCATTTTACTAGCATGCAGTTGAGCAAAAAGTCGTGCAAGTTGATCCAAGACAGGATGTTGCTTCAAAACATCAGGTTCAACAGAGAAAACACCTTGTCGAAATGATTTGTTCATGTACAGGCACTGGAGAATGCTGTTAGCATAGCATGTTGCACCCAGATTCGTGAGACCTGCAGGTGAGTAAGCAGAAGCACGAAGATCTTGACATGGATCTGGACCAAGAGCTTGGACAATATCTGACATTTTCTGCCATAAGCCAGTTTTCCGACTTCCATTAGGAGGCGGAATCAACCCACAAAAACAATTAGGGTTGTCCTTAGTATTCATACGACAGCCTTGACAAACTGGTTTTGTGATCATGTACAGCTGATTTACATCATCATCAGTTATTTCACCTGTCACATGAATTTTCCTGCACAAGGGGAACAAAAATTTAAAAAGAACACATAATATAAAGCTTAGCAACTCCCACCGCCCCCCGCGAAAGAAAAAAAAGTAAAAGAATACTTAGTCTTAAATAGAAAGCAGCTAGTACCTTAATATTTCAGTAGTAGTATCATCATTCTCCACCTGTCTGTGTCTTTTATTTTTACTACGGGTTGTTGGTCGGCTCATTTTATCATTGACCGACCCTGCTGTGCACACAAAAAAGAGACTTGGTCATCTAATATCTTTTTTATGGAATAAAGGATATTTACAAGAAAGAGAAGATGAAATAAGATAATAGAAACAATCATCCCCAGAAAAAGCCAAACTTTGGACAGCAGCCAGCAGAACATTAGTTAGCAAAATAAGGAACAAAAAAAAATTAATAGTATCAGAGGCATAAATGACAGAAAAGGGCGAAGAAGTTTGCATTTCCACGTTTATACAAAAAGATAATATAATGCCACTAATAGAACCTTAGATCCTATTTGGCATATACACGAATTTCCCAATTTGTTCTTAAAAGAAATCATCAGTAAAGTTTACAGTTAGTTTCGTTTCAATCATGGGAACCAAAGGCAGACCAAGTGTTCCATGAATTGGTTTGAATCGGAGTCATAAGATGACATAACTGAGGATGTGTAATTGTATGACTTATTTCTGGGAAATTTCAAATTATGACTGCTATTCATTATAAGACCTCTGGACTGGAGAGTACTAACAAAGCACGACAATTCAAAAGGAAAAAAAAAAAAAACAGGGGTTACTACGAAGACGAAAAGAAAACCCTAGATATAATTTCTACTACAAATCCTAATAAACCAAATTGTAATTTCGCATAAACACCGAAACAATCGTCCTGAAAACAATATAACGGGAGGCGAGTTGGAGTTAATACCTCAGGGGCGGGCCAGAAGCTCCTTTGGAACTGAGGTGACGAGAAGAAGATCAAGCCTAACTTTGCTATTGGGAATTTTGGTGATATTCGGATTTTTGCTTTCCCACGATTTGCAAATTTAGTATATTATTATTATTATATTATATATTTATAGATAGGGGCATTGGTAGTACTTTGTTTTTTTTTTTAATTAATTCCTACTATTAGTACTATATACCTTTTATTCCGATAAATATTCATTAAAAAAATTTGAAATAAAATGAAAAATCGCCTTGGAAATGTTTGGGAAGCATGGTTGAAAAAAATCTGAGGGTTTCAATTAATAAATTTAAATATTAAATAAAAATTTTATTTGTATTAATTAATATATTAAAGTTTTTGTTGAATTGGTGTCATCAATTAAAAAAATTACTTAAAAACTTAATTAAAAAATAATATTAAAGTTATTTGTATACTTTTATATTTTAAAAAATACTTAATTTTTAAAAAAAAAACTATCCAATTTTTCTTAAAATTTACGTACTTAGTTTGTTTTCTTTTCTGAAATATTTTTTCTTCCACTTACATAATTGGTGGATATGTTTCTAGTATAATCTATCGATTATGACACATTCAGTATGTGGATGAATAGAAATAAAAGTAAGTAAAAAATAATGTTAAAAAAAAATTGATTAGTGGATAGTTTGTATGTATTGTTAGTTTTTTTTAAGAATTAGATAGTTTTTAAGAAAAAATTGATAAATTTTTTTTAAAATTAAAATTATATAAAAAAAATGAAGAAAAAAATCAATATCTTTGTTATGTTATGTGATATAATAATTTATTTGATCTTTTTGTACTTTCTTTAATTGAGTTAATGTCACTTGACTCGTAACACCAACTTAGTGAGCCACATTATCTATAATATATATATATATATAAAAGCACGAATGTGAATAATATTTTGAACTGATCAAAATACCCATTATTTTTTATTATATTATTAGTTTGCCATTTTAAATATTTTTTATTATTAATAAAATTTATCTAATTTATAAATAAGAATTTTAGTTCTATTGAAAGTTTTTAGTTAAATTAATTTATTTGATAATAAATAAATAAAAGTTAAAATTTACAATTAATTATTTTATCTTCAAAATTATAATTTTTTGTTAAACTTAAAAATAAAAAAGGTATATTAATCTAATTTTAAATGTTCATGCAAAATTTGATTATTTATGTAATATGTAACTTTATGCTCAATATACAAATAAATAATTTTTTATAATATAAATATTTTATATTATATTATAAATAGTAATAAGATTAAAATATTTATATTATAAAAAGTAATAAGATTTATTCCCTTTTTATTTACGAATATTATTTATTATTACTGACTCTAAATTTTAATTAAATGGATTTGTTTGATAATAAATAAAAAATAGTTAAAATTTCCATTGAATTATAATTTCTCATTAACCTTAAAAAATAAAAAAATTATATTAATATAATTTTAAATGTTAATGCAAATTTTGATTATTTATGTAATATGTAACTTCATACTCAATATATATATTTTTTATAAATAAGTAAGTTTTTTATAATATAAATACTTTATATTATAGATAGTAATAGAATTATTCCATTCTTATTTATGATTTTGTATTATAAATATTTTTAAAAAATTATCATTGAAAATTTTAATATCATGATAAAAAAAATTTAGAAAAAAAATAATTATTAGAACATTTAAGATAATGCTTTTAACAATTAAATTATGTGTAAAACTTTTAATTAAATTTTATCAAACAAAAATTGCAAAGTTAAGATTTATTAAGTAATTAAATATCATGTGATTATATATATATTACGACAACTTTTGATTTTACTTTATTCATCACATAAAGTGTGAAAAAAAAAATTGAAAGTTCTGCTTTTTTAAGAATAGATAAACGTTTATGAGTTTTTTTTTGTTTTTTTTGTTAAATATAGATTATTTAATAAATACAAGATAATTATAGTGTAATATCACGTGCAACGCATGTGACACAATGATTAGTATATAGTAAAGATATATATATATATCTATAATCTATATAAAAGCATGAATGTGAAGATTCTTTTGAATTGATGAAAATATCCATTATTTTTCATTATATTATTAATTTTCCTTTTTAAATATTTTTTATTATTAATAAGATTTATCCAATTTATAAATACAAATTCTAATTCTATTGGAAGTCTTTAGTTAAATGAATTTATTTAATAATAAATAAAAATAGTTAAAATTTACAATGAATTACTTTATCTTCAAAATTATAATTTTCCATTAAACTTAAAAATAAAAAATAAAAAGTTATATTAATCTAATTTTAAATGTTCATGCAAATTTTGATTATTTGTGTAATATGTAACTTTATGCTCAATATATAATTTTTTTATATATTATAAATAGTAATAAGATTTATTCCATTCTTATTTACGAATATTGTTTATTATTAATAAAATTTATCCAATTTATAAATCAATATTTAATTCTAGACTTTAATTAAATGAATTTGTTTGATAATAAATAAAAATAGTTAAAATTTACATTGAAATGTTTAATTTTCAAAATTATAATTTTTCATTAACCTTAAAAATAAATAAAAAAAATATATTAATCTAATTTTAAATGTTAATGCAATTTTTGATTATTTATGTAATAAGTGTTGGTGTAAGCCCTGCAAGCAATCTAGTTGTGCTTGTAAGATACTATTTATATATTCATGTATTGCACATTATAATTTCATTAATTATAATTGAGATATTTCTTTATCCATAAGTGTTGTTATAAATAACTTGTGAAGATAAAGCCCATGAAACACAATGGCATTGCAAAGGAATTGTAAGGAGTTACAATTATGAGGATTCTTATGCATCAATGTCGTGTTTCTAAAACAGTTCCTGGTCATTGTATTGTCAAGACAGGGCATTGACAATGCTCAAAGACTGACATATGTTAAGCCTTCACGCATTTGATGCATGCAACCGGTCTCATAGGTTGAAAGTATAGAGATACTTGGGGATAACATATGGGTACTTGTTAGTTGAACAAGTTCACTGAATATGACCCATATGAGAGTTCCATTTGTTATTTCACTCAAGTGTTTATGGAAAATACTCTCATGTGTCAATAGTGTAAGTAATCCTTTGACTTGTGACACCAGTTCATCTTGTATGTGAACTGTCATACTTAGTTTCATCACGAACGGGTCCCAAGCACGATGATGCTTATAGTAGGGTGTTATTGGGTATGACATGAAGCATATGAAGATAAATGAGTGGTCCAGAGAGGGTTTATCATCCCAAGTGATATGAGGGGACATATCTCACATGTATCTGGCTTATATTAACTTATGAAAGTCCTTGGCCAAGGCGATACTCAAGGAGTTAATATTAAAGTTGCAGATCTAATATAGAATGAGTTAAGAGTAAACATTGAACCATGCTCTTTCCTATCCCAGAATATTTGATGAAGAGATCGAATTACACATACATATTGTACATGAAAGGCTAGTCGAGGCTTGATGACTCTCTTGGCATTTGGATGGTCATGATGCATTGCTAGATGCCGCTCATGATCTATAAATATAAATAGGAAATTCTTAATTGAATTAATTATATTTATTGCCAACATGTTAAGGGCCTAATGGGTCACACACAAAAGGTGATTAATGAAATTAAAATGAGATTTGGCCAGATTAAATATTCATTAAGTTTTGTGGGCTTATTGTAAATATTTAATAATATGTATAAGGGCTTTAGTGCAGTTAGTCTAATAGTTGGCATACACTAAACCTGATTATATATATGCCTTATGTTGTTGCCGCCTCCCCCCTAAGCAAGTTTACCCTGGAATCGGCGTCTCTCACACTCCCAAGCGAGTTTCGGCCGAATAGACAAAGTGAAAGAGGAATACGATTCTTCTTGTCTTCTTTTGGCTAACTAAGGTAGAGGAAGATGATTTCTCACAACCTATACTACTAGCATCGTCTTGGCAAAACATAATCTCAACCTTGTGAAGGTTTTCGAATCACCTGTGTGGATTACTGTTAGAGGTCGGACAATTGGACGGTTTTGGTTTTCGACAAGCGAGCTTTGTCTACAAGAACATCAAGAATCTATCTTGAGGTCTCGGCAATCTACAATACAGAGGTATGAGATTTTGATTGTTATCTGTTCTTGACAAGATGATCATTTTGAATTCATAGGCAGATCCATGGATGGATTCGATTTTCTCTTTGTTTTATTTTATTCCGCTGCATTGTATGTTTAACTTGTTGATTAAATTATATATTATCTCTGTTTGAGCATGAGCCGAATCCCAACAATATGTAACTTTATGCTCAACATATAATTTTTTATAAATAAAAAAGTATTTTATAAAATAAATATTTTATATTATAAATAGTAATAGATTTATTTAATTTTTATTTACGATTTTGTATTATAAATATTAATAAAATTTATCATTAAAAATTTTAATACTCTGATAAAAAAAATAGAAACAAAATAATTATTAAAACATTTAAGAGAATGCTTTTAACAATTAAATTATGTGTAGAACTTTTTAATTAAATTTTATAAAACAACAATTGCAAAGTTATGATTTACTAAGTAACTAAATCTCATGTGATTATATATATTAAGATAACTTTTGATTTTAATCTATTCGTCACATAAATTGTGAAAAAGGTTTGGAAGTTTTGATTTTTTAAGAATAGATAAATGTTTATGATTTTTTTATATTTGGTTTGTTAAACATGATTTATTTAATAAATATAAGATAATTAGCATGTAATATCATGTGCAACGCATGTAATACAATAAATAGTAGATATAAAACTCTTGATTGGGTTGGTGTCACGAGTCAAGTGACATCAACTCAATAAAGATAATTACAAAAAACTAAATTAGAATTTAATATCAAATAATAAAACAAAAATATTTATGTCTTTTGATTTTATTTAATAATTTTAAAAAATCATTTTGGGACATTTATATAAATAAAAAATGAGTAGACAAAAAAATGAGACAGCATGAAATAGTTATTATATTATAATTAATATTATATATAATATTAATTTACTTGATTTTGATATTCTTAAGTATATAAATATTTGTATGTTTTTATTTTTATTTTATTTTGATATCTATAAGATTTATAAAGTTTTTAACTTTTGTGTCACGAGTCAAGTGACATTAACTCATTTGGTGAAAGTAAAAAAAAAAAACAAATAAGAATAATTATAACTTTTAATATATTATATAATAATTTTTATAAAAAATTACCTATTTATTTTTTAAAAACCTACCCACTTCTAAAAACTTCCCATCTTTTTTTAATATTTATTTAAAAAAACAATTTTTTATAAAAAAAATATTTTTTATTTACATAATGAGTGTGTAAAATTCTAATATATAAAATAACTAATTGAGTTAATATCAGTTATCACGAGTCAATGACATCAACTCAATTTTTTAAATTTACAAAAAAAATAAATAAAATTATTACAAAATTAAAAGTATATACATTTTTTATTGTAAAAAATAACTAATCATTTAAAAGAATTACTCACTCTTTTTAAAATAATACTCTCTTCCAAAAAAAAATTCAAATAATATTTTTTTCACCCACATAAATAAATGTGTCAATTAAATTTGTATCATTTTTTTTTCAATTTTTTTTAATATTTAAATAATTTAATAATTAAATTTGTTTCGTAATATCAACTTAATTAAAAAATTTAAAAATAGTACAAATTGAAAATCAATTATAATATCAAGTGGTTGTTTGTTTTCGTGATTGAGTAATTTATCATAATTAAATTTTATATCTTATTTAACATTGTGTGAAGTCTAAAAACTCATTTGAAGTGGTTAATCTCTCTTATTATTATGCTAACGAGCTATTTACTTATATATTTATAATACTTATTATAATTTATTTTTTACTTTTAATAAAAATACAAAAATAAGGACTATTAAAATTTTCTTATATATACCACTTTAAGAGAAATAATAGAATAGGTATATACAGAAACAGAATTAAAATTAATTAAGAGAGTGAAAAGAGTAAAATTAAATTGGGATCGTGAAGATAAAAAGGAGGAGGGCTCTGGACACGGAGTTGATTCGCTGTTTTCAACAAAAACCATCGTTGTTTTACTTATCATCAATCAACGAAGAAGAGGAAGAGGAAGATCAGATCTGCAACTTTGATTTCAATTATTATTATTATTATTATATATATATATATATATACCTGATAATCAAAAATACTAGGAAAGGAAAGGAAAGGAGAGGAGAGTTTCCAGGTATTTCTTCCTTATTTCCAGTTCCTTCTTGTTGAATCGAAAATAAAATGATCCTCCAACTTCTTCAACTTAGTACTATGATTTAGCATTACAAGATGATTGATTTAATTATGACAATGATTTGATTTGTGTTTGAAAAGGCAACAGTGAGCGATGGCGGAGGACAAAGGCATCCCTGACGGTGAAACCAAAGAATCGCCGGTAGTCAAGAAGAAGGCCAAGGGAGTCCTCACCCGCATATGGAATGCAATCTTTAGGACTCATGGGGACAATTTCGAGAAGAGGCTTGAACATATTACCAAGGAAGAGGCCGCTGTTCTCGCGCGAATGAAAAGAAGATCCCAGACTTGGAGGAGAATGATTAGGCATCTCATCGTCTTTTCTGTCATTTTGGAGGTATCTCTATGCCAATCTGCAACTCATTGCTCTACGTTTCTCACACACTTGACACTAGTACTAGTAGTCTTGAAAACCATTTTTCTCTGGATATATATGTACCTTTATTCTTCTATTTAATTTAACATGTCTATACTATCTGTTATTTGGAAAAGCTCACGAAATATATCATTGGTGATTTTTCCTCATTCTCTGCTTGATGCATCCAACCTTTTAGATTATCTTGCAATGCTCACCAATTCTGATTTTTCTTTTTCCATCCATATTTGGTTTCTTCATCCTCTGAATCCAACCATTGTTCTATCAACTTCTTTCCAGAAAAGAAGTACTGCCCAAATGGCCGTTTTTTTTTTCTTTTAAGAAAAAGAGAGAAGGAAATTCTAAAAACCTACTTCCAATAACTGTCTACCTTTTCAAAGAACTCTCTTCTGGATGCCCCCCATGAGGATTTTCTTGTCAAATTACAGGTTATTGCAGTTGGTTATGCCATCATGACAACAAGATCCATGGATTTGAATTGGAAGATGAGGGCATTTAGGGTTTTGCCAATGTTCCTTTTGCCTGCTTTTTCTTCCATTGCTTATTCTGCATTTGTAAGCATCACAAGGATGTGTAAGTAACTCAAGCTCAATATCTTACACAATTTTCATGTTGTTGTTAAAGGTCTAGACTAGTTTTCTCTATTTCTTTTTTGTTGTTTATGTTATTAAATGGTAGTAGCTGCTGGATATTTACAACTGGGGTGAATCCTCATAATAGAATTTGTGAGCATGCGCTAATTATGTGCACAAATTAGAAAATACAAGGATTCCCCCCCCCCCCCCCCCCGCACCCAAAAGAAATACAAGGGCATGGAAACTTGCTGATTTGTTGCATATCATGGCTGATATGATATTGTGAATTAAGGTTTTGTTGGTTAGATTATAACATTACCAATAATACTGTGCAGGATTTTATGTACAAATATATTACCTAGCCCGGAGAAGTTCTAACCTTCTAGATAGTTGCGTGAAATATCCTTATGACTTCTCTTATTGGAAAGTTAGCTATTTATTTTGCTGTTTTCATGCTTGACATGTGCATGTTGGAAATGGCTTTAATGCTTGTTTATACAAATCATAACTTATTTTTTATCTACTATATTTGTATCCAAGGTTTGTATCATGTTAATTAATGCATGAGGCTTGCCTTTTGGAGGTTTTAACTTCTTTGGATAGTAAGGTATATCTGGTAGAAGTTAAAAACCCTAAGATTGTTAGTATGAAGGGTGTTCCTAAACTAGACATGTTGATTCAACTATAGATATAATTTGAGGAACCTAAAATTGAATAGTATAGGATAGATCCAGTTGGCGGTTTGAAACCGGAAGATAATATGTTCATTGATTGAAATACATTTTTAACTTATATAGAACAATTAATTGGATGGGTGTTTTCTATCCCTTTTATAGCTTGGTGATTTCTTTTTTTTATCCTCCACTCCTGTACTTATTTTCTCTCCATCCCTCACTCTTCCAAGATTTTCCGGACCAATTCTCCTTTAACCTTTTGTTAGTTAGTTATTATTATTAAAAAGAGAAAAGGCCAAAAGAAAAAAGAAATTATATAAAACAAGAACATTATTTACAATGTTGAGCAATTAGTTTAGACACTCTTAATATATAAGTTGTTCTACCTTTCTGAGCTGACAACTGAAATCAGTACATTCCAACTGTGGCAGAATAGCAATCATACAAAACGCTCAGACAGAAGCCCAAATCTTGTCTTGAAGAGACCTTATTTTCATATTAATCTAAGTTTTATTTTGCTTAGCTTGGTTTTTTTATGTACTTCCAGGTAAAACACAGAGCTGAATTGTTCCTTATTACTGAGTTTAGTGGGTTGGAGTTGGGCTATTCCAGTTTGTTATCTTTGCTCTATTTCCCCTGTTTGTACACCAACTATTTTTTTTTTTGATTAAATTATATACCTAAGATTTGATCCAGAATCCTCTTAGTGCACTTCCATGTAATTTATGTCATGAATTTCGAGGCTTCATTTATTGTTGTACCATTGTCTACATTATTGTTTCAGAATGCAATCCTTCATCATTCTATCTATCTTTTGATGATCAAGGTCTCGCTCGTGCTCTCTTTAGGTAATTGGACAATTCTTAATTCTGTTGGCGAGCTTTCATGTTAGGCAAAGCTCTCTTTGATTCAAACGGAAATAGCACAAGTGGCTTTCCATAGTTATTCTAATTACTATTCAAAACACTGTTTCCATCTTTTACATATTTCTTTGCTTCATGATTGTATGTTTTGTAATTTTTGTACCATGGAAGTAAAGTTGCGCAGCTTTTAAGGATAAGTGATAACCATACTAAACTGTATTATGATGATATATTATGATTTTGATATAACAAGGTTCAACCATTTGTGGTTTTTTAATTATGGGCAATCATGTTAATTTGTGATTTTATCTTTATAGGTGATCAGAGAGACCAGAAAACTCTAGAAAGACTTCGTGCTGAAAGGCAAGCAAAAATTGATGAACTTAAGGAGAAGACTAATTATTACACTACACAACAGCTTATTCAGGTAATTATAGAAAACCAGCAATTGGTTTCATCAAATTTCCTTTAAGTCCTGTGCCTGAATTCTACTTGAACTTTCTTCTGTTATTAATGCTATGAAAGGGAAAGCATGAGGTAAACCTCCCTGATACATATTGTTGCAAAGTATTTACCTCTTTTTTTTTTCCTAGTAGTGTAAGCCACGTTTTGGATTGTTAGAAGAAGAGCTATTTAACTAGGGTGAAGGTATTATTTAGAGCCTTATTTTATTTTAAATAGTTAGGAAAAGAAACTATTACTAGCATTGCTTGCAGAATTACTTTGGGATAATTTATTGCGTATATGCAATGCACAGAACATTGCAGGAATGTATAGATGCTTTGAATGATCATCTTGAAAAAGTTGCCACTTAAGTAAATTATAGGCAAAAGCCTGTTTTAAAGAATCTTATGTAATCAAATAGAATGTAAAGCAATAAATTAAGATTTCTCCTTTTCTTATTTTCTAAAGCTGAAATGAAGACAATGGACAAAATTTAGGTTTCTAGTTTTTGTTCTTAGAGTTTGTTTTGCTCATGAGCTAGATCCTAGAGTATTTTTTTGAATGCATGATATTATTTGCAAATCAAACTTATTTAAAGCACTTTGATGCAGAGATATGATCCTGATCCAGCAGCAAAGGCTGCCGCTGCGACTGTCCTGGCATCTAAGTTGGGTGCAGATTCAGGTTTGAAAGTCTATGTTGGAGATGAATCTAAGCTTAATGTGCAGGGGGGGAAGAGCAATGATGTTGAGGTAGTGCCATCAAGTGGACTTCGAAAAAGAAAGCAATTGCACACTAGATCCAGTAGTACAGGAAGCACTCCATTGCTTCATTCTGATGAAGAAACACCTCATTCTGCAGGGAATGAGGATCCTCGAGCTTCTGAGCATGATCAACTAGTTGTCGATCATTACTATCCACAGGGACCTTCCACAGATGATGGGGGATGGCTTGCTCGAATTGCTGCCTTGCTTGTGGGCGAAGATCCATCACAATCTTATGCACTCATATGTGGCAATTGCCATATGCACAATGGTTAGTGGCATTTACTTTTGCTGTTATATTATCAAGTCAAGAATATGGCTCAACCCCTGATTCGACACAATTGCACACATGTACACTGCAGAATTGTAGTGTTCTTGCAGAAGAATATTGAACCTCAAACTGTTTTTCTTTTTGGGTGTTCCTTCAGGACTTGCCAGGAAGGAGGATTTCCCATATATAACTTATTACTGCCCACACTGCCATGCCCTGAATAGGCCAAAACAATTGGAAGAGCATGTTGCTAGTTCTAGCCCCCCTAGTATGAACCTCTTGAAATCAGAAGGAACTGATGATGCATTAAAAAATTCAAGTGGTAGCATGGGTGAGGGTGTACTCACGAGCAACAGCCCTGTGAGATCTGGTTCTGAGATTGAGGAAGTGACTGAAAAACTAGTGTCAAGGGATGTAGTTGGATAAGATGCACATCCACATCCACATCCACATGGAGCAATGAAATTGATTGAAAAAGTTGTTCTATTTTGTTAAGGGGGTGCTTCTGCTTGCCCTTTCATCTCATCTGTAGCCTGTAGGTATAGCAACTCTTCTTCATCTCTGGATTTGCCAGTGGTTTTGGTTCTTGCTTGGTTGTGTGAGTAAACATTGAGATGTCTTACTGGGAACTTGTGATTGTACACACATTGATATAGATGATAGGTAATTGTTGCATTTTACTCTAAAATATGCTTACAAGGAATCTTTCTTTTTCTTTGATAAAAATAAATAATTTGAGAATAGATGGACCAAAAGCTTAGGTTAGTTCGGAAATAGATACACAATTTTTTTTCTAATCTTGTCGAGAATTGGTAATTTTATTTGGGTGTTGAACCAATATCTTTGATTCTAAAGAAGAACAAACTAAGCACTTGTTAGGTGGTTTGTGAAGAATCAGAATGGAGGGCAAGACGGAAGAAGAAAGAAATATAAAGTTATACATATATATAAACAAGGAAGTGACAAGAGTATGAAGCATAAGCAATTTCAGACACCCAAGTCAGAACTACTGTTAGTTGATCGATGTTAGCCTAGACATGAATGACTTTGGATTTATTATCTCAGATGTTTGTTTTATATTGGTGATTAAGTCCAACCTCACTGCAGCTTGAGGAGGAGATCATTTTCATTAATTTTCAAAAAAATTAGGAAAAAACAAAGTGGTTTCTTCTTTGAACTTAAATTCTCATTTAAATTAATTAAGCCAAACATTATTTTTTGTAAGCTTTAACATATATATATATATATATATATATAACCAATATTCTATTCCTGATGAGTGCTAACTAAGGAATCATAATTTAATTTCATACAGAGAAATTAAGAATCTATCTGCAATTTTAACTGATGAATGATACAATCGTCTATTATTATTATTATTATTATTATTATTATTATTATTATTATATTTCAGAAAATAATGGTTTGCAATTGCATTGATTTGGATCCCAATCCCAATCCCAATCTCAATTCCATTCCCACCCCCAAAGTGGTCTTGATTGAGCATGAGTAGAGTAGAGTAGACTACTTACTTGGATTGGAATGGAATGGAAGGATACCCTTTTACCCTGACAAGTGTTTGTGTGTATGTGTCTACATATAGCAACAGATCAAATAACAACAACATGCAAATACTACTTTTTCTTTTCTTTTCTTTTTTGTTTGTTTGTTTGTTTTGTTCATAAACTACTACCGCTGCTACTAATCGTGGGAAGGGAAAGGGAAAGGGAAGGGAAGGAATCAGTCCAGCAGACGTGGTGATCAGGTGTCGTGTCGGAGCTCTATAACTTTCTTTTCCGGAATTCACCCACCCATCCTTTCTTTCACGTGTAATAATAATAATAATATGTTGTCTTTGTCATAAATCATAATCATTGGCCTTGCATTATATTATTAATATTAATATTAATATTATTATTATTTTTAATTTTTCTTTTGTATTGGTCCACAACCACAATATATTTTCAGCTTTTTCATTATACACACAATAATCTTCGAGCCTATAGCTAAAAAAGGAACTCACGGGACAAATTAATTTTGCTTTACGACTTGCCAAATATTTATGTATGTTGCTGTTTCTGTGAGATAATTTTAAATTCCCAACCAAGAAGTGCCAAATCGCAATTGCAAACCATCCTTCCTAATTAATAATTAATGCAACTTTCTTCATAACCAAAAAAGCCTCCCTGCATCACAGGCTCCTTGAGGTTGAGTTGAGCCATCCCTATTCCCTTCCCTTCCCTTCCCTTGCACAGTTTCCTAGCTATTCCTATATATCACAGATTGATGAGTGATACTTATAACTTTAGTTGCATTAATTAAAGGCAACCACATATCCCATTTTCTCTCCCACTAACTATATAATCAATTCCCAAGGAGTGAATATAAAAAAAACCGCTAACCCAACAATTAATATTGGAGCCGTCCTCCTTCTCCTCCAAGTGTGGGGACGTCATGAATTGGTCCAGGTCCGATGTTGGGCATGGTGATGAGACTAATTACTTTAACGAACCGTTGCTACTCCAACCATCATATGCTAGATCAAAGTCCTTGCTCTGCGATGAGTTGCGCAGCTTCAGAATAAGCCTCAGGTGGTTTGCACTAGATCACTCCTCATCCATAGGCAAATTCATATCCTATCTCATGTTTGTCTTCCTCACCGTTTTTGTCCCTATCATAAGCTCCCTCCCGGTTTGGCTCCAAGTCCCATCCTCTGCATTACCTACGGACACCACTACTGCCTTCAACCTCCTGGTTCAGTTTCCTGAGTCAGGCTTGGCTTTCCTGGGCTTTTTCACCTTATGCTGCTTCTTCAGAAGATATGGGTTGAGGCAACTCTTGTTTCTTGACGCCCTACAACAAGATACGACCTTTGTGAAACGTGGATACACGCGGGAGCTGGACAAGGCGTTTCGTTACCTGGCATGCATACTTCTACCCTCTTTCTTTGTTGAAGTTGCGCATAAGATCATTTTCTTCTCCACTGTGAAGATATCGTTGCCTTATGTTAGCTCGGGCTTCCCATTGAACTCCATCGCGTTTGTGTTGGTGTTGGGGTCATGGGTTTACAGGACGGGTGTGTTTCTGCTTGTCTGCGTCCTGTTTCGGTTGACTTGTGAGCTACAGATACTGAGGTTTGAAGGGCTCCACAAGATGTTCGAGGGGTGTGGCTCTGATATTGCTGGGGACATATTTCAGGAGCATGTCAGGATCAGGAAACAGTTATCTATTACCAGTCACAGGTATCGGTTCTTTATTATTGTGTCTTTAGTTGTCATCACTGTCAGCCAGTTCGCAGCTTTGTTGATCGTTTTGGCTTCAAAATCAGACAAGAGTTTTTTCAATTCTGGTGATCTCCTGGTAAGTAGTAGCTACTTAACTGCACCTCTTTATATATAATTCTTGGAATGGAGCTGAGCGTATACATAGTATATACTACATACTACTACTACCACTCAAAAAATTTATATACATATATATATATATGTGGTGATCATGCAGGTTTGTTCAGCCGTTCAGCTGAGCGGTTTCTTCTTGTGCTTGTTGGGTGCGGCAAGAATCACACATAGAGCCCAAGGAATGGCATCGGTAGCAAGCAGATGGCATATGAGCATGATATGCAGCGCAACTGCAGCAGGAGTAGAGCAGGGGAAAGTAGTACTCCTGAATAACCCAGAGGCAGAGGCAGAGGAGGACCAGGACCTGCACCCATCTAAATCTAAGTGCAATGAAAGCGACTCCGAGTCCGATGACTCATCACATAATTTCATCAGCCTTTCCGCACAACATCCATCCAACTTTCAAACCAGGCAAGCTTTAGGTCGGTTATACTAGTTTCATTTCATTTCATTTCATGGATGTATATATATATTTTTCTCTATATGATCTGCATTAATAAATATAATTAATTTTATATTATTCCTCTAGGTAGCTAGATTAAAATAGTAGTAGTGTATATTACTATTACAGGTAGATTTTGATTTGTTGGTTTTGGATGATGCGCATGCATGCAGTGTCATATTTGCAACATAACAACCGGGGGATCACGCTGTTTGGATATGCTCTGGATCGTGGATTGCTTCACACTCTCTTTGCATTTGAGTTCTCTTTGGTGATGTGGATTCTCAGTAAAGTGGTTGTTTTGTCTTAGACTTAGACAGACAGACTGCAGCAGCAGCCAGCAGGGCTACGGGCTACCAAGACCAATTAAAGACTAAGCTTAAATTATTATATATACTCGATTATTATATTATATTATATGTGGAATCGTGGATTGATCAGCCCTCACAGATGAAGTGATCGATCGATGGATCGAGGACGTTGAAACAATATCACTCTTTTCTTTTTTGTTGTAATTCTTAGTCAATAATAATTATTGTAGAGCTAGACTGACACTACTAGTCTACTAAACAAGTTTCAATTACGCTAGCTAGCTCGTCTTGACCCAAGCTGAAAAGTGAAAATACAATGAACAACCCAATCACCTTCTGTTTCATGCATTATTCTTGTAGCTAGTCAACAATTATAATTCTTCTATATATCGTCTCGGGTAATCGACTCCAATATATTTAATTGAGTTGAGTTGAGGGGGTACTTTACAGTTTGTTAGATTATGGGAAATGTTAAAATCCAAACTACCAACTGTTTTTGGCCAAACCGCATGTGATCCATGAATGACGAGATGTTAGTAAATTAAAAGCTTCTGATTTGGGGCCAAAAGATATATTTAAAGATTTCCCTATTAGTTTGAGCTTGCTTTTTCATCTGAAACTCGTTAAAATTAGTCTGACAGTAGCAGCTGGATCAAGTTGTTTCCCCTTCCCTTATACAATTACTTAGATTAAATTGCAGCTGAATCACTAAAGGACTCCATGGCCAATGGACTACATATATCCTGGGTTCGATCCCCAGGTCCACACTGGAATCTGTTGGTTGCTATATTCATATATTTCCCCCCCTCAGAGTTACTGAAAGTTACACCTTCAAAAAACCGAACCAAATTAACAACCAAAAGACCTAGAAAATTTAATCTCCTCTGTCTTTCCCATGCCTCACCTCATCATCAACTTTATTGCTCCCGATTCCTTTCTTAAATTCCAATTCCAAAGGCTTTAACTCTCTCAAAATCCCAACCTTGTCTTCTCTTTCAACTTCAACTACTACTACTACTACTCCCCCCTTTCTTCAAATCCACACCACCAACAACAAAGTTTCATTTCATTTATTTTATTTTATTTCTTATGGGCATGATGATCTGCAAATGAAAGAGCGTCAACGTTGGCAACCAAACAAAGTTGACTCTCGCGCTCTCTCTTTGCTCTGGTACCTTTCCTCCAATCTGATCTGGAGCGAGAGCGAGAGCTAGACGGGGAAGCAGATCTGGAGCGGGACACAGACCGAGAGCGAGAGCTGGACTTAGGAGGAAGATCTGGACCGAGAGCGAGAGCTAGACGGGGAAGCAGATCTGGAGCGGGACACAGACCGAGAGCGAGAGCTGGACTTGGAGTCTGAGCCGGAGTAAGAGCGGGACCGAGAACGGGAAGAGGAACCGGAGATAGAAGGTGAGCGACGGCCTTTCGTCGGCTTCGCCATTGGCAGAATACAGAGCAAGAAACAGTCGAAAAAAAAAAAAAAGATACCAGGAGCGCCAATCTCTCCGTGAATAAGATTTGTCGATAGTCTCTACTTGGTCTGGACCCTCTTGCTTCTATCTCTTCTAAGGTATGGAAGATTGATTTGAGAAAAAACCCAGATTGATTTGAAAAAAAAAAAAAAAAATAAAACAGCGGCTGCCTTGAGAGATTGGTTGGGGTTCCGGTTTATGCTTTCAGTATTTCAGAGGAGGAATTCGCGTTGGTTTCGGGTGTTTCAACTGAAAAATCACTTGGGTTGTGTTTCAAGAAAGAGGATGCTGAGGCTCTTTTGGAACAGATGAAGAGTATGGATCCTGGCATGAGAAAAGAAGGTTCTACAGTGGTTGCTGTTGCTCTCAACAACGAACCAGGTTCTCATGATCTCATCAATGGTGATCCAAATACTGAATTATCCAATGTTCGAGAGGATCGTGAGACAGTTACGGAGTGCTTGCACATTCCAGAAAAGTTAGTTACAACCACCTTTGCTGACGTGGCATCAGTCAAGACCAATTTTGATTGGAAGAAGCTCTTCACAATCTCCTCCGATCAATCGTTGCTGTTTTTCCCACCTCAACACTCAAATGGATCCATCACCGTCAAACCTCCAGCTGAGGTTTTTGAAGAAGGAGCAACTGTGTGGATGAACTCAGTTGTGGCGCAGTTTGTTGGCAAGGCACCAAACTTCAGCACATTTCAGAGACTTGCCAACATGTTATGGGGAAAGAATGGAGCAGTGGTGATCAAATCTGCTGGCCTGAACTTATACCTAGTTCAATTTCCGAATGCTGACACCAGAGAATGGGTTCTTGAGCAGGGACCTTGGCACATTCAGAATAAGCCACTCATTCTGAGAAAATGGGAGCCAGGTATGAAATCATTAGAGTTTAATTTGAAGAAATTACCTGTTTGGATCCATTTGGGAGGAGTTCCTCTGGAATTGTACACCAGACGTGGCCTCAGCTATATTGCTAGTGCCCTAGGAACTCCATTGTATATGGATAGAATCACTGCTAGCCAACAGAGATTGGCCTATGCAAAGGTATGTGTGGAGATTGCAGTGGATGTCCCCATCCCAAAATGTATTAATGTTGAGTTATGTGATGGCACTATTGCAAATGTTGTTGTGGATATCCCTTGGTACCCTCCAAAATGCAAGCATTGCAATTTGTTTGGGCATACAGACAGAAATTGCACCAAACAGCCTGTAAGGGCTACCAAAGTTTGGATTCCAAAGGAGGGGCCTAAAGCAGAACTGTCAAAACATGATGCACAGGCTACAAGCAGCGTAGAAGTTGAAAGCAGTGCCCTGCCTATGGCTCAAGAACAGAAAGAGGCAAGTATGAAGGAAACAGAAGTTAATGAGGGCAGTAAAGGGAGAGGAAGCAGAAGCATACAGAAAAGCAAGAAGTCAGTATTAGCTGGTTCCCAAAACAGATTTGACATCCTGAGTGACTCAGAGAGGACAAATGTAGACCCTGGACAAACTAGTGGCTCTGAGCAATGGAGAGAGGAGGAACAATTGGTGGAAATCCTTCCAAACTCTCCTAAGAAGCAAAGGGCAGCAGCAGCAGGAGTTGCAGACTTGATGAAAGCCTTGAAGAATAAGAAGAAAGGGCCCATTGACAAGGGGAAAAGAGGTAAGGCAGTTTTACCTGCCTCTGGAGTGACCCCCCCTCAACTTTCATGAATTTTATAGTGTGGAATACTAGGGGGCTAAACAACCCTTAAAAGCAGAAAAGTATTATACAGAGAATAAACTGCCTGAAGGCAGACCTTGTTTGCTTACTGGAAACAAGAGTGAAACAACAAAACATGCCAGCTATAGTAGATAGGCTCTTTCAGGGATGGAAGCTACATCACAACTACTTAGAAGCTTATAATGGGAGAATATGGTTCCTATGGAGAAATCAGATGCAGGTTGATCTTATTGCAACATCTGATCAGAGCATTACATGCTGCACCACTTATAATTCTACCAGGTTCTACATTACAGCAATTTATGGAAGCAATAAAGGCATAAGTAGAAGAAGGCTTTGGCACCATCTTCAGGACATTCAAGGCAGAATTGATGGCTCTCCTTGGCTTTTGGCTGGAGATTTCAATGTTATAGCAAGACCACAGGAAAGCTCAGATTTCAATGGCTCCTACATGCTTACCTCTGATATGAAGGATTTTCAGGACTGCTTGACACAGCTATCAGTGTTTGATCATACCAGTACTGGACCAGCATTCACTTGGTCCAACCACCAAACTGATGCTTACTTGGCTAAAAAGCTTGATAGGGTTTTGGTGAATGATTGCTGGCATACACAGTTTGCTCACTCATTTGTTGAGTTTTTGGCTCCAATGGTTTCTGATCACTGCCTAGCATACATAAAGATGAACTTGACTGCTCATTCTCCCCCAAAGCCATTTAGATTTTTTAATTTCTGGACTAGGAATCCAGAGTTCCTGAACATTGTGGAAAACTCTTGGCAAGAGCCTTTCATTGGCAATCCTATGACCACTCTATTCCACAAATTGAAGAGATTAAAGGCAGTACTGAGGGCATTTAACCTGGCCATATATGGCAACATTTCAGGGAAGGTTCAAGATAAAAGGCAAGAATTGGAGAGCGTGCAGATGATCAATCTGCATCAAAGGCCATCTAATACTCTTGTTGAAACAGAAAGAAGACTCTATGCAGAATTGATGGAACTCCAAAAGGCTGAGGAAAGCTATTACAGGCAAAAATCAAGGATAAAATGGCTGCAGGAGGGGGATCAGAACACTCATTATTTCCATAAAATGGTGTCAGCAAAGCATAGCAAGCAATCCATCAGAGTCCTCTATGATGATGAGGGAAGGAAGTTGGAAGATTTTGGCCAAATTTCAAAGGAGGCTGTAAGGTTCTTTCAGAAGTTGATTGGGACTGAGGACAAACAGGTCACAGACTGCCCTAGGGAGCTTCTTACTGAACTTATTCAGCCTGCCTTGCCTGCTGAAGCTAAGGACAATTTAGCTAAGGCTGTTACAAAAGAGGAGGTGAAAAGATCCATGTTTGAGCAGAATGGGGACAAAGCCCCAGGGCCAGATGGATACACTGCACAGTTTTTTAAAACTGCTTGGCCTATTGTGGAAGAGGATGTCACTGCAGCAATCTTATCCTTCTTTCAATCAGGGAGCAGGATATCAGTCTTTAACTCTACATGTATTGCTCTTGTCCCAAAATTCCAGAATCCTAATCATATGAAGGACTTCAGGCCTATTTCATGCTGCTCTGTCATTTATAAATGTATTACCAGGATCATCACTGCCAGGCTCACTCCACTCCTTCCTGCTATGATCTCCAGCAATCAGAGTGCCTTCATACCAGGGAGAAGCATCTCAGATAATATTCTCATGGCTCAGGAACTGGTCAAAGGGTATGGAAGAGCAACCTTATCCCCCCGTTTTGCAATGAAGATTGATCTCCAAAAAACTTTTGATTCATTAAATTGGGACTTCATTCTCACTGTTTTATCAGTTTATGGATTGCCTGATAAGTTCATAGGATGGATCAAGGCATGCATCACTTCCCCAAAGTTCTCAATTTCTCATAATGGAGGATTAGTAGGGTACTTTGAATGAGCAAAGGGGTTAAGGCAGGGAGACCCTCTCTCTCCTTATCTTTTTGTCATTGCTATGAATGTTTTATCCAGACTTCTGGATGCAGGGGCTCTACATGGAGTTTACAGCTACCATCCTAAATGTCACAGAATCAAGCTTACTCACCTGTGCTTTGCAGATGATCTGCTGATTTTTGCAAAGGGTAACTTGGATTCTGTTGTGGGCATACAGGGTATTCTCCATTACTTTTATACCATTTCTGGTTTGCAATTAAACCCTTCCAAGAGTGAAGTCTTCTCCTCTGGTGTTAGTAGGACCACTCTACTTGAGATGCAAGAGTTGACAGGGTTTAAACTTGGCAAACTACCTGTTAGGTACCTTGGGGTCCCTTTGGTCACAAGAAGACTCTCTGAAAAGGATTGTTCTCCTTTGATCGATAGAATTACTCAAAGAATCAATGGCTAGGCAGCACGCATGTTATCCTATGCAGGAAGGCTTCAGCTCATTCAATCTGTTCTTTTTAATGTATCCAATTTCTGGTGCAGGCACTTTGTATTGCCTAAGGCTGTTCTTAAAAGAATTAATCAATTATGCAGCAGGTTCTTCTGGAAAGGAAGAGATGACTCAGCTAAGGGAGCAAGAGTCAAATGGAGTTCCATTTGCTATCCAAAGTCAGAGGGGGGTCTTGGATTAAAAGACTTGGGAATATGGAATAAGGCTTGCATTATTCAGCACCTATGGGCACTTCTCTCTCAGGCAGGTTCATTGTGGATTGCCTGGCTTCATGCCTATGTGCTGAAAGGAAGAACAGTGTGGCAGGTTCAACCTTCCCCAGGAAGCAGCTGGACATGGCGTAAAATGCTTCAGCTGAGGGCTTTGGCTTTGAGGTTCACCTCCAACCAGAATGGTGCTCTAACTTGGAAGTTCCCTGGGAACAGATTTATGGTGGCTAAGGTCTGGAATGATCTCAGGCCTAGGCAGGACAAGGTGGAGTGGGATAAACTGATCTGGTTTCCATTTCATATTCCTAAACATGCACTGGTAGCTTGGATGGCTATATTGGACAAACTGCCTACAAAGAACAGATTGATGTCATGGGGCATGGAGGTGGATGGCAAATGTGAGTTATGTCAAACTGAGCAAGAAACCCGGAATCATATATTTTTTGAATGTAACTATTCAAAGGAAATCTGGGGGCATATACTATGCTTATGTCAACTTCATAGAAGCATAAGGAGCTGGCAAGCAGAGCTGCAATGGGCAGTAAACAGAATCAGAGGAAAAACTCTCATTTCTGTTATTTTGCGTTTATCATGGAGTGCCTTTCTTTACTCGATCTGGAGGGAGAGAAATAATAGGTGTTTTAATCGCCTTCAATCCACACAAGGAGCCATCATTGAGCAGATAAAAGAGATCATCAGAATGCGATTGTTGGGGCTCAAGAACATTAGTCCTGATGAAGTGAACCGAAGATTGGATGCAGATTGGGGACTGTCTCTTTTTTCCTAGGATCTTTGTCCATTCTGGAATAGCTTTAAGTATTGCTGAAGTATGTTGCTATTGTTCCCTGATTGATTAGTGGTCTTAAGTTTTGTTCAAGTATTGTTCAAGTATTGTTTAAGTAACTGCTTTCTGGATAAATAAAACACTTACTTATCCAAAAAAAAAAAAGTTACACCTTCAAATCTAAACAGAAAAGGTACTTTACAATTTATATATATATATATATATATATATATTAAATTAGTGATATTCCGGGAGTACAAGGTCTGAAAACTGGTTGAGAGTGCTTAAAATTAATGTGGGCATGCAATAAGCTTGTCCCCTTGGCGTCTTATCAAATCAGTTGGGAAGAAGTCAACATTCTCCAAATCACCAGGTAGCCCTGTGGTCAGCATTCTCACTAAAATTTTGCTCAACTACAGCTAGCTAGCGTGGATCTACTCCTCTTCTTCGATCTCTCTCTCTCTCTCTCTCTCTCTCTATATATATATATATATATATATGCTCCACATGCATATGTTTGACGTCCATTTAGTTCTTAATTTTCAGGATTTTCTTCTCCAACTTCTTTCTTCTGCTTCATATATATCTGAAGCTTTAATATCTTCAAAAACAGCCTTCTGCTTTCCTGAGGTTGTTGCATGTACCACATGAATTTTCTTAGGCTTTTACACTGCACAGCCAGCCTTTGCTTCAGCATGGCTTCTCAAAGGCATATATATTAAGTTTCTTCTTTGCTTCCCGGGCCATGATAAGACAGAGCAAATGCAAATCTCGTGAGAAATGTGTATATTTTCTGTCCAACTTAAATGTCAAGACAGGGTAGGGTAGTTTGAACTTTGAAGTTGAACGTCCAAATTCAGAAATTCTGTCCTGTCTTTCATCTGTTTTTTTTTGGGTTCAAACTGTCTTTCATCTGTTACAGTTAGTGTCCAAAGTACTTTTATTGTCGTTGCTGCTGCTGCTGCTTTAATAAGTCGTTTGGCTGAAAATTGTTATTATTGTATAAATTTATATACGATGTTATATTTAAATTTATTAGTGAAATGTTATTATTTGATTCACCGATAATAGATAAATTTATACGCTAATAATATCAAATATAAACCCTTATTTATATGAATTATTATATGTACATTAGTAATGAAGTTTTTTAACTTCACAATCGAGGTTAAAAAATTATCACATTTTTATTTAAGGTTTATATTTGATGCACTATCAGTCTTATTTATATGAATTATTATATGTACACTAGTAGTTAAGTTTTTTAATTTTATAAGAGAGGTTAAAAAATTACCACATATTTTATTTAAGATTTATATTTGATGCACTATCAATGAATCTTACATTGATACCTCATTAAAAATCTAACCACTAACCATTAATCCTTAATCTCTAACTCTAGTTTTTAATCCATAACCACTAACTCTTAACCCTATATAATATAGTAAGATGCACTATAACTTGTCAATGTATAAACCTGTATAATAACAATGAATCAAATATAAATTATTTTATTTATTTATTTTAAATATAATCTAAGAATGCGGTTCTTTTTTTAGTGGGTAGGATAATAATTTTATTTATATTACCTGTATGATCCGTACATAGGTGTATACAATACAAAGGAAGAATTATTAGAAAAAGAAAAATAAAGCAAAAAGACTTGAGAAATAAACAAGTCAGTATAAACTATAAAGCAAAAGGATTTCTCCTGTGTTGTTGTGGAAGAAAGGTCTTAAAAAAATTTGAAACCGAGCAGAGCAGAGTTTGGATTAGGATTTAGGGTTTTTGTGAAGGCAAAGCTAAATAAAAACAAAATGGATCTGAATATGAACGTGAATGCCCCTCACTCTATGGGCACAACCATTATCGGAGTCACCTACAACGGCGGTGTTGTCCTCGGCGCCGACTCTCGTACCAGCACCGGTATTCTCTCTCTCTCTCTCTCTCTCTTTTCTTTTATTATTATTATTATTAGGGATTTGAATTTCTAAATAATGTTTTTTCTTTTTGTTCAATCTATTGATTAGGGATGTATGTTGCTAACCGGGCATCTGACAAAATTACCCAGCTCACTGATAACGTCTACGTTTGCCGTTCTGGATCCGTAATTCTTACTTTTCAACTCAAACTCACTATATAATTATTTTTCGCCCACTTTTTTTTTTTTTTTTGTTGTTGTTGTTGATTTTGAACCTCTACTAAAAAAAAAAAATTTGTAGTTTTTTAGATATGATTAGAAAAGATTGTCCTGTTTGCAGGCTGCTGATTCTCAGATTGTTTCCGACTATGTCCGCTATTTCCTTCATCAACATACGTCAGTGCTTTCTTATACTTTGTCTTAATTTTTGCTTCTCTTTTCTAATTTTGCTATTTTGCCTTCCAATAAAACTTTGTTCCCATCTCAGGCTTTTACGCATCCTTTATGCTATTATACTAATTAATTGCTAACATTTCAAGAGTCTAAATGTTTTGGTCATTGATAGAATGCCCTCATTTTATTCTAGCCCTTCACCTACGTAACTCTTACTAATTAGCTTCAGCATTTTGTAACTCTCTATCTACAAATTGTTTCATCTTTTTGTGTTATATTTACATGATCGGTGCATTCTTGGTGTATTATTCTGTTGGCAGTTCTTATTACCACTCTTCATGAGATTGCATTTTCAAACTTCTAGTATGACTGATTGTTAACATCTTTTTTCTATTCTTTTTGTTTTCCCCTGCATGAACAGGATACAGCTTGGGCAGCCTGCAACTGTCAAAGTTGCTGCAAACCTTATCAGGCTACTATCCTACAATAATAAGGTTTGAGCTTGCCATTTAGAAACTTGCCCGACTCTTTTGTCAATCTTTGTCCTTTTTACCTTCTTAAATCTTTGTCAAACTTGCCCCACCCATTATACAGATTTATGTACAATTTGATACTTAAATCTTCCATCTCTTCAGTTTGTGAGAAGTTCATCTTCATTTTCTCCATTTATAGCAAAATGTTTCTGGTTACAAACCATTTATTTTGGAAAGCATTTCGATCAGCACTTACACTCATTGAAATTATGCTTTAATTTTGCTCCATTTATCTGCATGATTTGTATTTCTAGGAGCAATTGATGATCTTTTTTCTGTTTCTTATAATTCATGTTTATGTTCTGACTCATTTTTATTATCTTGTGAGCAGAACGTGCTTCAGACTGGCCTTATTGTTGGCGGGTGGGATAAGTACGAAGGTGGTAAAATATATGGAATTCCTCTTGGTGGAACACTGATTGAGCAGCCTTTTGCTATTGGAGGTATGCTATTCTGTTCATCTTTTAACTTTATGTATCTTTTCCCTTCAATTCCAGGAATTAGGCTTGGTGCCTGTTTATGTCCTCTGGTGTTATGTTATGTTATGTTACTTTACATTTTCTTTTTGAATTGTTCTGCAGAATGCTATGTGAAATGCTAACTAGCATCATTGGGTGTTGTAGTAGATACATTTACAGACATGCATGTGTTTATACAGAATTGACATTTATAGTCTTTTTTAGCCAAAGGTTTCCCTACCCACTTATCTGCGTATTGCTTAGACTGTTGATTGCCCTCTTTCTTGCCTTAATTAAGCTGGAATTTGGTGTTAACTTAAGGAGGTTCAATGCAGTCATGTAACCTCCAGAGTTTTTGGACTGATATAATTGCTCCCTTAATTTGAAATCAGAGAGTAAGTGGCAAAATATGTGAAGACTTCTCCATAATTAGTTAACTGATGAAATTAGATGTAACTATTTTTTTTTTCCCTTTTAATTAGTAGTTTCTCAAAGTTCAAGATCGCCTAGTTTCTACTATTGACAACCTAAAATATTGGGAGTTTGGTTAAAAATATTATGGGGGCCACTGGCAAGTGGTATATTAGTACTTCTGCAGAAAAATGGTTCTGATTTGGTTTGACGTACATTGCATAGGATCTGGCTCCAGTTACCTATATGGGTTTTTTGATCAGGCATGGAAGGAAGGAATGACAAAGGATGAAGCTGAGGTACATCTGTTTTAGTGAAGCTTGACAGATTCATATTTTTCCATGTTTTCTTGTTCTTGTTCTTTTAACAACTTTGACTGATATACTTATTTTGCGAAAATGCTAATTGGTTGGTTAACCATAGATTTACTATTATTAATTGTTTTATGGAATTTCATTGCAGCAACTAGTGGTTAAGGCAGTTTCCCTTGCCATTGCTCGTGATGGTGCTAGTGGAGGTGTTGTTCGCACTGTCATTGTAAGATATGTTACACTTTGTAATGAATATTTCTTGCATGTGTAGTTTGAATTATGTGTACAGCATCTAACCTTCCTTTGTATTTTCGTGTTGCAGATCAACTCTGAAGGAGTGACAAGGAACTTCTACCCTGGTGACAAACTTCCACTGTGGCACGAGGAATTGGAGCCGCAGAATTCGTTACTGGACATACTGAACGCTCCTAGTCCTGAACCAATGAATATTTAATCAAGGGGACAAACCTTATAGGTTGTGTTCAGCTGCTAGATTTGTTCTCACTGCAGGCTTTTGTATTTCTATTTGCTGTTTTTAAAGCAGGAATTTTATGTTTAGTTGAGGTTAAAACAAGGATGTATCTGGTTGTGTTGGACTTGGTGGCTTGAGTGGGAATTCAGTTTCATTTAAATGGGCACTAAAATAAAACCATTTGTTTTAAATGATTTGTTTTTGGATGTTATGGGTGCTATGCTATCCTATCCTGTATTTAGCTGTTGAGCTCATAGATACAATGGTTGTGATGTTGAGCCACCTGAGTTAGTTAGTATAACGATAATTGATCTTTGGGGAGTAATACATTGGACAGAGGGTTTATTACTCCCCAAATAAAAAGAAAAAGAAAAAGAGATGGGATGATGCATGCATTGCATTTGCATTTGCTGGGGCTAAGTCTGTTTTTTTGCTGTGAAAAAAGAAATGTGGTGTGGAGAGCCCATTGCTTTGTTTGGGTTTGCTTTGCTTTGCTTTCTGCGCTGTTTAACGAAAGAGAATTACTTGCAGGTGGGGATTGCGATGGATGGGAACTGCTGGGGTTTGGACAGAATGATTGCACTTGCGGGCAGCGCAGACTGCAGATCAGTGCTTATATCATTATAATAATTTGAAATTGAAAGATAAGGGTTTGCATTCCCATTTTTATTTTTATTTTTCCAGCGGAAATTTATGGAAAAGTTTATACACATTTAACTAAATATGTTAATTTAAGCAAAATGTATAAACCCATTTGCGATGATGTTCTTAAAACTCCATACAAAGTATATCAAAGGGAAACAATATCACAATTTGCTTGAAATATGCGACTTTGTTCATGCGCAATGGAAAAGCTAAAAGGGGAACAAATTCATTAATTGATGAAAAATAACCTTAAATATCTAGAGATTGTTGATTTGATTTTTTTAAATAAATAAATAAATAAAAATTCTAAAAGGAAGATGCATGATAAAACAAATTCCTCTAATTCTAACCTTAAATATCCCAATTAATGAATTTATTCAAATGCCTAGCAGCAGCAGCAGCAGGAGATGCGACGCCGAATTCTCAAATATCCAAACTTGCGTGCACCAGACCAGGGGATGACTGATGGCCGATGGGCCTTCAAAAATAAACGGCAGATAGCCTGTTGCACTTTTGTACCTTTGCTGAATCTGAACATTTAAATCTGAACAGAAAAAAGGAAGAAAGCAGAAAGTTTTAGTCATAGAATATATGAATCAAACAAATGGAAGACAGCCAAAGTATTGACCGATGATGATATCCAGTATCCAGCAGCCATCACATACTCTGTCTGCATAAATGAAGTCCCAGCTGCAATCAGATTTCGAACAACCTACATCAATCACGTGACAGTGGTGATCATCTGCAGAATTTGAATGAATTAACAACCAAGTAAAGATCATAGAAAAATGAGCTGCTGCCTGCCTTGATGGATATGCACATTCTCCTCCGTTCTCTTCAATCCTCATATCCATCTATTTTTTCTAAATTACTTAAATTAATTTCTCTCACTCTCAATACTTGCCTAAAACTCTATTTCAAATTCGAACTATTTAGCCTGGAAAATAATTAATTTTAAATGTGAGGAAACAGAATTAATTCATATTATGAGAATAGATAGTGTTATTTTTTTGGATAAAATTTTGAGTATATATCTTTACAAAAAAAATAAAAAAATACTATTTAAACATTTTAAAAATAAATTTTAGTCATAGACAAACTCGTCTTCCCTTCTTTATTTTTTTTTTAATTTTTATGAAATGATTACTAGTACAAGAAAAAACTAAAAATCATGATCAAGTATTAAATTAAATTTTATATAAAAGCAACAAGTTACATAATTCAAGTTTATTATTAGTTCTTTCTTCTCATCACTTGTAATAAGATTTCAATTTACTATGAAGAGAGGAAAAAACAGTATAATTTTGTGAGCTTTATCTCATCATCTTATTATTTAATGTTTTTATCATTACATGACATGATGATTGATAATTAACAAAAACATGAAGTTGAAGTGATGGTATTCTATTTAAATTATGTTTTAGGTGAACTCATACTCTCTTTTGAAACTTATGATTGGATTGGAGGGAGAACTTGTCATTTTGCAATTCAATTCAATAATATATGCATATATAATATTCGAGTTACAGAAGATATTGCAATTGCCATTGCCCTAGGCTTAATAATTGAATATCATAAAAGGCCTAGCTAGCTAACCCACCTTAGACTTCAGTGGATCCAAATCACATCCAAACATTAGAACCCACCCAACTTTTTAATTAGGATGCCCTACGGAACTAATGGACTAAAGCAAGAAAGGGTTTTGCTTTTGCGGCTATATATATCATCCTCCGTATTTCACCTGGTTGCGCCGCGTTAGGGTTTGCACTTAGCAGCCTTCAACTGCTGAAGTTTCTCTTTGTCAACATAGACGAAGAAGGATCCCATCTGCTTCTTTCTTTCTTTTTTATTTTTGGGTTTATTTTTAATAATTTTCTTTTTCATTCATGGATCGAATTCGGATGCTTTGATTTTTGAAAACGGGGCTGGAGTTTGGCTCCTTGGCTAAAATCAAAACCGTGCCAAGGAGATGAATGCAGCTCCCCATATCAAACCCTTCAACCTTGACACCAAATTTCGCTATGATAACCTTCCATCTAGCGGATTTATTTGGGTAAGGCTGGTACATCTTTTTTTACGATTTTTTTTTTTTTTTTTATAAAAAAAAAGAGAGTCGAGATTGGGTATGCGACTGCGAGTAGTTATTCAGGCAGCCTCCTTGCGATCACCATGGCAATGGGGGTGTTAAACTGCTCGGAAATTAAATATGGCTTTTGCTCTTCAGTCTTGCTGAGATTATTCCCTGAAGCTGGACTAGTAAGCCTAAGCACATTCTTTCTCCTTCTTGTCGATCAATGCCCTTTCTTTCTACCAGTTTTAGCTACCACCCGGAAACTTGATTGGGAGAAGCTTTTATTTCGATGTAACCTATCGATTAATCAAAGCATTTCAGTAATTCTTTCTTTTGTTTGCTTTTTAAAATTTTGGTTGATCAAGGACAAGGGATGATGATCTGTTTAGAGTAATTGGAGTAACACCAGAATTAACATCCAAAATAAACACACTTAAAACCAGATCCAGAGCCCCCAAAGTGCCAAGTTGCATTCAAATAATACCATTAGTTGAATTGAGTATTAAAGGTCAGAATTCAGAATTGCCTGAAGCTAATATACTTGCTGAATGCTGATACAGAGAATTATCTGGCAAAACAACTTCATACCACAAGAAAGAAATTCTACAAAAGTTTCCCTCTAAGAAAAGACTAGAGGCATCTAATCTTCTACCAGTATCATCCAGACCTGTTCAGGGCCCTGCCCATGACCTCTATATGTGCAAACGTCATTTGGATGACCAAAATCCTATTATGTGCATCTGCTTAGAATCTAACCTCACCTTATTATACTACAAAATCAAGCGTTAGGTCAACTCAACCAATTTGTTACCACCCAGTAACTGTGAGATAACCGTGGCATCAAATCAAGCAGTGATGTTTGATTGCTGCCAGAGCTCAAATGCTTCAGCTCCTTCTGCCATTTCACCATCCTGAAAAGCTTTCCCTGCAATGTCACTATCACTGTTGTCGTCTGTATCCATCGTTTCACCCTCCATATCTTCTGCTTCCATTGGCTGCAATCTCTGTATAGAAGAAGCTGATATGCAGCCAGCCAAGAAGTCATTTGGTTCTCTAGACCTTCCATTTTCTGTTGCTTTATCCTCTATTGATTTCATTGTCCAGGAATCCACGATTGCGAACAAGATTCATTTCTAACTTTATAAAAAGGGAAAAAAAAAAAAAAACGGAACAAGCCCTGCTTTTGGGATAATAAATTCTCAAATGAGTCTTCGGTTTTACTGCTTCTAACTAAAACAAAGTATGAATCTTCCATATGTACTATTTCTATGCCAATAGGAAGAATGGAGAAATGGGTTGAAGTTGTATCATATAGCAGCAGGATTGTTAGGTCTCTATTGAACCCCATAGTTGGACCCATATTACACATATGAAACAGCCAAAACCCATAAATTAGAAAGATCAAAAAACTAAAAAGCCCATATTTCTTTGGACATATTCAAGCTGCAAAAAAATCACACACCAAATATGTGTCAAAGTGAATTATATTAACATTATGAATAATGAGTATATCTATGCTAAAAGATAACAACAAAAAACTATTAAAAGAAAGCATTGGACTCAATACAGACTCCATGATAACAACAATCCTATACCTATCAGAAGGGGGGCCAAAAAGGTTAGTTTGTGAAGCAAATTAAAACCTTGTTGGATAATACTAGTAATTAGCTTTGTACTAGAGCAACAATGTTATTACGCTAGGTTCGCATATTCCTTAAAAGCAACACAGCTGTAGCATGAAGCACCTATATGTTAAAAACTTGCAGTCATTCCCAACATATTATCCATTATGATTTATGAAGCTATAATTTAAAGAATTATGTTTTTTTTTTTTAATTTTATTCTTAGTCTGCTGTCCCTTTAACCATTTCTATTTCTTTTGTTAGGGGAAAATAGCAACAAATTTGAAAACTGATGCCTGCCTGCCTGTATATCAAGATCTACCTGTAATAACCAATTTTCGTCCGGGTCAGATTCGAATCCGACCCGGACCAAGTGCGAACCGGGCCTGCTATTCAGCAGGCCCAATTTGCTGTCCAGGCCCAATTTCGGGCCCATTTCCCCAAAGACCCAATAGGGCCTGCTACCCAGCAAGCCCAACAGGCCCACTCCCATTTTCAAACACAGAAACCCTAGCAAACCCTAACCCCCCTGCACCTGCCGCCGCCGCCTGCCACAACCCCCCTCTGGCAGCCACCCCTTCACGCCACCCCCAAAAAAAGAAACCTGTCAGAAGCCCCAGTCCACCAGCCCTTCACACTCCATACCCCTTTCGGACTAACCCACTGCCACACGCCACCACCAACCCTGCACCAACGCCTGCACACGCCACCGACCCCCCCTTTAAAAACCAAGATCGAAATCCACAAGAAAAAAAAAGGAGGAGGGAGGAGGGAGGCCCGATTCGGAGGACTCCCCACTGTTCGGACTTCCCCCGAGCAAGGAGGAGCCAGATCGAAACTCCCCCCTTTCAGCAGATCCGAAAAAGCCCCCCTCCTTCACCAAAAAGGCCGGATCCGGGGTCCGAAAGCCAGATTCGGACCCCTTTAATCGGCTTCCCCAAACCCTTCTTCAACACCCAAACCTGCAAAAACAAAAAAACCAACATCCAGCAAACCCAAAAAAAAAAAAAAGAAAAGAAAAACCTAGATCTACAAAATTCGGTGGGGATCCGGGCTAAACGGAGCCCGGATCCGCAACGAGGGGGTCGAAACACCCTCGAATGTGAGGTTTTGGAGAAAACGTCGGCCGGCGAACGGCGGCCGGCATGGCGGCTGGCCGTCGTATTCTGGGTTTCTGGGGAGGTTCTGGGCTGAGAGAGAAAAAGAGAGAGAGAAAAAAAAAAAAAGAAGAAATGAAGAGAAAAAAAAGGGGGGCTTATATAGCCCCCCTGAGCCGGGTCAAGGTGACCCGCGCCTGGACCCGCGGGTCGACCCGGGGTCCGCGCGGGTCACCCATTTTTTTATAAAAAAATTTTAAACGGCGTCAAAACGACGCCGTTTTGGACCCAGGGTCCGCGCGTGGACCCGCGGGTCGACCCGGGGTCCGCGCGTCCGACCCGAAAAAAAAAGAGAGAAAGGCGCCGAAACGGCGCCGTTTTGTATGCGCCGAAATGGCGCCGTTTTGCCCGAGGAGGATCCGCGCCTGGACCCGGATCCGACCCGGGGTCCGCGCGGGTCCTCCCCTTGGGCTAAAAAAAAACAAAGAAAAAAAAAACTGGGCCAGGATCAGACCCGGCCCAGCAGGCCAGGCCTGATCCTGGGCCAAGAAAAAAGGAAAAGAGGGCCAAAAAAAAAAGAAAGAAAAAGAAAAAATAAAAGAAAAAATAAATAAATAAAATTAAAATTAAAAAATAATAATTTTAGAAAAAAATTTAATAAAAAAAATATATAAAAATATAAAAAAAAGAAAGAAAGAAAAAATTAAAAATAAAAAAATAAAAAAAAAGAATATAATAAAAAAAATTTAAAGAAAAATTCACGATGATCGTTTTTGAAGTTTTGATTTTTATTTTTGACATTTTCAGGTGATTTTACGAAGATCAAGTCCGACGTTTTAATTTTCGGATTCTCGACATTTTTGGTATGATTTTAATTTCTTTACTTATTACTATTTTTGTTTATTTATTTTTGCTCAGTATTCGACGTATTTTTTATTATTCGGTTTCGGTTTTAAAAAATTATTAAAAGCATTTTAACTTTAAAAAAGAAGATTATTTTAATAAACGCGAATAACCGATGACGGAATTCGAAGGACGTCACGGTAGTGATTCCTAAGATATCTTGAGGTGCGAGAATTTCGTTAAATATCACCACGAGTGGTGGGAGTATTTAGCGACATGCTCGATACAAAAATTCGTTTTCGTTTAAAAAAAAATCAAAATAATCAAAATAAAAAAAAATGATGAATAAAGAGCGAATGTTTATTGCGCTCGATATTTTGCCATGCTCGTGTTTTTAATATTACGATTCGCATGTTTAATTTCATAGTTATATGTTAAGCCGTATGCATCCGATATTTTAATATTCGCATCATACGCATTTGAATAAAAAATGGATGTAAATTGCCGACGACGGAATTCGGAGGATATCACGGTTGTGATTCCTAAGATGTCTTGAGGTGAGAAGATCTTGTTAAATACCACCGAGAGTGTCGGGAATATTTAATGAGTATTTTCGATAATAAATTTATGTTCACTTTCGATTTTTTAAAAAAATAAAAAAACAGTTCAAGAAAATCCAAAAAATAATAAACATGTTTTTTTTTTTAGAATAAAAAAATAAAAGAGAATTATTTTTAAATACCGATGTTAAATCCATTAAATCAAGATTAAAGATAACACGTGATCAAGTGGTACCGTTTTCTAAACGGGCGTTGCGAGGGTGCTAATCCTTCCCCGCACGTAACCGACTCCCGAACCCAAATTTGTTTTTACTCTGGTTCAAAGCGCGGACTTCAAAATTGGTTTTAAAAAAAAATGTTTTAATTAATTTTAAAATATTTTACTAAAATCGGTTTTAATAGGTGGCCAATCACACCTAGCAAAAAAAAGATTGGTGGCGACTCCATTTTTTGTGTTTTCATCAAATTCGTCACTAGCGGTCAAAAAAACCGTTATGACAGCTTGGCGACTCCACTGGGGAACCTTTTGAGAGTCGAGCCATAAATTGATCATGTGTTGTTTTAAAATCTCGAATTAATGGATTTAACCGATATTTAATTTTAATTCTCTTTATTCTTTATTTTTATTTTGCTTGCAATTAGACTTTGATATTTGTTAATTCTTGATTCATATTTTTTTTTTATGTCGTTTATTTTTTTTAAATCGTGGAGTGTTTAGAATAAAAAGTCGTAGACAAATAGTCGAAGGTTTGCTTTTCCTTCTCACACACGAGCACGTGCATTTCATACATAAGCTCTATGCCCGAGCTTTATCCCTTTAGGTGAAAGTAAAGTACCTACGCTCTCGTGAGGCAATAACCTCCGCATGGGCTAGCGAAACGCTTTTAGAGAGAAAAAGTACCTACTCTCTCGTGAGGCAATAACCTCCGCATGGGCTAGCGAAAAATCTCTCCAACAAATTGAACCCGTTTTAAATCGGGATGCCTTACTAGCCTTCACGGGCGACAGTAAGGAGCAATTTGGAGCCTTTTAGAACCTAACTCAACCTCATGTAGCGAACTTGAGTAGAGCCATATCGAATTTTCGATCGGATATCCTCGAAATTTGGAAGGAACATGGTGATCTTTCGCTATTTGTTTACACTCCGAACGAACACTGTAAATCGGGTAATGATGAACGTACGTCGTGCCACCCGCAATAAGTTTCATTTTTCGCTCCGACGGCACCGTGATGCTTGAATAAGTTGATACTGTCGGAGCAAATGTTCGTTAACTTTTTGAGTTTGTAAATATGAAAATTTTTCTTTTCGTACATCTCGTACATTTCATGCATTGATGCACTTGTAAATAAAGCATTTACATTTATAATTGTATTTTTGATTTCACGGTGATAATAATCTCGTTTGAGAAGTTGCATAAACACTTGTTGTTGATTAAATGAGAATTGCAAACCGGTAGTGTTGAGTAAATATTTGGACATTAGTGGCATAATAAGACCCACTACCACAAAAGTTTTTGATAGAAATTGGTTTGTGAAAATAATATTTTGATTTTTTACGAAAAAAAACATTTTTCAAAAAAAAAAAAAATTTCAAAAAAAAAAAAAACAACAAAAAACAAAAATTTTGCGGATTGAATTTGGGGGCAAAGTTTGTGCAATAAAATTGTTGAATGGTCAAGTTCAGTCCAAATCATGAATAAGTTTTCTGTATATATTCATGCATTAATTTGTTTATTCTTTAGACAAATCAAATTCGCATCATATTGCAATCATAACATACATGGTCATTCATTGTAGAATACATTAGTGACATACATGATCGTTCTCTGTATATACCAGTATATCATTTTATTTATTCTTTACATACATCATATCTACATCGTGATTGCATTCATTACAATAAGGTCTTGCATTCGTGACATACATGGTCACTCATTGTACATGTTCATGCATTAATTTGTTTATTCTTTACATGCATCATATGGGCATCGTGTTACATTCACGACATTCATAGCTCATGCATCATGAAGCACACTTGAGAGGAATAAAAAAGAAGTCGGTTTAGCTTTGAAAGGATTTTCTCTTCCAAATCAGAGGTATAAGAATCACTGCGTACCTCTATGTCAGGCCGGAACCATGGAAGATGAACAAAATAGACTGGACAGAGTGGAAAGAGCACAGAGAGAATTACAAGAACAGTTAGCCAGATTTCAGCAAGAAATACGAGAACAGATAGCAAAATCTCGAGAGGAGTCACGCGAGCAAATAGACAAGATGATTGAAATGATGACTAGACTGACCCGAGGAAAATGGGTTGCTGAAGAATCGATCATAAGGGGAGAACCTCGACCTCGAGCAAATGACAACGAAGATCCGATTTACCTAGCGAGTCAACAAGGCCAAGGACAATTTCAAGTGAACTCGGAATTTCACCACTCAGACTCAGTTGTCATTCCAAACCAAGATGGTTCACCAGGACAAGAAAAGCTGAAAAAACGTGTGGCAAAGCAAGTGGAAGACACAGAGGTGCAACAGAAGTATGATCTGTTTGAAAGGAGACTCAAAGCCATAAAAGGAATAGACGTTTTCGGGAATACGGATCCAAATGAGCTCAGCTTGGTCCCGGATTTGTTGATTCCGCCAAAATTCAAGGTCCCTCAATTTGAAAAGTATGACGGATCGAAATGTCCATCAATCCACATCATGATGTTTTGTCGAAGAATGGCTGGCTACACCAACAATGACAAGCTGTTAATCCACTGCTTCCAAGACAGTCTAACAGGGCCAGCTGCAAGATGGTATAATCAGTTAGATCGGGACCATATCCGTTCTTGGAAAGATTTGGCAAAAGCTTTCAAGACTCAGTATAAGCACATGATCGACATGGCACCGGATAGGTTGACCGTGCAAAATATGGGGAAAAAGGCCACTGAGAGCTTCAAAGAATATGCTCAGAGGTAGATGAACATGGCCACCCAAGTACGACCGGCTCTGACTCAAAAGGAAATTACTGTCATTTTTGTGAATACACTGCACGCTCCGTACTATGATAGACTCGTTGGCAATGCCACAAATAATTTTGCAGATATGGTAACCTCAGGAGAGATGATTGAAAATGCTGTCAAGAACGGAAAACTCGAAGGAGATGAGACATCCAATGCCGAGGGAAACGAGACACCTGAAAGGAAGAAGGAGCATGTCCAGGCTATGGGAGAATTCACTCCGTATCCCCGGGTCTCTCCATATCAATCGTGTTACTCTACCAATGTCCTTGCAAATATGCCAGCCCTTGCAACTAGGCATGCTTCCCAGAAACGACCGAGGGGCAACCAAGAGAAATTTTCAGTCCCAATCTCTGACCTATTGCAATTACTAATAAGGAACCGATACCTCACCCCTGTGCCTTTGAAAACAGCTCCAAACCCATCAGCAAGGAGTTATGACCCGAACAGCAAGTGTGAGTATCACATGGGGGCAATTGAACATTCAACTGAAAAATCCAGACAACTGAAGGAAAAGATTGAAGGTCTTGTCCACGATGGCATTTTGACTCCAGAGCTAGTCGAACAGTGGAAATCCGCATTGCCATAAATCGGTTTCTTCGCCACGGGTTTTGAGGATGAGAGTGATTACCTCTAAAAGCATGTCAACAAGCATTGAGGAATATGCATGTAGTTCTATGCCTCATCATGAAAGCACTTGTCTTATGTTGGCATCCACATGAAATAAACAAATTTTGAATTTCAAAAGCTTTGCGTTTATTGTGCTTTAATTTGAATTTGCAAAAATAAACATTAAGGAAATTCTTGATTTTGAAGAGCGCATTCTTAAAAGAAAAAAAAATCTTTCTTCACGTTAAGAAATGATGAGGAGTCTCGAGATTATTGATGATTAATGTTAGAAATGACCCAACATCCTTCCATCTCTCTTTCGGACTTGCCCATGCTTGAATCTTTTGAGATTGGAAAAACCAATGCTTCCAGGAACATATTGTTGAATTTCAGAAACCATAGTCAGTGCAATAAGAAAAATGCAGATCCTAATTTAAATTATGAGCAATGAAACAAACTTTTTGAAAAAAAAAAAAGAAAAAAAATCCGAGCTTTTTGGTGTCTCAAACAAGTGAAACCTCTTTCAAGAATCTAGATCATGGTAAATTGATGTGTGTCAAGGTTATGCCAAAACCATTCACATCCCTTTTCGTAACCACAAAACAAGAGTTGCCCAGACGTCACTTCATGATTAACGTCTCGGGTAACAATGATTAAACCTGATTTTCTCGTGTTCTTAGAAAAAAGCTGTTTTCGAGCCATATTCTTTCTTATCCCTTCTCGAGAGCAAAAAGACTCGAGGTATTCCTCGTTATGATACGAAGTCTCATTTGTATGACCAATCAAATGGTGCATCATTTGTAGATACGAAAGACGCGTGGTGGATAAAGATGGAGTAATTTTCGGAGCATGCAAAAAAAAAATGAAAAAAAAAAAAAAGAAAAAAGAAAAAATGAAAAAAGAAAAAAGAAAAATGAGTGTGACATCATGCATTTATGAAATTCAAGACGGTTTCAAGAAAGAAAAAAAAAAAACCTTTTCATTATTTTCCTCTAAGGAATGACTCTTCGATTTACGTGCTTGTGTTCGAGATGAAAAATGGCCATCTTTCATCATCCTTTCACAAAATAGAAAATATCCTTTTGCTACCCCTTTTGAGCCTAGTGAATACTTTTGTTCTTTCAACCCCGATCAAGGATCACCCTCCACACTAGGGGGCAAATTCGAGGAAAGATCTTTTCAAAGGTCACAGATAGTGAAGTCTTGGTTCAAAAACGAAAAAGAATGTCGTGAATCAAAGAGAAATCTGAGCTTCCAAATGACTACGGGCTCACCTTGTCAAAATAGAGATGCAAAAAAAAAAAGAGATAAAAAGAAAGATGAAAGCAAAAACAGAAAAGGAAGAAAAGAACGGATGAAAATCATCGAATAAAGAGAAAAGCTCAGAAAAGACAAGTGTTTCAAAGAGAATCCTCCTCATGAAATGATCCTTGATTTGATCACCTTAAACACATGTTTGGGCCTATCTATCTTTCTTTCAGTACCTCGAACCTCGGCCTACATTACGTACCTGGAAAAGACCATTTCGATCGAGCATGGTCATTTAAATTGATGAGTCTATTCTTAGAGAAATGCATGAGACTTCGGTCTCCTTTCTGGTTAAAAATCTTTTTTGGATAAGTCTTGATTTCTTGAATGCATGGTGAAATATTTAATGAAAAAAAATGAAAAAAATGGAAAGAAGGAGACTCTAGGGTGAAAACCTAAAATGGGAGAATTTCGGTGTTGCTTATGGTATCGTCGAGGCCATAACAAAAGAAGAAGTCATTTTGAAGATGTTAAGGAACATCTGAGAATTCCAAAATGTCCCAAAACTGTCAACTCTCGTTTGGAGGATTGACTTTAAAAAACGGAGACCGCTTTCCTTTCCAGGACTAATTCTCCAGTTTGAACATTCCAGCTAGCCTTGACGTTTGTCAAAATGCCATGATTTGGAAACTAAAAGAAGGTTGAATTTGTTTGAGTCCAAAAAAATCATGTTCTATAAAATCTGTTCTATTTGTGAATCTAGAAAGGATATACATTTTTCCTGTTGCGAAGTCTCCTTGGATCGACCAAAATCTTGTGGTATCAAGCCTTCCGACTCAATTTGAAAAAAATCCGAATCGACACTCAGAAAAACTTCTAACAGTGATCATCAATCTTCAAGAGATCTGGATATCAGACGATGACATTTTTAGCTCAAGGGTTTTTAGCAAATAAGCAAACATTTTTAAAAAAAAAAAGAGCAAGCAAAAGCAGATAAATGAAAATATTTTTGGAAGAAACCATTTCCGATGTTGGCATAAGACGAAAGTTCTTCTGGCCCAGAGGCATGGAACTATTGAGGTAGAAGAAATGAACACTCGGATTCCAGTTGATGTTGAAAAACTATCGGGGCAAAGGGATAGTTCCAAAGTGAAGAAAAATGTTGATCTCTTACGAGGCACGAGCGTTTTAGGATACACTCTGTTTCGAAGAGGAAAAACAATTTGGAAAGCTAAACCAAGATCAGAAAAAAAATAATTGGGGGCATTCGCATCATTCATGAACATTCGCATATTTATTAAGTTTTGCATCTACATCGTGTCGTAAAATGTGTACAGTATCCGAAGGTACTTGCACATGCATCATCAGGGGCATACGCATTGACATCACATGACATTCACATTTCATGAATGGCATTGATTATTTGAAATTTTGACATTTGAATTCGAACATTCAGTGAGATTTTCTTCCAAGATATGATCTTCAGGTATGATTACCAAGACCTCCGGGCACCTCTTTCAAAAAAAACCTCCGGGTTATCTCTTTTAAGTCCTCCGGGCACAGGAAAAGAATTTATTTTCAAAGTTGTGGAGCCTCTGATGAGAGGAGCAATTTATTTTCAAAGTTGTAGAGCCTCTGATTAGAGGAGCAATTTATTTTTCAAAGTGATAGAAAAGAAAAAAAAGAACTTCGGGCACCTCTTTCAAAAAAAAACCTCCGGGTTATCTCTTTTAAGTCCTCCGGGCACAGGAAAAGAATTTATTTTCAAAGTTGTGGAGCCTCTGATGAGAGGAGCAATTTATTTTCAAAGTTGTGGAGCCTCTGATTAGAGGAGCAATTTATTTTTCGAAGTGATAGAAAATTAGAAAAAAGACCTCCGGGCACCTGTTCTAAGACCTCCAGGCATTTCTCTTTTAAGTCCTCCGGGCACAACAAAAAAGGAAAATTAGAAAGAAAGAAGACCTCCGGGCTTCTATTTTAAGACCTCCGAGCAATTGTTTCAAGACCTCCGGGCACTATTCTCGAAAAACATGGATAAGACCTTCGGGCACCATTTTCAAAGAAAAGACATTTTTAAAGACCTCCGGGCACCTGTTTCAAGACCTCCGGGCACTATTCTCGAAAATCATGGATAAGACCTCCGGGCACCATTTTCAAAGAAAAGACGTTTTTCAGTCCTCCGGGCATTATTCAAAAAAAAAATCATGGATAAGACCTCCGGGCGCTATTTTCAAAATGACATTTTTCAAAACCTTCGGGTACCATTTTCAATTCTTGCGAAGTCAAACTCAAAGGTCGAGCCTCGGTATGATTAGTCGAGTGGCGATATCCGAAGAATCTGGCAAGGAATTTCAAAACTGAACGAGAAAGAGATGTGATATCAAGAATTAGTCTTCACTTTTGTAAGACTAAGGTAGTAAGTGAGGTGATGATCTAAGTTGTGTTCAAGCTCATTGTCAAAAAAAAAAAAAAAATTCAAAGTTCATTTTTAAATTTTCAAAGTTGTGGAGCCTCTGATGAGAGGAGCAATTTATTTTCAAAGTTGTGGAGCCTCTGATGAGAGGAGCAGTTTATTTTTCAAAGTCGTGGAGCCTCTGATTAGAGGAGCAATTTATTTTCAAAGTTGTGGAACCTCTGATTAGAGGAGCAATAGGAGTAATTTATTTTTCCAAGTGATAGAGCCTCTGATGAGAGGAGCAATTTATTTTTCCAAGTGATAGAGCCTCTGATTAGAGGAGCAATTTATTTTTCAAAGTGATAGAGCCTCTGATGAGAGGAGCAATTTATTTTTCCAAGTGATAGAGCCTCTGATTAGAGGAGCAATTTATTTTCAAAGTGATAGAGCCTCTGATGAGAGGAGCCATTTATTTTTCCAAGTGATAGAGCCTCTGATGAGAGGAGCAATTTATTTTTCCAAGTGATAGAGCCTCTGATTAGAGGAGCAATTTATTTTCAAAGTGATAGAGCCTCTGATGAGAGGAGCCATTTATTTTTCCAAGTGATAGAGCCTCTGATTAGAGGAGCAATTTATTTTCCAAGTGATAGAGCCTCTGATTAGAGGAGCAATTTATTCTTCCAAGTGATAGAGCCTCTGATTAGAGGAACAATTTATTTTTCCAAGTGATAGAGCCTCTAATTAGAGGAGCAATTTATTTTCCAATATGATAAAGCCTCGCAAAAAATGGATCTACAATCAGACAAAATTGGTTATATCGTCTTTGCCCTATTCCTGATTCTCAGCAATGTGCAAAGAGGGGCAGCTGTAATAACCAATTTTCGTCCGGGTCGGATTCGAATCCGACCCGAACCAAGTGCGAACCGGGCCTGCTATTCAGCAGGCCCAATTTGCTGTCCAGGCCCAATTTCGGGCCCATTTCCCCAAAGACCCAATAGGGCCTGCTACCCAGCAAGCCCAACAGGCCCACTCCCATTTTCAAACACAGAAACCCTAGCAAACCCTAACCCCCCTGCACCTGCCGCCGCCGCCTGCCACAACCCCCCTCTGGCAGCCACCCCTTCACGCCACCCCCAAAAAAAGAAACCTGTCAGAAGCCCCAGTCCACCAGCCCTTCACACTCCATACCCCTTTCGGACTAACCCACTGCCACACGCCACCACCAACCCTGCACCAACGCCTGCACACGCCACCGACCCCCCCTTTAAAAACCAAGATCGAAATCCACAAGAAAAAAAAGGAGGAGGGAGGAGGGAGGCCCGATTCGGAGGACTCCCCACTGTTCGGACTTCCCCCGAGCAAGGAGGAGCCAGATCGAAACTCCCCCCTTTCAGCAGATCCGAAAAAGCCCCCCTCCTTCACCAAAAAGGTCGGATCCGAGGTCCGAAAGCCAGATTCGGACCCCTTCAATCGGCTTCCCCAAACCCTTCTTCAACACCCAAACCTGCAAAAACAAAAAAACCAACATCCAGCAAACCCAAAAAAAAAAAAAAGAAAAGAAAAACCTAGATCTACAAAATTCGGTGGGGATCCGGGCTAAACGGAGCCCGGATCCGCAACGAGGGGGTCGAAACACCCTCGAATGTGAGGTTTTGGAGAAAACGTCGGCCGGCGAACGGCGGCCGGCATGGCGGCTGGCCGTCGTATTCTGGGTTTCTGGGGAGGTTCTGGGCTGAGAGAGAAAAAGAGAGAGAGAGAAAAAAAAAAAAAAGAAGAAGAAATGAAGAGAAAAAAAAAGGGGGGGCTTATATAGCCCCCATGAGCTGGGTCAAGGTGACCCGCGCCTGGACCCGCGGGTCGACCCGGGGTCCGCGCGGGTCACCCATTTTTTTTTAAAAAAATTTTAAACGGCGTCAAAACGACGCCGTTTTGGACCCAGGGTCCGCGCGTGGACCCGCGGGTCGACCCGGGGTCCGCGCGTCCGACCCGAAAAAAAAGAGAGAAAGGCGCCGAAACGGCGCCGTTTTGTAAGCGCCGAAACGGCGCCGTTTTGCCCGAGGAGGATCCGCGCCTGGACCCGGATCCGACCCGGGGTCCGCGCGGGTCCTCCCCTTGGGCTAAAAAAAAACAAAGAAAAAAAAAACTGGGCCAGGATCAGACCCGGCCCAGCAGGCCAGGCCTGATCCTGGGCCAAGAAAAAAGGAAAAGAGGGCCAAAAAAAAAAAAGAAAGAAAAAGAAAAAATAAATAAATAAAATTAAAATTAAAAAATAATAATTTTAGAAAAAAATTTAATAAAAAAAATATATAAAAATATAAAAAAAAGAAAGAAAGAAAAAATTAAAAATTAAAAAATAATAAAAAAAATATAATAAAAAAAATTTAAAGAAAAATTCACGATGATCGTTTTTGAAGTTTTGATTTTTATTTTTGACATTTTCAGGTGATTTTACGAAGATCAAGTCCGACGTTTTAATTTTCGGATTCTCGACATTTTTGGTATGATTTTAATTTCTTTACTTATTACTATTTTTGTTTATTTATTTTTGCTCAGTATTCGACGTATTTTTTATTATTCGGTTTCGGTTTTAAAAAATTATTAAAAGCATTTTAACTTTAAAAAAGAAGATTATTTTAATAAACGCGAATAACCGATGACGGAATTCGAAGGACGTCACGGTAGTGATTCCTAAGATATCTTGAGGTGCGAGAATTTCGTTAAATATCACCACGAGTGGTGGGAGTATTTAGCGACATGCTCGATACAAAAATTCGTTTTCGTTTAAAAAAAAATCAAAATAATCAAAATAAAAAAAAATGATGAATAAAGAGCGAATGTTTATTGCGCTCGATATTTTGCCATGCTCGTGTTTTTAATATTACGATTCGCATGTTTAATTTCATAGTTATATGTTAAGCCGTATGCATCCGATATTTTAATATTCGCATCATACGCATTTGAATAAAAAATGGATGTAAATTGCCGACGACGGAATTCGGAGGATATCACGGTTGTGATTCCTAAGATGTCTTGAGGTGAGAAGATCTTGTTAAATACCACCGAGAGTGTCGGGAATATTTAATGAGTATTTTCGATAATAAATTTATGTTCACTTTCGATTTTTTAAAAAAATAAAAAAACAGTTCAAGAAAATCCAAAAAATAATAAACATGTTTTTTTCTTTAGAATAAAAAAATAAAAGAGAATTATTTTTAAATACCGATGTTAAATCCATTAAATCAAGATTAAAGATAACACGTGATCAAGTGGTACCGTTTTCTAAACGGGCGTTGCGAGGGTGCTAATCCTTCCCCGCACGTAACCGACTCCCGAACCCAAATTTGTTTTTACTCTGGTTCAAAGCGCGGACTTCAAAATTGGTTTTAAAAAAAATGTTTTAATTAATTTTAAAATATTTTACTAAAATCGGTTTTAATAGGTGGCCAATCACACCTAGCAAAAAAAAAAGATTGGTGGCGACTCCATTTTTTGTGTTTTCATCAAATTCGTCACTAGCGGTCAAAAAAACCGTTATGACACTACCTACTAGACAATCAGTAATATCTCACATCCATACGGACAATGTTGGATTTGAGGTATAGGATAGGAAAGATTAGCTTCTTCTATGATTTATAGAGGAAAAAAAAGGGGGTTGGGTTGGGGGGGTAGTTATTTGGTTTGGTATACAAGAAAATGGATGATCGGAACAGTGGTTCAAAGAACATTTTAGTACATTATAATGCGGAGAGCAAACAAAATTGAATCCCATTGTCAGTAAAAAGCAGGAAGAATATAATGTAAGAAGAATATGGAGTGTGGTATATACCCTTTAAACCAGCAGGAAAGAAGTCAGAATTGATGATGATGATAGTGGAGTTGGAGTTTTATAGAAGCATCATAGTCCTGCCTTGGGATGAAGGCATTGTATTTGTATGTGTAAATGGTGCAATTGATTTGACTGGGCTGGCATTACTAGTGGTTGGAGTTTATTTTACAGAGGCAGAGGAACCCTAGTACTTGGATCCTCCTCCATGATTGATAGCAGCAAGTCACCACCATCCTTTACAATACATAAAGGCTAAAGCAAACAGGAATTATCATCATCATTATTATAAAATAATTTAGGAACAGAGGGAATGGAGTGAAAGTGAAGCGAAACGAGGATGACTATAGAAAACAAAATCAAAGATAAACAAACAAGGTATTTATTTATAAGATATATAGTACTAATAAATAGTAGCAGAGCAGTAGGGTTTTATAAATGGGCTTAATACATGCAAATTTTTTAAACTTTATTTGGTAAGAAAAATGAATTTATCTTCATAATCACTTTATTACTTTATAACTAAATTCTTAAATTAATAAATTTTCATTCCTTACTCCTTTCAATGTCCACCAACAAGCAAAGTCTTAGGCCCGAAGTTGGAGGATAACTAAGTACTACCTCATCACCTCAACTCTCGACTCTAACTTAAAATTTAATAATTTATAGTTTAGATTAGATTTAGATGTGATTGATAAATTATTGAATTATTGATTTTTTTTTCAATGCGTTTGATAATTCATATTAAGTTTTATTTAATAAAAATTGTTGAATGAGATAAATAGGTAGAGAACTACTTATAATTTAATCAGAACATGTTAAATCAATTTTATTTTTAAAAAATTGATATTTGAATTAAATTATCTCATTTTTTATTACAAAATATGAAATATTTAAATTACCTCTTTTAATTTTATCCAGAGCTATCTAAAATAATAGAAAATACTATGTTAATAAGATTAAAATTGTGAAATGAATAATTATCAAAATTCAATATTTACAGTAATTAAAAATATAATTATATTAAATACTTAATTTTCAGTAATATATCAAAAAATAATTTTTTAAATTTATCAAATAATACCTTAAACGTCTCCTTTTGTTTATGTGGATATGGGGGTCTTGTCGTGAGTCCTGACCGAGCATGGGGCCCCAGTCCAAGGCCCAATTCCAACTTTTCCTTTTTGAACGAAAGAAAGCTGAACCAAAGCATACTACTTTATTATTTATTTATTTGTATTTGGACTAGCTGTGGCACTTTGTAATTCCATTCCAACAATACCCTTCCTCCAAGTTTGGCTTTTTAATCATCACATCACAATTCACAAGTTTTTCTTTTCTTTTCTTTCAGATAACTTGAAGTCATCTGTTTTGCATATCAATTCTCCTCTTTTATTTTAATCTACAAAAGAGGGGGGGGGGGGGGGGGGGAACCCTTTAGAACTCAAATGTAGCTGCTATTATCCTCAAAAAAAAAAAAAAAAAATCTTTATGATTACAAAATTAAAAAGAACGAAAGGAAAACTCAAAAGGTCCTTGTACCTAGAAAATTAAAAACAAAACATCTTACAACATGTTATAATTAATCACGGAATAAAATGTTTTATTTCATATTTTCCTAATTTATTGATTAAGAAGTTGAATAATCAAAGTAAACAAACTTGATGGATGGAACCTACGGCCCTCCTCAGTTATTTTTTAAATACAATAAATTTTACACATGTAAATAATATTAATAAATATATTAAAAATAATAAATAAATAAGAACTCAGTTCCAAGATTATAATAAATTTCTTGTTTGAAAGTAAAATTATAATAATTGATATATATATATATATATATAGTAGCAGCAGCTTGCTGGTGATTAGACCTGCTCAAGGGTCGGACAGTCCGTCCGACCCGTATTGGACTGGACCTGAGCAGGGAATTCTTGATCCAGGCCGGTCCGAAACAATATTTTAAATATTAAAATATTATTATTTTATTTAATTTTAATTATAAAAATATCAATAAAAAATATTTTTTTTATTTTTTATATAGGATGAATAGTGCTCATGGGTTGACGGGCCAGCTCGGGCAAATATCTTGAAAAATATTCGGCCTCGACCCGGCCCATGAGTATCTCTACTGGTGATGAGATAGAAAAGGTGAAGGAATGAATAAATGGTCGGTCATTATTTGACCTGTTCAAAAATTGGGTTTTTCATTTAAATTCAAAGATTGTTTGATATTTAAAAAAATTTGAACAAACATATTGAGCTCAAAAAATAAGTTTAGGTAAAAAATAAGGTCTTTTTAAAAATAAGTCTGACCTTGAATATAATATTTTTTCCCAGACACAATCTAGCATGATCGGCTCGTTTTACTATTATTAATATAAAATTTTGAGGTATCAATCTCTTTTACATAGAGATTGATCTCTCTTTGTATAAATTCGAATGAATTTATACAAATATGAGTAATAGTTTTATATTATCGAGACAGACTTGAACAAAATCTTTTGCCTATAATTTAGGATGAGTCGAACTTGAAGAGACAAAATATTTATTAATATGAGGTTAGACTGGCCCAAACCCGGCCCAACTATGAATACTTAGTCATTGATGGAACAGCAGTAGCTACAAAACAATTGAATATGGTCCTATGTGGATTTCATAACCAATAAATCCCTAAGAGCTCGTTGGAAGTTGGAACCCACTCAAGATTTTTAATATTTAGGAAAAAGGACACCGCAATTTAGCATTTACTCGTTGCCCCAAATACATGTAAGGTACACCACCATCTTCCTTCCTTAATTATTAATTATTCAAGTTGTTGCTGTTCCATATATTAAATTAAATTAAACTAAATTATCATGCATGGAATGCGTGATTCATAAGCAACAAACTACTTAATTAATTTCTCTCAGGTTTCTCTCTGGTTTTTTTTTTTTATTTATCTAAATATAGTTATTATTTTTTTAATTTATCGAAATACCGATGTTACAAAATTAATAATCGAAATCTGCTTATTTTAAAATATGCTGAGAAATCACCATGGCTGATAGCGATTTTTCAACATGTTTTTAAAAAAATTTGTAAGAAACTACAAAAGAAATTACCATCTCCATGGCGATTTTCCTTATATATTTTTACAAATTTTGAAAAAAAAAAATCCAAGAAAAATCGCCATCTCCCATTACGATTTTTCTTGAGGTAAAGTACAAAAATTTTCAATTGAATTGAAGGGAAATCAGCAGGATGGGTGACGATTTCCCTTCACACTTTTAAAAAAAAAAAAAAAAAATAAATAAAAATGATATAATTTATAATTAAAAAAATAAAAATTAGTAAATAGTAAATTATAAAATTAAAATTAAAATAATAATTTACAAAAATTATATAAATTAGTTTTTTATTTAAATTTAATTATAAAATATATATTTTTAATATTTTTAATAGTGAAATGGACTTTCGGGTAAAATACGTATAACAGTATTATTGTTGATGCGAACTCTCTCCCGATGTAATTTATTTTTTATTTAAATTTAATTATAAAATATATAAAAATATTTTTTAATTATATAATTTTTATTTTCGGGCTTGGGCAAGGGAAATGAAAAAATTTCGCGTCTCAGTCCGACTTATGGACACCTCTAGTCATAGCCGTCGAAAATGTTTTTATCAATATGGTACATAGGGACACACCCGGGCTTGCCGGGCGGGCTACCCGGCCTGTGGATAAGTCTAGGCGTCTAGCTATGACCTTTATTCCTACATAATCCACAACGCTTTATTTCCCTTGCCCAAGCCCATTTCGGGTCGGGCCACCCCGAAAGCCCGTTTCACTATTCAAAATTTTTTAAAAATACATTTTTATAATTAAATTTAAATACTTTTTTTATTTAATAAATAATTATTCGGGCTAGGCCGGCAGGCCCGAATTACAAAAACACTTGTCCAAGCCCGGCCCAATACGATCCGGGCCCAATATTAAATTTTTTATTTTAATATTTTTTGAATAGTGAAAAGGGCTTTCGGGCCAGCCCGTGCCTGGCCAGAAATGGGCTTGGGCAAAGGAAATAAAAAAACATTCGAGCCTTGGCCCGGCCCATGGACACCTCTACTCATAGTCGTCGAAAATGTCCTTATCAATCTAGTACATCGGGAGAGAGTTCGTATCAACAATAATACCGTTATACATATTTTGCCCGAAAGTTCATTTCACTATTCAAAAAATATATTTTTATATATTTTATAATTAAATTTAAATAAAAATAATTTACATAATTTTTGTAAATTATTATTATTTTAATTTTAATATTAATTTTAGGATTTTCTAATTTTTACTTTTTTTTAATTATAAATTATATAATTTTTATTTAATATTTAAAAAAAAAGTGTGGAATTCTCTTCACTTCAATTGATTTTTTTTTTTTTTTTTTAATTTACCCCAAGAAAAATCGTCATAGGGGATGGCGATTTTCCTTGGAATTTTTTTCAAAATTTGTAAAAAATATACAAGAAAAATCACCATAGGAGATGACGATTTTCCTTGTAATTTTTTACAATTTTTTTAAAAAATATGTTGAGAAATCGTCATCAACCATGACGATTTTCCAGCATATTTTAAAATAAGCGGATTTCTATCATTAATCTTGTAACATCGATATTTTGATAAATATATATATATATATATATTTTTACTATATTCAGATAAAAAAACTTGTACACCACCATCTTCCTTCCTTAATTATTCAATATATTAAAATTAAACTAAATATATTAAATTATATTATATTAAATTAAATTAAATTAAACTAAATGATCATGCATGGAATGCGTGATTCATGAGCAACAAACTACTTATTAATTTCTCTCAGCTTTTCCGCTCTTTATTTTCGTTCCTTTTTTTTTTTCTTCTTTTTCTTCTTCTTTTGTTTCGCTTGTTATTGGTTTTTCCTTTTTCTTTTTTACTTTTCATGAAAAAGGAAATTCACCTAAATAGAATAATCGTTCCAATCCCTTCTATTCTGCTAGTTAATAATAATCTTTCAAAAACAATCAAGCATTTGACATATATTATTATTTTTGGTTCTCCCTAGGATTCGCTCAGACTAATTGTTCGAGGTTCTCTAGGGTGTCAAAACGAAAACCTCTCTCAAGAATGTTTTCTGCGTTATTATTTGACATATATTATTTAACAGTTATATATTAGCCTAATTCCTTAACTAAGAGGGATAAGATTCAAAATTTTATCATATGAAAACAATAAAATCGAAACTGATTTCCTTAATTTCTTTGTGGCCTACTTTCCCGGCCTCGTTTTCATAATTAAAGCGAAATTAAGCTAACCAAAAATAGAAGCAAATTAAAAAGATGTAAAAACACAGATAATGGATGTTTTTCACAGTTTGCTTTCTATAAATATGGATGTAAAATTAAAACCCCTTTAATTTTGTCATAAATTCCAAAACCATTGGAGACCAAAATATCACTTCAAATCAAAGATTATATGTTTTGATATATTTCAGATATATAATATATATATATATATAGCAACTTAGTAGCAAATTAATGAAATATAACCATCGTATACTGATTAATTTAGGACATCCTAGTCCTACAATACATCCGTTTTCAATTTACCCTATGCTATCGATCTCTGATGTCAAACTAGAATTAGAGCATACACTTGGTTACAAAAAGATTAAAATATTAAAAAAGCCTCTGAATTATTTCATTTTTTAAAAATACGTTTTTATATTTTTATTGTATCAAATAAATCTGTATTCTTTGATATTAACCTAAATAAGCATTTATTTCAAATGATAGGTTGATTTATGTTAATGGTTTATTTAAATATAAATTAAAGGTTAGGAGCCCATTTGGGTACAAATTAAAGATTAAGAGCTTATTAAGATACAAATTAAAAGTTAAAGATTTATTTGAGTGTAATAAACGTATAAAGACTTTGTCGCAACCTAAAAAAATAACGACGACGAGTCTCATCGCAAGACTTTATTATTCGTTAGGCATGACATTAAAAAAAACCGAGGAAAAGTCGACTTAATTCCTCTAAAAAAAATGAAGGTTTTGAAAATGACCTTAAAAGACATGGAGTCGCCACCAATCTTTTTTAGCTAGGTGTGATCGGCCACCTATTAAAACCGGTTTTATAAAATATTTTAAAAATTAATTAAAACATTTTAAAAACCAATTTAAAGTCTGCGTTTTAAACCAGAGAAATCAAAGAAGCGGGTTCGGGAGTCGGTTACGTGCAGGGAAGGATTAGCACCCCCACAACGCCCGTATAAATCGGTACCTTATTAATCGTGTGTTATCTCAAGTCTCGGTAAAAGTTGGTTTTAAATTTAGTATTTCAAATTAATTCCCAATTTAAAGAAAAATAATTCCATTTTTTTTATTGAAAATGATCCGGAATTTATAAATTCAAAATTTTTCTATATTCCCCAACAAACGTGGCAAAATATAGAAATTTTTATTAGTTTTGGAAAACTTTCCGAATCATTCTCTTTTTTTGAAAGAAAGATATTCATTTATTAATAATAATTGATGATATTCCCTCCAGCAAACCCGGTAGAGAACTCATGAATTATTTTAACTCGGGAATATCTTTATTTTTATTGAAAATCATTATCTTTTTTGAAAACATTTAAAAGAAATGAATATGTATAGGCATGACATAAATAAAATGACATAGCAAAATCTAAATAATATAATGCAACCTAAATGTCATGACACATAGAAATTATTATGGCAAGAATCACATATTATATAAAATGCATGAATATAAAAATGCAATGCATGAGATGTATTTTTTCCTTTAATTAAGGAAATCCGTATATCTAAAAAGATATCCGGCTACCTTAGGAAAATATGTCAAATTAAATATTCTAAAACCAAAATACTTTGTGATTGTTTGAAAACAATTTTGAAAAGCTTGAATTAAAAATAAAAACTGGGCTAAAATTTTTTAAATGGCTCTAATTTCCTAAGTTTAAAAAATCCCGACTTGACTACCCTTAACCCGGGATTTGAAAAACCATTTTTAGAGTTTAAAAGGCTTAGAAATCACCCTAAGTCAGTAGCTAACCCTCCTAATCAGCCCACTCTAAGTAGATTAACCAAAACAGAAAATTGGTTTTTCTTTAAATTCAATTCTGACTCCACTGTCCAGTTTTAATCCACGATTTTTTACCCTATTTTTAAAAATTCAAAAAATTCTAAAACAAATACTGGAGACTCAGGACATGTAAAACTATACGAGAAAAAATCGGCTTAATTTTTTGATCAAAGATGAATTCCCAGAAAAATCATAGATGTACGAGTTTTTGGAGGAGAAAAAAAAACTGTTTTGTTTTTCTTTAAATTCAATTCTGACTCCACTGTCCAGTTTTAATCCACGATTTTTTACCCAATTTTTAAAACTTCCAAAAATTCTAAAAAAAATACTGAAGACTCAGGACATGTAAAACTACATGAAAACAAATCGGCTTAATTTTCTGATCAAAGATGAATTCCCAGAAAAATCATAGATGTACGAGTTTTTGGAGGAGAGAAAAAAAAACTGCTTTGCCAACACATTTTTGCTTTTGATAAAATCATTTAAAAACCAAAGTAAAAATATTTGAAACTCATAAAATGACTTGAAAGCAGTAGCTAGGACTCTTTGAAAGTTAGATAAAAATTGGCTAAATAAAAAAAATCACAAAGGTAGAGTAATCAATTTGACAAACTTAATTTTCCACAAGTGTGCTCAAGAGAGCATGATCTTGAACCATTAATTGGCTCAAGTCATTATTCAAGTGGCATGAACATGAAATGCATGAAACAATGCAGCAAACATAATGCATGAAATGCATGGATCTAAACCTAAATGTAAGGAAAATGCATGACACAAATAATATGGCCTAGACCTAACATGAACTTGCATGGCATTTAATGTAACCTAGACCTAAGACATGCATGGCATTTTCACAAACACAAGGCATGCTTAATTCGAAATTCCAACCAAATATCATGCAAATGCAAAAACCTAACAACTAGCATGACAAAAATACAACACACAATGCAAAACACATGGAGTAGCCAAATGGCCCCAAGCTTCAACAAGCATGGCATTTTCACAAACACTTGGTATGCTAGCATGAAAAACTAAGTCATAACACAAAAATCACACAAGCATTTTCACAAACACCTAATATACCAAATCTAAAACATGCTCACTAAGATATAAAACAAGAATCATGCAAAGAATCACACAAGCATTTTCACAAACACTTAATATGCTAACTCTAAAACATGCTCAAATTTAAACAACATGAAAACAGAAAATTAAAAATGCAAAAACATGATATCTAAGACATAAATGGCAACAAATAAAGCAACCAAATTAAATATAACTTAAGAACATGAAATAACATAATATTTAAAACATCAAAAATAAAGAAAATAGCATAAACAATATGGTAAAATGAATCAAAAACAACAACTTAAAATAAATAATGTAGGCCATTTGGCCATGGTGAGTTTATTATAAAAACAAAATGTAAAAAAAATATACTTAAGAAAGGAAATGAAGGAAGAACAAGAAACATTATTTTAAAATGAAAACTCACCAAGTAGAGATTAAAAGAGCAAAAAATAAGAATAGAAAATGAAAGTGCAAGAGTTGGTGCTCAAGAGCAACCTCAAGAAGCTAATATTTCAAGCTTTTCTCTTCAAACTTTCCTTTTTTTCTAAACTTTTCTTTTTTTGCTCTCAACCAAGAAGATAAAAAACTAAGAAAAACTAAGAGAAATCAGCCAAAATGGAAAAGAAAAAACAAAATCTGCCTCCTCCCTTAGGGCTGGCAGAAAATGATGCTTATATGGACTCCAAGATGTTGTCATTTTTGTGTAACCTAATTTCCATCAAATGGCCAATAATTCAAGATGAAAAGTCATGAAATTACCACCCTTAGATTAGCATCTCAGCCCTCTCAAATTACAGCTGTCCAAGAAAAATGTTGACATCTTTTTTCCAGCCCAACTCTGATTTTTTGAAGGGTCCAAAAAGCCTTTTTCGGTTGCTTGGGTGAAATGACCATTTTGCCCTCCCGGATGCAAAATAAATATCAAACGGGATCCAAATTCAATTTTTCATTTTTTAATACTTCCAAAATAATAAAATATTGAGTTCTGGAATTTTTCAAAATTATCCGAGTCCGTTTGCTATTTATTTGGATTTTTTCTTCCCAAAATGTCCTTTTATGCCCCTACTTTTTACCATTTTTTAAACGAGCTCCAAATCAAGATTTTTCTTCACCAATATCTTCAAAATAATTAAAAAGTGTGATCTGGAAGTTTTCGTAATTTTTGGAGCTCATTTGGTATTTTTTCGGGATTTATCGGCTTGAATTACTGCATAGGAAGCTCGGGATTTAGCCACTTTGCAAATGAACTCGGAATCAAGATTTTCTTTCGCCAATCTCTTCCAAATAATTTAAAAATGAGATTTACCAAATTTCAGAATTTTTGGAGTCCATTTGCTATTTTTCCGGGATTTATCTTTTTGAATTACTGCATAAGAAGCCCGGGATTTGGCCATTTTGCAAACGAACTCGGAATCAAGATTTTCTTTTACCAATCTCTTTCAAATGATTTAAGAATGATATTGACAAATTTTCCATAATTTTCGGTGTCCATTTGCTATTTTTCCCAAAATTTTCCAATTTTGCCCTTTAACCTCCGAAACCCGGTTTTGCTCAAAACAAGTCCGATTTTCAGATTTTCTTCAATCTGAGCCTTGGGCCATCCTTTTTAATCATTCCTCATCCATTGGGGGCTTTGGTCTTACCAAGTCGGGCCATTTCTGTGATTCTTCCCGATTTCACCGAAATCCACTAAAAACCCTAATTCTCGGTTTTCTCCCGGATTGACTTTTCTTTCGGTTTTCCTTGCAAGTGACTTCTCCATTACCCGTAGTCAGTGCTTATCTTTCATTTGGAACCTTCAATTTTGACCAGTTTGATCGTTTAAGCACTTTTCCCCAAATTTCTCGGATTAGGGTTTCTTTTCTACTGAATCTCCAAATCCCAACTTCCGAACTCCATATCTTTCAATGTAGACCTCAGATTATCAAAATTCTTTCTCCATTTTTCAATTGAACTTAAAATCTTGATTTTGAAAGTGGGTTGACTTTTTCAGTAGTTGACTTTCTGGGGTTGACTTTTACGGGGTTGACTTTTTCGGGGTTGACTTTTTTTCAAGTTTGACTTTTTATGCTCGCCCTCTTAAACTAAGTCTCGGAGTACCACCTGCAGGATGAAAACAGTCTTTTTATACTCGGAAACATCAATATGGGAAGAAAACATACCTGTTTAGTGGCCCGGACAAAATTAGGTGTCTACAGCTGCCCCTCTTTGGCTATTGCTGAGAATCAGGAATCAGGCAAAGATAAACCAACACTAATTTTGTACGGTCAGTGAAATCACATGGAAAGGAAAGGGCTTTCTTTTTCATTTCTTCATTCATTTTTGCATTTTGCATTTTTTATTTTCTTTTTTTATTTTCTATTTTTTTCATTTTTTCTCATTTTTTCTCATTTTTTTTATTTTTATTTTTATTATTTTTGTTTTTTTTTTGTTTTGTTTTTTTTTTGAAAACAGTAAATTGAAGATTTGTCCTTAAATTGAATTCCCTGACTAATCAAGGCTCGATTCGTCTTAAGGAAACGAATTCGATTTGCAAGAAAGGAAACGACCTCGACGATGTTCTCGGGGCCTTAACCTTTCTTGTTCTCAGCTGTGTTTAAAATTCTGGATATCTCCTCCAGAAGCTTCGGCTATCACCACCAAAGTCTTGCTCATTTTTTTAAAATGTAAAAATTCTGGGTATCACCTCCAGAAACTTCAGCTATCACCACCGAAGACTTTTTACCTTTTCAAAGGATTTTAAAACTCTGGATATCTCCACCAGAGGCTTCAGCTATCACCACCGAAGTCTTGCTCATTTTTAAAACTGTAAAATTCTGGGTATCATCTCCAGAAGCTTCAGCTATCACCACCGAAGACTCTCTACCTTTTCAAAGGACTTTAAAAAAAAAAAAAAAAAAAACTCTGGATATCTCCACCAGAGGGTTCAGCTATCACCACCGAAGACTTGTTCATAAATAAAAAAAGTACTTCGACGATGATTTCGGGGCTCGACTCGCCTTAAGGAAACGAAATCGATTATACCTGAAAGCTTTAAGAGATGATGCAAATGCTTCATGATGCAAATGCAAATGTCTTTTGTTGATGCAAACGCTTCTTGATGTAGATGCAAATGACTTAGATTGGTGCAAATGTCTTTGATGCAAATGTAAATGACTTGATTTGATGCAAACTTTCTTGATGCAGATTCAACTAACTTAGATTGATGCAAATGCTTCTTGATGTAGATGCACATGTTGAATAAAATTTTGGATAACTCCTCCAAAAGAAGATTTCTCATTTTTCAAAATTCTAAAACCCTGGATATCTCCACCAGAGGCTTCAGCTATCACCACCGAAGACTTCTTCATTTTTAAAACTATAAAATTCTGGATATCCCCACCAGAAGCTTTGGCTATCACCACCAAAAACTTGCTCAATATAAAATTCTAGATAACTCATCTAGAAGAAGATTTCTCATGTTTCAAAATTATAAAACCCTGGATATCTCCACCAGAGGCTTCTGCTATCACCACCGAAGACTTATTCACTTTTAAAACCTGTAAAATTCTGGATATCCCCACCAGAAGCTTTGGCTATCACCACCAAAGACTTGCTCATTGTAAAATTCTGGGTAACTCCTTCAGAATAAAATTTCTCATGTTTTCAAAATTATAAAACCCTGGATATCTCCACCAGAGGCTTCAGCTATCACCACCGAAGACTTGTTCACTTTTAAAACTGTAAAATTCTGGATATCCCCACCAGAAGCTTTGGCTATTACCACCAAAGACTTGCTCATTGTAAAATTATGGGTAACTCCTTCAGAATAAAATTTCTCATTTTTCAAAATTATAAAACCCTGGATATCTCCACCAGAGGCTTCAGCTATCACCACTGAAGACTTGTTCATTTTTAAAACTGCAAAATTCTGGATATCACCACCAGAAGCTTTGGCTATCACCACCAAAGACTTGCTCATTGTAAAATTCTGGGTAACTCCTTCAGAAGAAGATTTCTCATGTTTCAAAATTATAAAACCCTGGATATCTCCACCAGAGGCTTCAGCTATCACCACCGAAGACTTGTTCTTTTAAAACTGTAAAATTCTGGATATCCCCACCAGAAGCTTTGGCTATTACCACCAAAGACTTGCTCATTGTAAAATTTTTGAGTAACTCCTTCAGAAGAAAATTTCTCATGTTTCAAAATTATAAAACCCTGGATATCTCCACCAGAGGCTTTAGCTATCACCACCGAAGATTTTTCACTTTTAAAACTGTAAAATTCTGGATATCCCCACCAGAAGCTCTGGCTATCACCACCAAAGACTTGCTCATTGTAAAAATCTGGGTAACTCCTTCAGAAGAAGATTTCTCATGTTTCAAAATTATAAAACCCTGGATATCTCCACCAGAGGCTTCAGCTATCACCACCGAAGACTTGTTCTTTTAAAACTGTAAAATTCTGGATATCCCCACCAGAAGCTTTGGCTATCACCACCAAAGACTTGCTCATTGTAAAATTTTTGAGTAACTCCTTCAGAAGAAGATTTCTCATGTTTCAAAATTATAAAACCCTGGATATCTCCACCAGAGGCTTCAGCTATCACCACCGAAGACTTGTTCACTTTTAAAACTGTAAAATTCTGGATATCCCCACCAGAAGCTTTGAGAAATGATGCAGATGCACATGTCTTTTAACAAGGTGCTCATGCTTCATGGTGCAAATGTAAAATATTTCTTAGTGCAAATGCAAATGGCCTGGATTGATGCCCATGTTTCATGATGCAGATGCCCCTACTAATTGTGTTCATGTAACTGGTTTATGAATGGTGTAACTACAATTACCACACAATAATGAAAATGCAATGATTCTAGAAATGATGCAATTGCTTGAGATGACACAAATGCGAATTCCATGAAGAATGTAAATGTAAAGGTAAAATGCAGATGCTTATGGAATAATGCCAATGCAAATACCCATGAATGATGCAAATGCTTGTCGACACTGTGCAGATGCAAAAGCTCGATAAAGAGATGAGTGCTCATGAGTGATGCAAATGCCCCCGGTTGTTTTTCTAGACTTTGGCTTAGCCTCTCAAATTCATTTTTCCTCTTCAAATCAGAGTATATCTTCAATTCATTTTGGCTATTCTCTTTGCCCCAACAGTTTTCAAACTTTCATCAACAGAGATCTGAATTGGGTTCGATATCTTCTTCTCATATCTGGAAGTCAGGACCTATCGTGGCAGTTCTATATCTTTGGGTTAGAAAAATCCTTGTCTCATGTCAATATCAAAAATGGGTATTTCAAAAATATTTTTATTTTCCCTTTTTGAAAAACAATTTTGCTTATTTAAGGAAAACTTCTAAGCCAAAAATTTTAACTCCACAGTGTATGATGTACAAATCTTTTGATGACTGATGATCACTGTCAGAAAATTCCCTAAGTATTAATTTGGGTTTTTCAATTTGAATTGACAAGGCTCGATACAACAAGATTTTGGTTTTTCCAGGAAAACTTCACAACAAAAATGTATGTCTCTTCTAGGCTCACAAATGGAACAGATTTTATAAATCATGAATTCATTGAGAACCAAACAAATTCAACATTCTTGTAGTTTCCAATATCAAGGTATTTTGACAAGCGTCAAGATTGGCTGGGATGTTTAAACTGGAAAGTTGTTTTTGGAGGAAAAAAAAAGATTCAATTTTTGAAGACAATCCTCCGAATGAGAGCTGACAATTTGGGGGGTTCAGGAATTCCTAGATGTTCCTCGATGACCACCTTTTTTTAAGATGACCTTCTCTTTTTGGGGTATCGGCACTATCATAGATGGCATCAAAAATTCCTATTCTACTCTAGACCGCCCATTTTTGGGTTTTCGCCCTAAAATCCCATTCTTTTCAATTTTTCTTTTCTTTTTTTTTCTTTTTCTTTTTTTTTTGTTTTGTTTTTGTTCTACCATACACTTGAGAATTATAAATTCTTCCTTAGTGAAATGATAATTCGATGAAATGGGATAAATTCTGAGGAAAAACCTTTCAGATTAAATATTCATGCTTGATCAAAATGGACTTTTAAAGCATATAATGTAGGCCATGGCTCAGGGTTCAGAAAGAAAGGATAAATAGGCCCAAAATATGTGTTTGAGGGTAATCAGATCAAGGATCATTTCTTGAGGAGGATTCTCTTTGAAGCATTTATCCCTTCTTGGACATTTCTTTCCTTTTGACTTTGCTCTTTTTCTTCCTTGCTCTTGGCTTTCAATTTGCCATGTCTTTCACACACATTTTCTTTTTCATTGTGTTTTTCTTTTGTTTTTCTTGGCTTTCATTTCACCATCTTTTTCTCTTCTTTTTCTTTGACAGAGTGAGCCCGTATTTATTCGGGGCTCCATTTGCTTTGTGTCGGTCCTTGAGCTATCACTCATTTCTCAATGATCTTTGAAAAGATCTTTCCTCGCATTTGCCCCCAGTGTAGAGGGTAATCCTTGATCAGGGTTCAAAGAAGAAAGAATTCTTTTGGCTCAAAAGGGGTGACTATGGATAATTTCTTTTTGTGTGAAAGGGATATGAAAGATGGCCATTTCTCATGTCAAGCACAGATATTCACATTGAAAACCAATCCCCAGGGGAAATAGTTATTCAGAATTTCATTTTGCACTTTGGAATCATCCGAATTCTCATATGCATGACATCACAATTTTTTTTGTTTTTTTTTTTCGTCGCACGCCCCCAATGATTCATGCATTAGCCCATCCTTCTTCACTATGTATCCATCATTTCCACATATGATGCCCCAATTTGATTAACCATGCGAATTTGTATCAACGAGGAACATTGCAAGTCTAGGTCTGTTTTGAAAAGGCTGAGTTTCCAATCTGAGTTCTTTGAAGAGACAAGGAAAATATGACCCAAAAACAGGTTTTCTCTGGGACAAGGGATAATCTAGTTTAATCATTGTGTCCCGGGGTGTCAATCATGAAGTGATGTCTGGGCAATTAGTGTTTTGTGGTCATTGGGAAAGGTCATGAATGGTTTTAGCACAATCTTGACACACACCAAATTATCAAAATCTGGATTCTTGAAAGAATGTCTCATTTGTTTGATTTTCAAGGAATTCGAAAAATTTCAAAAAGTTCATTCCTTTGTTCATAGCCTAGACTAGGATCTACATCTTTGCTTATTCTATGACGACAATGGTTTAATGAAGTCAAATCATTCATATTCCTTGAAGCATTAGGTCTTTCAAGTGTTCTTGGTTTAAGAGATTTGGGCTTAGGAAAAAGTAAAGAGAGGGGAGAAGGTATTGGGTCATTTGTAACACTGTTCATCAATATTCTCAAGATTGTTCATTATTTCATGTGAAAACCACTTATTTATTGTGTACCACAAATTTTCTCAAAGTTTCATTTTTTTTTTTTTTTTTTTGCAATTTCAAATTTATTGCTAAAATAAAATGAACACAAAATATTTAAATTCAAAATTTATTTATTTCATGTAGATGTCATCATGAGACAAGAGCTTTCATTATCAAAGTGTAGAAATATATGCATCAGAATGCTCCTATTGACATGCTTTCAAAGATAACAATTCTTATCCTCAAAATTCTTCAAGAGGAAATCAATTAATGGTAAAACAAATTTCCAATGTTCGATAAGCTCTGGAATCAAAATGCCATCATGGACAAGACCTTCAATTTTTTTCCTTCAGTTGTCTGCATTTTTTAGTCGAATGCCCAATTGCCCCAATGTGATACTTGCACTTGCTGTTGGGGTCATAGCTTTTAGCTGACGAAGAAAACTCTTCAAAGCTAAGCCAATTTCTATTTCATCTTATTAATGTGTTTCATGATGAATGAGCTATGAATGTCATGAGTGCAATTTGATGCATGTGAAGGATAAACAAAGTTATGTGTGGTCATATACAGTGGAAACATGTTGACCATGTATGTTATAAATGCAACATGATGCCAACATGATGCATTTAAAGAATAATAAATTAATGCATGGATATATACAATGAATGACCATGTATGTTCCAAATGTATTTCCCAATGAATGATCATATACACTATGAATGCCATACAATGTCAATTATGATGCATGTGAAGAATACATGACTGACACAGAGTATATACAAAGAAAGTCATGTTGGCCGTGTATGTCATGAATGCAACCTGATGTCAATATGAAAAATTAATGCACGAGCATATCATGATGACTGTGTATGCCATGAATGCAACCTGATGCCAACATGATGCATGTAAAAAATAAGCAAATTAATGCATAGATATATACAGAAAAATCATGCTGATTATGAATGCATGAATGCAACCTGACAAATAATTGATGGGATGCAAAATGCAAAGGGGGAGATATCAAGGAGGAAATAAGAATCGGAGGAACTTAATCATCAACCTCTCATAAATTTGAAACATAATCAATTCATTCCCACATCAACATTCACAATGGTATAAACCATGTTTTACAAAATTTGAACAGTGGTTAAGACTGTCTTTACAAGCACTTTATTCTTCCTAACATCCTAAGACTATAAGAGCCGGCTACTGAAAAAGTGAAATCCTATTACATCATATAAGACCGAAGTCTTTCCACCTCAATGATGTAAATCTCCCAATCCTAATGACGCTTTCCCAGTCCTCTATCAATCAGTGTCGTGGGATCCAACCACTTGGCATTTATAAGAGTTTGCACTTTCTTTTTGAATGCCATACAGTCTTCAACGTTATGGCCAACAATTCCACAATGATAATCACATCTTGCATTTGGATTATACCACATTGGATATGGTGGTAACAGGGGTTTCAATGGGACACAGGCAACCATGTGATTTTGGATCAGTATAGGGAGGAGCTCTTGGTAGCTGATTGGAATGGGATCAAAAGGCATTTGGGTCTTATCCTGGGGTCGTTTCTTAGTCACACATGGCCTAGGAGTTGGGGCACTTGGTGGTGGCACTAAGGTCCGAACCGGAGTGTTTACATGGAGATGTGGCGGAACAGCATGGTGAGGGTATGGATTTGGACACGAGGACTTTGGAGGTTGTACATAGCTCGAGGTTCCTATCCCAGGTACTGGATAAGGTGATTGATGAGGGAAATAGTATGAACTGGCAGTTGTTGGTGATGGTGTGGGATTCTGGAATCCCGTAGTGGTCATCCCAATGGACGATTGGACCATAGTAGGGTTGGGATACTGGTTTGGACCTAGAACAGTTTGCAGGTATGGTACTGGATTCGAGGTTTCTGTCTTTGGTATCAAGCTTTCAGGTTTAATTATTTTCATGATTTTGTCCATAATTTCATCAGGATTGCAACCTTTGTGGTATTGACAAGTGCAGGATCCAGCAAGGATTGTATGTTCTGGACCTAATGGTTTTGGTTGATCCGAAGATGATGCGAAGCCCTGAGAAAGTTCCTTTTTACTGTTACCCATATCCTCAACCATTTTCAGCAATTTGGCAAGTTGTTCCTTCACCTCTCGGATTTCATGTCCATATGCCTCTTGATTGCGTTCCAAAGCAACAAATCGTTCTTCCGATTCATTCCTCATATCTCGAACCCCTTTCATGCAAATGAAAATGTCATGAGATTAAGAATACAATTATGAATGTACATGCTCTATTCCTATGTGCATGAATATACTGATAATTAATGCATGAACATATACAGAGAATATGTATGATGACTATGTATGCTATGGATACAATCTAATGCCAGGTATATACAGATAATGACTATGCATGTATTTTACAATGAATGAACATGCATGCTATGATGTCAAAATGATACATGCTAAGACTAAATAAATTACCACAAAGGTATACACAAAGAAATCAATGATTACACGAAATTGGTGGGACCTAAATCTTGATTATTCAACAATCTCATTATGCAAGATTTGCCTCTAAATTTATGATGATTTTTTTTTTTAACATGTTTTTTTTTTCTGTGTTTTTTTTTTTTTTTCTGAGAAACCAATCACATTATTTTCAAAAGACTTTCAGGGTGGATCCTACTATGGTACAATATGCAAATGTTCATGTGACACTACCGGTTTTATGAAATCATCAAATGAAATTACCAACTGTTTACTGCAAAGAATGAGATCAATAACACAACCAAAAATGTACATGCTCTATTCACACATGCATGAAATGTGCAACATGCAAAAATGCTTGAAAAAAGATTTTTTTTTTTTTTTTTTAAAAACAGCTAATGAACATCTGCCCCAGCAATATCTGCTTATTTAGGCATCACGATGCCTTCGAGGCGGAGTATCACATTTATTATAGGTGATGTACGTACATCGTTGCCCGATCTACCACACTTATTCGGAGTGTAAAATAGGTAACAAAAGGTTTAGAAATGTCCCTCCATGTGTTCCTATTTTCGGTACATCTAACGGAAATCCGGCATGGCTTCGCCTAGGTTCACTATATGAGGGTGAATCAGTTCTAAGGCCCCGAATTGTTCCTCACTGTCGCCGGTGAAGGCTAGTAAGGCACCACGATAAAAGCGAGTTCAATTCGTTAGAGTATATTTTCCTATGCCCGTACGGAGGATTATCACGAAGGCATTAGGTACTTTATACTCCGGAAGTGTTTCACTAGCCCATACGGAGGATCAATCACGAAGGCGTAGTTACTTTACTTCCACTTAAAAGGACGGAACCCGGGTAGAGGATTCATGTTATGCAAATGCACGTGTAATGTGTGCGGAGGAATATCAAACCTTTCACTACCTATTCTACAAACCTTATTCTAAATGCCCTAGCAATTAAAACATTCAAGAATAGTGTAACGCATTAACCAACAAGCAATTATAATATACAACCTTAAATAACTAGAGAACAAAAATGCACGCACATGAGAATGAACATTTTTAAAAACATTTGATTATTTTCAAAATTCTCTTTATTAGAAAAATGTGGGAATTAAAATAAAATACCAATTAAACCAACCAAAACTGAGACTTTGATAACACACGACTATTTCTAGGCCTGACTCTCTAATAGTCCCCAGTGGAGTCGCCAAGCTGTCGCAACCTAAAAAAATAACGACGACGAGTCTCATCGCAAGACTTTATTATTCGTTAGGCATGACATTAAAAAAAACCGAGGAAAAGTCGACTTAATTCCTCTAAAAAAAATGAAGGTTTTGAAAATGACCTTAAAAGACATGGAGTCGCCACCAATCTTTTTTAGCTAGGTGTGATCGGCCACCTATTAAAACCGGTTTTATAAAATATTTTAAAAATTAATTAAAACATTTTAAAAACCAATTTAAAGTCTACGTTTTAAACCAGAGAAATCAAAGAAGCGGGTTCGGGAGTCGGTTACGTGCAGGGAAGGATTAGCACCCCCACAACGCCCGTATAAATCGGTACCTTATTAATCGTGTGTTATCTCAAGTCTCGGTAAAAGTTGGTTTTAAATTTAGTATTTCAAATTAATTCCCAATTTAAAGAAAAATAATTCCATTTTTTTTATTGAAAATGATCCGGAATTTATAAATTCAAAATTTTCCTATATTCCCCAACAAACGTGGCAAAATATAGAAATTTTTATTAGTTTTGGAAAACTTTCCGAATCATTCTCTTTTTTTGAAAGAAAGATATTCATTTATTAATAATAATTGATGATATTCCCTCCAGCAAACCCGGTAGAGAACTCATGAATTATTTTAACTCGGGAATATCTTTATTTTTATTGAAAATCATTATCTTTTTTGAAAACATTTAAAAGAAATGAATATGTATAGGCATGACATAAATAAAATGACATAGCAAAATCTAAATAATATAATGCAACCTAAATGTCATGACACATAGAAATTATTATGGCAAGAATCACATATTATATAAAATGCATGAATATAAAAATGCAATGCATGAGATGTATTTTTTCCTTTAATTAAGGAAATCCGTATATCTAAAAAGATATCCGGCTACCTTAGGAAAATATGTCAAATTAAATATTCTAAAACCAAAATACTTTGTGATTGTTTGAAAACAATTTTGAAAAGCTTGAATTAAAAATAAAAACTGGGCTAAAATTTTTTAAATGGCTCTAATTTCCTAAGTTTAAAAAATCCGGACTTGACTACCCTTAACCCGGGATTTGAAAAACCATTTTTAGAGTTTAAAAGGCTTAGAAATCACCCTAAGTCAGTAGCTAACCCTCCTAATCAGCCCACTCTAAGTAGATTAACCAAAACAGAAAATTGGTTTTTCTTTAAATTCAATTCTGACTCCACTGTCCAGTTTTAATCCACGATTTTTTACCCTATTTTTAAAAATTCAAAAAATTCTAAAACAAATACTGGAGACTCAGGACATGTAAAACTATACGAGAAAAAATCGGCTTAATTTTTTGATCAAAGATGAATTCCCAGAAAAATCATAGATGTACGAGTTTTTGGAGGAGAAAAAAAAACTGTTTTGTTTTTCTTTAAATTCAATTCTGACTCCACTGTCCAGTTTTAATCCACGATTTTTTACCCAATTTTTAAAACTTCCAAAAATTCTAAAAAAAATACTGAAGACTCAGGACATGTAAAACTACATGAAAACAAATCGGCTTAATTTTCTGATCAAAGATGAATTCCCAGAAAAATCATAGATGTACGAGTTTTTGGAGGAGAGAAAAAAAAAACTGCTTTGCCAACACATTTTTGCTTTTGATAAAATCATTTAAAACCCAAAGTAAAAATATTTGAAACTCATAAAATGACTTGAAAGCAGTAGCTAGGACTCTTTGAAAGTTAGATAAAAATTGGCTAAATAAAAAAAATCACAAAGGTAGAGTAATCAATTTGACAAACTTAATTTTCCACAAGTGTGCTCAAGAGAGCATGATCTTGAACCATTAATTGGCTCAAGTCATTATTCAAGTGGCATGAACATGAAATGCATGAAACAATGCAGCAAACATAATGCATGAAATGCATGGATCTAAACCTAAATGTAAGGAAAATGCATGACACAAATAATATGGCCTAGACCTAACATGAACTTGCATGGCATTTAATGTAACCTAGACCTAAGACATGCATGGCATTTTCACAAACACAAGGCATGCTTAATTCAAAATTCCAACCAAATATCATGCAAATGCAAAAACCTAACAACTAGCATGACAAAAATACAACACACAATGCAAAACACATGGAGTAGCCAAATGGCCCCAAGCTTCAACAAGCATGGCATTTTCACAAACACTTGGTATGCTAGCATGAAAAACTAAGTCATAACACAAAAATCACACAAGCATTTTCACAAACACCTAATATACCAAATCTAAAACATGCTCACTAAGATATAAAACAAGAATCATGCAAAGAATCACACAAGCATTTTCACAAACACTTAATATGCTAACTCTAAAACATGCTCAAATTTAAACAACATGAAAACAGAAAATTAAAAATGCAAAAACATGATATCTAAGACATAAATGGCAACAAATAAAGCAACCAAATTAAATATAACTTAAGAACATGAAATAACATAATATTTAAAACATCAAAAATAAAGAAAATAGCATAAACAATATGGTAAAATGAATCAAAAACAACAACTTAAAATAAATAATGTAGGCCATTTGGCCATGGTGAGTTTATTATAAAAACAAAATGTAAAAAAAATATACTTAAGAAAGGAAATGAAGGAAGAACAAGAAACATTATTTTAAAATGAAAACTCACCAAGTAGAGATTAAAAGAGCAAAAAATAAGAATAGAAAATGAAAGTGCAAGAGTTGGTGCTCAAGAGCAACCTCAAGAAGCTAATATTTCAAGCTTTTCTCTTCAAACTTTCCTTTTTTTCTAAACTTTTCTTTTTTTGCTCTCAACCAAGAAGATAAAAAACTAAGAAAAACTAAGAGAAATCAGCCAAAATGGAAAAGAAAAAACAAAATCTGCCTCCTCCCTTAGGGCTGGCAGAAAATGATGCTTATATGGACTCCAAGATATTGTCATTTTTGTGTAACCTAATTTCCATCAAATGGCCAATAATTCAAGATGAAAAGTCATGAAATTACCACCCTTAGATTAGCATCTCAGCCCTCTCAAATTACAGCTGTCCAAGAAAAATGTTGACATCTTTTTTCCAGCCCAACTCTGATTTTTTGAAGGGCCCAAAAAGCCCTTTTCGGTTGCTTGGGTGAAATGACCATTTTGCCCTCCCGGATGCAAAATAAATATCAAACGGAATCCAAATTCAATTTTTCATTTTTTAATACTTCCAAAATAATAAAATATTGAGTTCTGGAATTTTTCAAAATTATCCGAGTCCGTTTGCTATTTATTTGGATTTTTTCTTCCCAAAATGTCCTTTTATGCCCCTACTTTTTACCATTTTTTAAACGAGCTCCAAATCAAGATTTTTCTTCACCAATCTCTTCAAAATAATTAAAAAGTGTGATCTGGAAGTTTTCGTAATTTTTGGAGCTCATTTGGTATTTTTTCGGGATTTATCGGCTTGAATTACTGCATAGGAAGCTCGGGATTTAGCCACTTTGCAAATGAACTCGGAATCAAGATTTTCTTTCGCCAATCTCTTCCAAATAATTTAAAAATGAGATTTACCAAATTTCAGAATTTTTGGAGTCCATTTGCTATTTTTCCGGGATTTATCTTTTTGAATTACTGCATAAGAAGCCCGGGATTTGGCCATTTTGCAAACGAACTCGGAATCAAGATTTTCTTTTACCAATCTCTTTCAAATGATTTAAGAATGAGATTGACAAATTTTCCATAATTTTCGGTGTCCATTTGCTATTTTTCCCAAAATTTTCCAATTTTGCCCTTTAACCTCCGAAACCCGGTTTTGCTCAAAACAAGTCCGATTTTCAGATTTTCTTCAATCTGAGCCTTGGGCCATCCTTTTTAATCATTCCTCATCCATTGGGGGCTTTGGTCTTACCAAGTCGGGCCATTTCTGTGATTCTTCCCGATTTCACCGAAATCCACTAAAAACCCTAATTCTCGGTTTTCTCCCGGATTGACTTTTCTTTCGGTTTTTCTTGCAAGTGACTTCTCCATTACCCGTAGTCAGTGCTTATCTTTCATTTGGAACCTTCAATTTCGACCAGTTTGATCGTTTAAGCACTTTTCCCCAAATTTCTCGGATTAGGGTTTCTTTTCTACTGAATCTCCAAATCCCAACTTCCGAACTCCATATCTTTCAATGTAGACCTCAGATTATCAAAATTCTTTCTCCATTTTTCAATTGAACTTAAAATCTTGATTTTGAAAGTGGGTTGACTTTTTCAGTAGTTGACTTTCTGGGGTTGACTTTTACGGGGTTGACTTTTTCGGGGTTGAATTTTTTTCAAGTTTGACTTTTTATGCTCGCCCTCTTAAACTAAGTCTCGGAGTACCACCTGCAGGATGAAAACAGTCTTTTTATACTCGGAAACATCAATATGGGAAGAAAACATATCTGTTTAGTGGCCCGGACAAAATTAGGTGTCTACAGACTTATTTAGATAAAGTGGTAAAGTTTAATTTTTATTTATTTATTTATTATTTTAGCCTTATAAAAATAAAATTTGAAACGTAAGGTTAAGTGTACTATATATATAGTAGGATTAATTATCGTTATTGTTGGCCTTCTATGAAATATATAGTTATTCAATCTTTAGATGTGAATATATGAATTATTCAATGGATTATTATTCTATACAAATTATATATAGATTTAATAATTTTGAACACGATATTATAAGAACACGGCACGTTTAATAAATACGAAAACAGTATAGTAAATATTGCACGATACGTTTAAACTCGATTAACATGACACGTTTAATACGCGTATCTTATTCGTGCTTAAAATTTTGATACATTTAACAATTTATGTTGTATTTATGTTAACACGATTGATATAAAAAAATACGAGACACAATATGCTTACATTAATTTTTAAATCTAATTATCCATGTTCATTTAGTTGCTGTTTAATTTATTAATTTTATTAAATATAATTTAGTATAGCATGTGATGACAATCCCCTAATCTCAATCGTAGAGTTTAAAATAATCAATTCTTTTTGATTGATACTGTAGACACCTAATTTTGTCCGGACCACTAAACAGGTATGTTTTCTTCTCATATTGATGTTCCCAAGTGTAAAAAGACTGTTTTCATCCTGCAGGTGGTACTCCGAGACTTAGTTTAAGAGGACGAGCACAAAAAGTCAAACTTGAAAAAAAGTCAACCCCGAAAAAGTCAACCCCAAAAAAGTCAACCCCAGAAAGTCAACTACTGAAAAAGTCAACCCACTTTCAAAATCAAGATTTTAAGTTCAATTGAAAAATGACGAAAGAATTTTGATAATCCGAGGTCTACATTGAAAGATATGGAGTTCGGAAGTTGGGATTTGGAGATTTAGTAGAAAGGAAACCCTAATCCGAGAAATTTGGGGAAAAGTGCTTAAACGATCAAACTGGTCAAAATTGAAGGTTCCAAATGAAAGATAAGCACTGAATACGGGTAATGGAGAAGTCACTTGCAAGAAAAACCGAAAAAAAGTCAATCCGGGAGAAAACCGAGAATTAGGGTTTTTACTGGATTTCGGTGAAATCGGGAAGAATCACAGAAATGGCCCGACTTGGTAAGACCAAAGCCCCCAATGGATGAGGAATGATTAAAAAGGATGGCCCAAGGCTCAGATTGAAGAAAATCTGAAAATCGGACTTGTTTTGAGCAAAACCGGGTTTCGGAGGTTAAAGGGTAAAATTGGAAAAATTTGGGAAAAATAGCAAATGGACTCCGAAAACTATGGAAAATTTGTCAATCTCATTCTTAAATCATTTGAAAGAGATTGGAGAAAGAAAATCTTGATTCCGAGTTCGTTTGCAAAGTGGCCAAATCCCGGGCTTCTTATGCAGTAATTCAAAAAGATAAATCCCGGAAAAATAGCAAATGGACTCCAAAAATTCTGAAATTTGGCAAATCTCATTTTTAAATTATTTGGAAGAGATTGGCGAAAGAAAATCTTGATTCCGAGTTCGTTTGCAAAATGGCCAAATCCCGGGCCTCCTATGCAGTAATTCAAGCCGATAAATCCCAAAAAAATACCAAATGAGCTCCAAAAATTATGAAAACTTCCAGATCACACTTTTTAATTATTTTGAAGAGATTGGTGAAGAAAAATCTTGATTTGGAGCTCGTTTAAAAAATGGTAAAATGTAGGGGCATAAAAGGGCATTTTTGGGAAGAAAAAATCCAAATAAATAGCAAACGGACTCGGATAATTTTGAAAACTTCCAGAACTCAATATTTTATTATTTTGGAAGTATTAAAAAAAGAAAAATTGAATTTGGAGTCCGTTTGATATTTATTTGCATCCGGGGGGCAAAATGGTCATTTCACCCAAGCAACCGAAAAGGGCTTTTTTGGCCCTTCAAAAAAATCAGAGTTGGGCTGGAAAAGAGAAGTGCTGGCATGCCCAAGCCCAAAGAAAGGAGGAAGCTTCTAATTTTTTTTTTTTTTAATCAAGTGGTTAAAAATCAAGAGTTAGTTAACCATTCTCTTTGATCAAGCCATGGTGATTAAACCACATAGGTTAAGAAAGATGTCAACATTATTTTTGCATAGCTGTAATTTGAGAGGGCTGAGATGCTAATCTAAAGGTGGTAATTTCATGACTTTTCATCTTGAATTATTGGCCATTTGATGGAAATTAGGTTACACAAAAATGACAACATCTTGGAGGCTATATAACCATGCATTAAGGCTAGCCCTAAGGAGGGAGAGGCAGATTTTGGTTTCTTCTTTTCCATTTTGGCTGATTTCTCTTAGTTTTTCTTAGTTTTTATCTTCTTGGTTGAGAGCAAAAAAAGAAAAGTTTAGAAATAAAGGAAAGTTTGAAGAGAAAAGCTTGAAATATTAGCTTCTTGAGGTTGCTCTTGAGCACCAACTCTTGCACTTTCATTTTCTATTCTTGTTTTTTGCTATTTTAATCTCTACTTGGTGAGTTTTCATTTTAAAATAATGTTTCTTGTTCTTCCTTCATTTCCTTTCTTAAGTATATTTTTTTTACATTTTGTTTTTACAATAAACTCACCATGGCCAAATGGCCTACATTATTTATTTTAAGTTGTTGTTTCAATTCATTTTACCATATTGTTTATGCTATTTTCTTTGTTTTTGATGTTTTAAGTGTTATGTTATTTCATGTTCTTAAGTTATATTTAATTTGGTTGCTTTGTTTGTTGCCATTTATGTCTTAGATATCATGTTTTTGCATTTTTAATTTTCTGTTTTCATGTTGTTTAAATTTGAGCATGTTTTAGAGTTAGCATATTAAGTGTTTGTGAAAATGCTTGTGTGATTCTTTGCATGATTCTTGTTTTATATCTTAGTGAGCATGTTTTAGATTTGGTATATTAGGTGTTTGTGAAAATGCTTGTGTGATTTTTGTGTTATGACTTAGTTTTTCATGCTATCATACCAAGTGTTTGTGAAAATGCCATGCTTGTTGGAGCTTGGGGCCATTTGGCTACTCCATGTGTTTTGCATTGTGTGTTGTATTTTTTGTCATGCTAGTTGTTAGGTTTTTGCATTTGCATGATATTTGGTTGGATTTTTGAATTAAGCATGCCTTGTGTTTGTGAAAATGCCATGCATGTCTTAGGTCTAGGTTACATTAAATGCCATGCAAGTTCATGTTAGGTCTAGGCCATATTATTTATGTCATGCATTTTCCTTACATTTAGGTTTAGATCCATGCATTTCATGCATTATGTTTGCTGCATTGTTTCATGCATTTCATGTTCATGCCACTTGAATAATGACTTGAGCCAATTAATGGTTCAAAGTCATACTCTCTTGAGCACACTTGTGGAAAATTAAGTTTGTCAAATTGATTATTCTACCTTTGTGATTTTTTTTTACTTAGCCAATTTTTATCTAACTTTCAAAAAGTCCTAGCTACTGCTTTCAAGTCATTTTATGAGTTTCAAATATTTTTATTTTTATTTTTAAATGATTTTATCAAAGACAAAAAAAATGTGTTGGCAAAGCAGTTTTTTTTCCACCCAAAACTCGTACATCTCCGATTTTTCTGGGAATTCATCTTTGATCAGAAAATTAAGCCAATTTTTTCTCATGTAGTTTTATATGTCCTGAGTCTCCAGTATTTTTTTTAGAATTTTTGGAATTTTTAAAAATAGGGTAAAAAATCGTGGATTAAAACTAGACAGTGGAGTCAGGATTGAATTTAAAGAAAAACAAAGCAGTTTTTTCTCCTCCAAAAACTCATACATCTCTGATTTTTCTGGGAATTTATCTTTGATCAAAAAATTAAGCCGATTTTTTCTCGTGTAGTTTTAAATGTCGTGAGTCTCCAGTATTTTTTTCAGAATTTTTGGAATTTTTTAAAATAGGGTAAAAAATCGTGGATTAAAACTGGACAGTGGAGTCAGAATTGAATTTAAAGAAAAACAAAGCAGTTTTTTCTCTTCCAAAAACTCGTACATCTCTGATTTTTCTGGGAATTCATCTTTGATTCGAAAATTAAGCCGATTTTTTTTTCGTGTAGTTTTACATGTTCTGAGTTTCCAGTATTGTTTTTAGAATTTTTGGAATTTTTAAAAATAGGATAAAAATTCGTGGATTAAAACTGGACAGTGGAGTCAGAATTGAATTTAAAAAAAAAACAATTTTCTGTTTTGGTTAATTTACTTAGAGTGGGCTGATTAGAAGGGTTAGCTACTGACTTAGGGTAATTTCTAAGCCTTTTCAAACTCTAAAAATGGTTTTTCAAGTCCCGGGTTAAGGGTAGTCAAGTCCGGATTTTTTAAACTTAGGAAATTAGAGCCATTTTAAAGAAATTAGCCCAGTTTTTATTTTTAATTCAAGCTTTTCAAAATTGTTTTCAAACAATCACAAAGTATTTTGGTTTTAGAATATTTAATTTGACATATTTTCCTAAGGTAGCCGGATATCTTTTTAGATATACGGATTTCCTTAATTAAAGGAAAAAAATACATTTCATGCATTGCATTTTTATATTCATGCATTTTATATAATATGTGATTCTTGTTATAATAATTTCTATGATATTGTTGTTATTTTGATTTATATTTTTTGATGTTACATGGTTTATTATATGGTTTCAAATATTTCATGATATCCTATGCTTTTATTTAGTTATCTTTATTTAGCATATACGTATTCATTTATTTTAAATGTTTTCAAAAGATAATGGTTTTCAATAAAAATAAAGATATTCCCGAGTTAAAATAATTCATGAGTTCTCTACCGGGTTTGCTGGAGGGAATATCATCAATTATCATTAATAAAGGAATATCTTTCTTTCAAAAAAGAGAATGATTCGGAAAGTTTTCCAAAACTAATAAAAATTTCTATATTTTGCCACGTTTGTTGGGGAATATAGGAAAATTTTGAATTTATAAATTCTGGATCATTTTCAATAAAAAAAAATGAAATTATTTTTCTTTAAATTGGGAATTAACTTGAAATACTAAATTTAAAACCAACTTTTTTACCGAGACTTGAGATAACACACGATTAATAAGGTACCGATTTATACGGGCGTTGTGGGGGTGCTAATCCTTCCCCACACGTAACCGACTCCCGAACCCGCTTCTTTGATTTCTCTGGTTTAAAACGCAGACTTGAAATTGGTTTTTAAAATGTTTTAATTAATTTTTAAAATATTTTATAAAACCGGTTTTAATAGGTGGCCGATCACACCTAGCTAAAAAAGATTGGTGGCGACTCCATGTCTTTTTTAAGGTCATTTTCAAAACCTTCATTTTTATAGAGGAATTAAGTCGACTTTTCCTCGATTTTTTTTAATGTCACGCCTAACGAATAATAAAGTCTTGCGATGAGACTCGTCGTTATTTTTTTTTTTAGGTTGCGACAGATACAATTTAAGTTTATGGTATTGATAGATTCATTAATTATCTTTACAGTTATCACATGATTAATTAAGAGTATTAGGGATGATACAGATAATATATTGTTAAATTTAGTGTATGCTTTATTTCTTAATTTTTTTAAAAAAAGGTCTTTTATTTATACAAACTCCGATCAATTATCATGAAATGAAAAACATCATTATAAAAGTTTTCATGCAAAAGAAATATGAAATCCCGAACGCCACATTCTATAAAACTTGAAACTTCAATAACTTGAAAGTTTCATGTTTAAATTTAAGGAGCAGAAGGTGGAAGTTAATTACTAATTTACTATATATATATATATATATATATATATATATATATATATATATAGGAGCTGGAGAGTTACTCCTTTTATGAAGTTACTTGGACGTACAAAAAAATAAAGAAATATATGATTATATATGGAGACAAATGTTATAAAAAAAAAAAAAAAGTTAATTATATATTTGTTTCCAGGATAATTCATAATAAAAGAAAAGAAAAGTCAGTTTTTTTTTCTTTTCTGAAAGGATATTTGTTAAACGTATGGGATGCCAAGGAATTAATGATTCTTAATGGAATATATATATATATATATATATATATATATATATATATATATCAATCATTCCTGTTGTTTGTTAGAATCAAGAATATATATAATATATACCAAATATCCAACATAATATCCATTGGGGTGAAAAGCTGATGAGTACTCAACAAAGGATGATGTCCTAACTCCTAAGTTCAAACCTAATTAACCATGTCTTTCTCAATCCAGACCTTATCTTAGCTAGTTAGAAAAGCATATACTTTATTTATTTATTTGTTAAAATTTTAATTTATCCTTTACCCCTTATTTTTATCTACTTAATTCACTCTGAAAAATATATTACGTACGTACATGAATCTTCGAACTGATAGCTTTAAAGAATCACATTACTTGTCATGCCATTTGAATTAATATTCAATTGACCGAAAAATATAAGCTTGAGAACTTGAAATAATAGTAAAACTTTTAGTTTTTAGATAAAATGCTTATAAGTTGATAGATATTAATAGGGGTTAGAGTAATTGCCAAGAATAAAGAGTTGAGGGGCATATATAATTCAAGTAAGAAAAAGTAGGTGAAGAATAAACCTTTCCTTCCTCAACCTCAAATTTAAAGGAGAGTTTGGTACACGTGTATATCACTATATTTTATGTTGTAACGAAAGAAATAAAAATATATGATTCGTTTAATTTTAAGGGATAAGTATAAATGTATAATAATGCTTGGTTTGACTATTGCCTGCGTAAACGTAACTTATCTTTTTTGTAATATTGCCAAAACAAAACCCATCACAAAATGAAAATCAAACTGTTTTTTTTTTCTCTCAAAAAAATAATTAATTAATTCTCAAAACGATAAAAATGTGTTAATATATATAGCAGTTGAAGTTAATGCGTGCAGAGCAGACACATTAATTCCTTGAGAGTTGAGAGTGTTTGGGTCTCATGAGTCATGAGTCGAAAGGAGAAAGGAGAAGGCGTGCATATATGGTTAGACCAATTGGAAATTAGTTGGAATATTGGACTATGGACTATGAACACATTAATTAATTTCCCCTTTTAGTCTCTTTTTCTTATCATTTCTTCTTCTCTGCGCTTTGTCAGATTCTCACTCATCTCTCAATGCTATGGCTACTGAGTGGACTCTCCAAGTTTCTACTTTGCCTAATTAATTTGCTACTAATTACATACAAACTTACAACCATTTGCCTCAAAATTAATTAATTCCACAATGCCATTTTATTTGATTTAATTTCCTTAATTTTACTTCTATTTATTCCCTTTTCTCTCTGTATTTAATGTGTACTAGAGCCTGCCTAGCTACTATATATCCATCCCAATATCACCCGCTACTTGCATCAATTTTAATTTTTATGTATTGGGTTTGAGAGAGATTCAAAGAATTACAGCTTTTTACACTTAGCTTGAGTATTTTAATGATTTAAAGAAGAAGTCATATGATTGACAGCTTAAGATATGACAAATTATAGGTGGGACCAATTAACATTTGACAGTATATAATGCATAAGAGCAGGATTTGTTGTTCAAATTAAAAAATGGTACTAGTAGTAATGGGAGAAGCAAAATTTCCATCAATCCACTTACTTGGATGGATCGAACGCAAAATCAAATATGTCTAGTCATCAGTCATCTTTTTTCAAAGACTACACATTCTGATCTGTTGAAAATTTGTTCAAATTTTCGTTACTTTGTCCATTATCTGCAGCTGCAGGCAGCTATAATTCTTCTATGAAATTCAGTGCAAACTTGGAATAATGATACAGTGGTATATATGCATGGTTAATGTTTGGTGAAGGCATGCAATTTGACAATACTAGCGACCTAGTTTCTATTCCATACATAATTAATTAATATTACTAATTTACTATTGGCAAACCACCCACCCGCTCTATATATATAACACGCAAAGATTGCTATTGCGCGTTGAATTCTTTAGGTCCTAACTCCTAATGTAATGTTGCATTTACTGATTAGTAATATCCATCTCAATGAAGATTAGATACACCATATGCTACTACATGTAATCTGTACATGATAGATTCTAGCTATATGCCCTTTCTAAAATATATATAAAAAAAAAAAAAAAAAAAAAAAAAAGAAAGAAGATTTGATAATGGACATCTATTTCCTATTTAACTAATTAAATAATTTGTAGCTTCAAGAAATCTGCTAGCAATAATGCGTTTTGCCCACCCTGGACCTGGAGGATGCATTGCCTTCGGTACTGATCGATCTCCGGCCCGCTAGTGCATATATATAACTAAGCATATATATGCTTACGACAGAATCTGTAATATATAGTAAATTTAGCAAATACTAAGGGCTAAATGTGAGCAGAGAAGATACATGCAAGCAAAAGTAAGAAAATATATTTTTTTGCTAAAAGAGAGATAAATATTGTAAAGTGGGGAATGAGCGAGCAAATGACAAATGTGTCGTCCCGCATATATAATTGTAATAATAAAGAGAAAAAAAAAGGGGTTTGCTTTAAAGTTTAAAGCAGTAGCAGTAGTAGTAGTAGGTGGTTTGTTTCGTGGGATTGAATTGCGCGTTCTAACAAGTCCAAGTACATCCAATGCTACTGTGTGTGTGTGTGTGAACCTCAACTCCCAAGCTAGAATTCTTATAAAAAGGAGAGTAAGGCCCGGATTTTTAGGAGAATTAAATTACGGAGTAAGGCAAGAGAGAGAGATGGAGTGGAGGTCATGTTATTTGGACATGGTTTTGGTGCCACTAGGCTTTCTGATGACCATAGCTTATCATTGCTGGTTATGGCATAAGGTTCGGACTCAGCCTCTCACTACCATCATCGGAACCAATGCCAGCGGACGACGCTTCTGGGTCTCTGCCATAATCAAGGTATATATCCCTCTCTTCTCTTCTCTTCTCTTCTCTTCTCTTCTCTTCTCTTCTCTTCTATACTCTCCATCTCTACCTACCTACCTACCTACTTAATTAATTAATTACATATACACATCATCTGAATTTTCTTTAATACCCTCCTTTTTTTCCCCTTAGAATATACTTTAAAATATTCTTTATTTATAGATATATAACCGGGTTTGTCAGGATTATTTACACATATATCATTTTCATTTTATGCTAAACTCCTTTAACTTTGTCTGGAATTAAAATTAAAGAAAACTTGTGTGCACATGGAAAGATTATTAATATACCCTTTCCTTTTAATCACTTTTAATTGTATTGTAGTAAATAAATATTGGAAGGGAAGGGACTGAGTTGGACTGAACTGGACAATCGAATATGGGATCAATACTAGGCCGACAGGCAATGGTTAAAAACACGTGAGCTAGCCTATCTGAGAGGAGAGTAATTGAGAGCTAGCATATAGATAATAATCCTATATAATTACAAAACATTTTCTCATCATCTAACCAGCCATTTATAAAGGGAAGCGTTGTTTTGCACGGCATTAATTAAAAATAAAAAAATAATTTAAAAAGCTTTCTTAGTCTTGTTTACCTTTGAGTTTATTTATTTATTTTGGATAATATATACACCTTTGAGTTTATCACTTCATCGATCCCTCTCCTTTTTTTTTTTTTTTGTCCAACTATTACACGGTTTAGTGGATTTCTCTTTGGACATGCATGATTGGGTGTTCTTAATTATTAAACCTGACTACATTAATTTGAGTTGGTAGTATCTTTTTAATGGATTTTGTTAATAAATGTTTTAGTATTTTTTAAGATTATTAGATATAGTAATATTTTCAATCAATATATTAAAAATAATAAATAAAATTATCAATTTTTATATTTAATATAATATTATTATTATAAATAATATATTAACTAATTTTAAAAAATATTTTAGACACTGAAAAAACTCCTTTTTAATTTGACAATATGGACAAGTCGTGTCGTGTGTTATTGGTTACTAATACTGACAATAATTAGTGGTGTACTGTTGTCGTGGCTTTAAGGTTAAGTGCCATTCACAATCACACCCAAATAATTAAAAAGCTCCAACAATTAGTATATTTAATTGCCCCTTGTCTTATTATTGTTTCACTATACCTAGGTGCCTCCTAATATACCACTTTCAAGTCTCAATCAAAAGAGGAAAAAGAAAAAAAAAAAAAAAAAAAAAAAAAAAAAAAAAGAAAAGAAGAAGACAATGATTGATTTTTTTTCCTCTCATAATTCATAGTGATGTTAATTTATATATAGAGTAGATATTGTGGTTTTGATGAGCATCGATTTTCCAATGAACTTAACTCAGCACTCGTTTTAAAATGTTGTTCATTAATTTCATTAATTGAGTAAATTTTCCAATAACGTAGTATAGTATAGTCTAGTAGTAATTGATTTGATTTTTAAAAAAGTAAATGATATGAGTATGAGGGCATGGCAATGGCAATGGCATGCAGGACAACGAGAAAAAGAATATCCTGGCAGTCCAAACGCTTCGAAACACTATAATGGGATCGACCCTAATGGCCACAACATCCATCCTGCTGTGTGCTGGCCTAGCAGCCGTCATCAGCAGCACTTACAGCGTCAAAAAGCCACTCAACGATTCCATATTCGGAGCTCACGGGGAATTCATGGTGGCTCTCAAATATGTCTCAATCTTATGCATTTTCCTCTTCTCATTTTTCTGCCACTCTTTATCCATAATGTTCATAAACCAAGTGAACATCCTTATCAACACTCCCCAAGACCCCACCTCCATAGTCACTCCAGACTACGTGTCGGAGTTGCTGGAAAAGGGGTTCCTATTGAACACAGTGGGCAACAGGCTCTTCTACGCTGCACTTCCTCTCCTGCTTTGGATCTTTGGCCCGCTGCTTGTTTTCTTGTGTTCTCTCACTATGCTCCCTGTCCTTTACAACCTTGACTTTGTATTTGGGTTTAGGAGTATAGGGAACAAGCAGGGGAAGGGGAAGGGGAAGGCTGATCAACCCAATGGCAATGGATGTAGGGACTGTGAATCAGTGTAATATATATATACACGCTAATAGCAGTTAATTGATAATAGACAAACTTTAATATATATATATATATATGATACACTGAAGTGTATTGATTCTACATGCTATCTTCATTATTAAACAAATATAAAGGTTTAAAAATCTTTATAAATAAATAACCATAAATTATAAGATTTGTTTAATTAGACAAAAATAATTATAATAATTTTATCTCTATTTATTATAAAAACTTGATTGGTTAGGAAACCCTAGCTACTATGCCTAACAAAATTTCACATTTCTATAAAATGAGTTAATTTTGGATCCGAAACACAAGAAGTATCAGTTTTATTTTTTTGGATAAGTAAGTAAGTATCAGTTTTATTGTATCTGCAAATATAAACAAACAAGAATGAGATGTTTAAATCTTTCCTTGGTGACCCACAATTGGGCAATCTGTCAAACCACGCCATTAATCTTCTTCATTTTTTTGTTTTTTTTTTTTTAAATATTCTTCAATCCTTTGATAACTAGTTTTTTTTTTGGATAAATTGAAGTTTTATTATCCAAGAAGCAGCATAGCTGCTACAAACTGTTTACAACATAGCAGCATAGCTGCTACAAAAGAACCATTTACAACATAGCAGAAAACAAACCATAACAACCAATTCTATCTAACAAACATATTAGAATTCAAGTTCCAGCCATTGCATAGCTCGACATTGATTGAATCAGCTGCAATACAACGTAGCCCCTTTAATCTTATAGAGACCGAATCCTTGATTCTTTCCAGCACCTTTGAAGAGGGTTCTTCAATCTTCTTGAAGATTCTGTTGTTTCTTTCTTTCCACACTTCATATACAAATGCATTCCATGCCATTCTTAGAATTATAGTGATCAATGCTTTCCCCTTCAGCTTTTTAGTAGCCCATTTCACTTCCTCTTCCCATCCTTTCACTCTCCTCCTGACCTTGGAGCTCAGAAGCACTTGCTGCCATATAGATGCAGAGTAAGGGCATCCCAGATAGAGATGATCACGAGTTTGTTTCTCCTCTTTGCAAAGAACACACAGTTCATCCACTACAAGCCCCCATGATGCAATTCTCTCCTTTGTTGGCAGCCTGTTCAGTGCTGCCATCCAGGATATAATCGCATGTCTGGGAATGAGGTGTGGAGACCATACCAACCTATGCCATGCCACCTTTTCTGCTCTTGGTCTGAGTGCATTCCATACAGCTTTTACATCATATTTGTTTCTTGGAAATGGCCATTTGATAACTAGTTTTTTCGACCCATCATCGTGCATTTTTGGATTGACAGTTATCGGCCTAGCTTAGGAATGCTTTTTATGCGTTTTCAATTAAATTTCCAAGGAAGCTTGTTTTTTAGTAAAGTCACAATGCAACAAGCATAGTGGCTATTTGGCTTTGATAGAGAACCCCTAACCTTGAAAAGTTTCCACCTTTGCAACCCACCAGGATAATCTCCACCTCTGACCACCGAAAATCCGGCCTTCCACCACCGTAATTGCAAGCTAGCCTGCGATTTCTTTCTTTCTTTTTAAAGTTCACCGTAGGCAAACAAATTATATCAAAATGTGAAGATATTGATATATGCCTTTGCTGGGGGATGATACATACTTCACTAACTTGTTTTAAGATTGATTAGTTGAGAAACAGTTAGAAAATACAAATGCTTACTTGATGGAAAATTTTAATCTCCTTTTTTTTTTCTTTCTATTATTTCTAGCTGTGTTACCAAGTGCAACTTCTTATCCTTCTCAAAGTGAAGAACGTACTCCTTAACGTACCCAATTATATTCTATACAATTTCAGATGATTGATCCTGGTGGATTAATCGGTCAGTAACATATGTGGATTGGTCTGAAGGGATCGAAGTGGCATATCCCAGGCCAGATCATTTGCAGGTACATAGGAAGATATATATAGACAACAGTTTAATCTCTCTCTGGTTATATGGGATATGGATATTGTTTATAGTAGTCTGCAAACAGCTGGGCGTTATTACTTTCTCCAGCCAAGCAAATATAGTTATTCAGTCTCCCTTCTTCACTGTAAATGATGAATTGCTCTCTTTTTTCTGTAAAGGATATCTGCTTAGGTGACTTTATATATTATGATGAATTACTACTTCATCTTTTTTTTTTTTGTTGCTAAATCAACATTTTATTAAAAACTGGATGATTGAGAATAGTACAAGATAAATCAGCAAATCACGCCACAAACCCCCAACACATCCAGTACAACAACCCCCTCCTAATGTCTCACTCAACCAGCGAACACCTAAAGACCATTCATCAAACATAATACACAGAATTTTCCTCATTGCAACAAAGATTTCTCAAACCAGCCCACCATAGCAAAACTCAGCGACAATGAAATGCACACAAACACTTACCAACAGACAATAAGTTTGTTGATGCAAGGATTGTTGGACTGCGTCCGCTATGAGGTATTGTTCGCTTTGGAAGTCGAAAGACCATCCTCACGGTTTTGTCCTTTGCGAAAAGGCACCTCATAGGGGAAAGGTTGCTCTTGCTTTATAAAGCCACAGTCCAATCCTTGACTAGTCGATGTGGGATTGTTTTCCCCCTCAACACTAGCCCAATCCTTGACTAGTCGATGTGGGAACGTTTTCCCCCTCAACACTAGCCCCCCAGTCAAGGGTGTGGACTGTGTTTTTACCGAGGGCTGGTACGGAACCAACACGGATTCCCACAGACGGCGCCATTGTTGATGCAAGGATTGTTGGACTGCGCCCGCTATGAGATATTGTCCGCTTTGGAAGTCGAAAGACCGTCTTCACGGTTTTGTCCTTTGAGAAAAGACGCCTCATAGGGGAAGGGTTGCCCTTGCTTTATAAAGCCACAGTTCAATCCTTGACTAGTCGATGTGGGATCGTTTTCCCCCTCAACACTAGCCCCCCAGTCAAGGGTGTGGACTGTATTTTTACCGAGGGCTGGTACAGAACTAGAACGGATTCCCACAGACGACGCCATTGTTGATGCAAGGATTGTTGGACTGCATCCGCCATGAGGTATTGTCCGTTTTGAAAGTCGAAAGACAGTGCTCACGGTTTTTTCCTTTGAGAAAAGGCGCCTCATAGGGGAAGGATTGTCCTTACTTTATAAAGTCACAGTCCAATCCTTAACTAGTCGATGTGGGATCGTTTTCCTTCTTTCAATTCAAGGGATAAAAATGGTATGCATAGAAATCTAGTATTTTTAAATAATGTAAAAAACTGTGGTCAAGTTTTAAATAAAAACAAACATCTTGATAGTGATAAAAGGAAACTAATTAAATTAAAGTTCTTTCTTTGGCCCAATTATCAATTAGAAGATTTAGCTTGTATGAATCGCTATTGGTTTAATACTAATAATGGCAGTCGTTTCAATATGGTAAGGATACATATGTATCCGCGTTTGAAAATTCGTTAATGGTACATTTTCCCATATATTATGTATGTACCGTGCCGGGTATATGAAAACAAATAGATGGGCACAAGGATTGTCTTACATTTCATTCTGATACATGATACTAATTTAATGACATACATTTGAGAAAAGGCGCCTCATAGGGGAAGGGTTGCCCTTGCTTTATAAAGCCACAGTCCAATCCTTGATTAGTCGATGTGGGATCGTTTTCCCCCTCAACACTAACCCCCAGTCAAGGGTGTGGATTGTGTTTTTACCGAGGGCTGGTACGGAACCATAATTGATTCCCACAGACGGCGCCATTGTTGATGCAAGGATTGTTGGACTGCGCTATGAGGTATTGTCCGCTTTGAAAGTCGAAAGACCGTCTTCACGGTTTTGTTCTTTGAGAAAAAACGCCTCATAGAAGAAGGGTTGCCATTGCTTTATAAAGCCACAGTCCAATCCTTGACTAGTGATTGACTCGAGCTCTAGCAAGCAAGTCAGCAATATAATTTGCTTCTCTCGAAATCTCCAACAGCTTTACCCTCTTACAATGTACAGCCATATAGACAATTGCATTGAATGTTTTTCAACAAAACAGAGAATCCAAGCAAAAGAAAATAAAATTAGACAATGATTCAGGTGGGCACCAACACATTTCCACTAACCCATGAAAAACACCAGAAAGCAGAAACCCACTGGCAGTTGAAGAATACGTAATTAGACTCTTCATCATTCTGCTTACATCATTGTCAAGTTTTCTGGTCAATTGGGATCAATTGGGATTAGGGTTCCTCTATCCACTAAGAACAACTTAGTAGGTACCACGATGAGGATAAGTAACCATAGAAAGCAATGAATTTTAGAAGGTAAATTGATTCACCGAAATTGGCACCAGTTACATATACCGAACACAATCCTCATTTGTCGTATTCCCATATAATACGATCACCCCTAGAACCCACAAATCTCACATCAACAAGCAATTTATTTAATTCCACCACCGAAGCTTGATCTCTCTCTAACAAAGATCGAGAAAATAACACATTCAAATCCGAAAACTCAACTTGGACATGAACAACCTAATCTGCTACTGAAACAAAGTTAATATCAACCAAACGAGATAGCCGCAAAAACATAAAATGGAGAAGTTGATCGGGAACTCATCTGTCAAACCAAGAAAATAACATTACCATTGCCCACAAAACCACATAAAGCCTTCATTCTCAACAAACTTTTCCATGTGTGATCCTCCCCCACCTTAAATTCATACAGTAACTTACTTAAAATAATACCTTTGGAATTACTCCCCTCCCACGCACATTCCATCTCATAGTGATCATTGACAATGCCCACTTACTAAGTCTCAGACCCACTACATTCCCTTAACAAACCAGCTCATTCAGTTCTAATAAACATCAAACCAGCACCACTACTCGCCTCACCTCATTAGACCCCAGAACAACTCCTATAGTCAAACTATTGAACACTTCATGTACACTTAAAGAAACCACCTATTAACCTTCACAATTCCATCGATCGTCCAGCTCCATAATTCTCTTGATTACTTGCTCATCATCACAATCAGCATGACACCCTAATCTTTTACCCAACTCCCACGTCTCAGCTGCTTGTTTGCACAAGACATCTCTTATGTTTTGAAAGTCACCGTCTGTTAGTGAATCGTTAACAATAGCCTGCTCCACTGTATTACCTTTCGCATTCTTCCTGGTCTTCCTCGGCTTCTTTCCTTTGGAACTCTGTTTTTGATCAAACTTTTTATAAAAGTCCTCCTCAATTTCACTTATGGATTTAACCCTTTTTTTCCTACTAACCGGTTTCTGCAAACTTTCCTTCTTGTTATTTTCAAGTACTTCTAAGTGGTCCACCTCTTCAATCGATTGAGATCCAACCCGTTTACTGCACAACCCATCCATATTCTCCCCATGATCCTGATTACCCATATCTAATAGGCCCATAACATTGTCTTGGATAGCCACTCCATTATTCACAAGGGCAAAATTACTATTAAAATGGCCACCTAACCCCAGTTCCCATTCTCCACACATGATCCCAGCTCCCTCTTGTCCTTCGGCCCCACATTCATCAGCCACGCCTCCAAGCCTATTTTCTTCCAATCTCCTAGGTATCTAAAGCTCATTTATGGGGTTTGTCTGGACATCCTTTGGATTTTTTCCTGTTGACTCAACTCCCGATACACGCTCCCCCATACATCTGTCATTTCCTTTTGACAAATCCAATGAAATCCCAACCGACTCATCACTTTCATCTGAACTTTCACCGATATGAATTCTCTGCCCTGACTGTTCATCTTCTTCTTCAATATTCTTTCCATCATCCTCGTACTCTTTCGATTCTGTTTGAGATTGAACACCTGACGATAAATCATTATTTTTAGCCATCAAATCCGTTTTTACAGGTCCAAGGATACACTCTGTTTCAACCTCTGAAACTCTTACTCGATATCTCCTATCTGCATAGATGACTTCTATGATTTCATTAATATTAGCTAAAACATCAGTTCTAACGAATATAACTCCTTTTCTTAAGTCATTCAATCGCCAAGTATCATCATCCACATAAAATAATTCACCCCAAACCGAAGCAATATTGTTAAAGGTAGTATAATTCCAAACGTGAACTGGTAAGCCATAGCAGTACAAGCAGACAATCCTACAACCTGTCGAAAACTCATCTGACCACGGAGAAATATCAGATAACCATTGTCCCAGCCATGTCCACCCATCATCTTTCATAGCCTTCAATATTTCTTCATCTTCAAATTCAATAAGGAAGTGTTTACCTGATAGTCTTTTAGCATTCACGTCAAAAACTCCCTGAGACCTGAAATTCTCATTCAACCAAGCAACATCAAAAAATCCTTTTGATCTGCCTATGATACTCCTTTCGAAATTGTTTAATGCCTCTTCTTCCACAAAAGCTGCACATGACTTCAACCGCTGAGTCAACTGTATCAACTGAGGCATGTCGTCGTTTTCCACCATCTTTTTTGAATATTTTTTCTGAATATTTTTTCACCCCTGTCTGTATGAGAGCAATCTGATATGATTTTAAAATTTTTTGTTGATATTCATGCACTCCTTCTTCCATTAAACAAGCTTTGCTTCCCTCAAACTTCTCATGACTTTTTTTTGAATCATCAGCACTATACTGTTCGCCTTGAGACTTTAATCTTCTCTCCCCTAAACCTGGCCAAATTCACCTTTATCTTTTTTTCCAAAAGCCACGTACCATTTAATCTTCTCACACTCGATCCGCGTCCACTCTAGAACAGAAACGGACAAATCCATATCTTTTACTAGAAATATTTCTTTTTTTTTTTGGAATAAAGACATCAACAACCCTCCCATGATATTGAAAAATTCTTTGCAACCACGCCAATGAATCTGAAACGGAAGGTTACTTCACTATCTGCTACCGATGGCCATGCCTGAACTCTTCTCTACTAATTTTGTTGTCCCCATTTTACTTTTAACAAGATGACTCAACTTTTATCAGTGTGATACTTTGGTTTTCATTTCCAATGTCTTGTTTTGTAGGAAATAGGAATGATTACTGTTTTACCTATTAATTTTCAAATGGAAAAAATTAATAATAAAGTAAATTTTAATTAAATTATTAAAAAAGATATTAGAATAAAATTGATAAATAAAGTTCTTGTTTTATAAAAAAGTTATTTAATTATAATTTGATAATTTTTATTTTTAATATTAAATTCGGGTTTGGATTCGGGTATTTTTGGATTCGAGTTTTTGACTTTTTGGTCAAATCGAATTTAGACGGATTCGGATTCGGATTTTTCTAAATGGATTTTCGGATTCGAATTCATTTTGCCACCTCTAATTGACACCATGACCAACAAATAATTTAATATATAGTATTATACGTTGGTGGAGAAAAATATTTTAGGTCATATATATATATATACACATATATCTAGGTACGTTATTAAAGCTGTCTCGTTTCTAATTCTAAAGTATCTTTAAATTGATCACCTATATCATATTCTGTCTTTTAATTACATTAAATATTCTCTTAATTTTTTTTTAGTTTTAGTTTTAGTATATATTTGTTATAAATGAGAAACCTAACAAGGATTATTTATCCAAAAAAAAAGAAACTTAACTAGGAAATTAGTTTTTCTCAAAACCTTAACTCCATTTATGCAAATATAATATTACGAAATAAATCTGAAAAGAAACCCCTTTATGTACATTATTGTTTTACAATAATGATGATATAATTATAATTAATTAAAATATAAAAGGGCAATTAACATGATTCGGTTTCAAAGTTCGGCGGATCTGCCCAAGCGGGCTAAAAGACGGGTGATGCTCGAATTGACCCAACAAAATATGACCCTAACCACACTGCACCCAAAATATATAAATTTTCCCTGCAAATTTGAATAATATTTATTGAATAGATTTTAATCATACTTTTTTTTTTTTTTTTTATAATAGGGAAAGGGAGATTTGAACCCAATCTTTGAGCAAGGAGGGACCATCACAGTCGATTCCCCTTTATAAAATGAACAAAATTGAAACTTATTTTGTTTCTCAATCCGTTTGATATTGTAGGAATACTAGGACATTACTTGAGAAAAATAGTTATCCCATATTTACAATTTTTAATCATTTTGAAGACTTTCAACAAGTCCATTTACTATTGTTTGTAAAAGATATCCCAAACAACCTCTTTCCCCAAAAAATTCTCGATGCCCAACAAGAACTTCCCTTTATATCTGTATGTATTCTTTTCCTCTGGTATTTCCACTTCCACATGGAAGTCAAGTCACCCTCTCACATTTCCATACATTTCTAAAAGGTTAATTATAAATGGCTTCATTTGTTCCAAGTATCTCTATTCACTGACATAAAAACAAAACAAAACAAAAAAAAAAAAAGGAGTCCAGCAAAGTAAAATATTATAGTAACTCAGTACCTAAAACTGCTATATCCTCCCAAACTGGAGGAGGAAGAGGACCCATACCCTCCTATATGCGATGCAAATGATGAAGTATAGGTACTCTCTGGCAACTGGGAGTATGCACTCAACCCTGTATCAACCTTGCTGTGTATGCTTCCCGAAGGTTCCTTGTCACTGCTAGTAAACTCCTGCAAATAGAACACCAACTTTAAGCTGTTAAATCAAATCTTACATGTTAAAACCTGCATTTCTACATAGGGAAATTTCACCAACAATTACTTCTCATAATCTAACTTATGATACAGAATTGATGATAGCTTACCTGGATTAACCGTTGAGCCATCTGAACTTGTGAAGTGGTGCCCTTAATTTCCACACTGATCTCATCTGGTATACCCCCATTCTCTTGTATTATAAGGATCGCTCCACTCACTCGGCGAATATATGCAATATTCGATCCACCAACACCGATGATGTCTTCTGCATAGGACAAGGGTACTTGCATCGTTTGCGTCATCTAAGACAAAGAGTATCCATGCTCATTATGAATCCATAAAGAATGAGCCAACCAAAAAAAAAAAAAACAAGAAGTTGGCCTAGAAGAATTAAATAATAATTATTAGAAAGAAACTGAAAGACTAGGAAGACATTCAAACAATTCTCTGATCAATGCAAGACAGGCCTTTGAAGCCAGAATAGTACACATATTTGAGATCATTTCCTTACTCTTGCTTGCGACAAATGGATGCAGAGATATCCTGAGATACCACAACCAACTTTCTTGGAATGAGCACATGTAACATAGCAACACTAGCAGCAGCAATGATTTTGATGATTATGATGATGATTATCTTCATAACAATTACCTAAAAGCTCATTTTCATGTGTTGATAATAAATTGACCAACCTGAGTAACTATAGGAGCAGCAGCACGAATAAATCCACTTGAGCGTATTGCTCCAATTCCATGATCTTGTCCATATAGTGACGCCAATCCTGATAGAGGAATTATGGGTTCTAAATGGGTTTCACGATCATATAAAGGATCCCGCTTCAAGGACAGGGAATAATCAGAACCAATCCCAGTTTGATGAGCAGAAGCAGAATGCCGTGAGGACTGGGTTTTATCAGTCCAGGCATCAACCGTTCGCTCCTCTGATATTTTTGCATTGTACTGACAAAGGAGTATGAATTAATTCACAACTTTTGCAAACATGTCAAATAGAAATTTCAGGTCTAACACTTACAGTTTTCTCAAAAATAGGAACGACGCTTTGATCAACCAAGAACTTCCTCATCTGTCCCAATACAGCTTCTAATCCTTCAAGAACATTCAATGCTTCGCCATGTATCTCCACAATTCTCTCATCTGAAGTAGCATATGAGGGCAGTTCATCTGAAATAAATGTAAATCTCAGAACAATGCTGCTTTGCATTCAAGGGGAAAGAAAAAAGGTACAGTGAATTTAGAAAAAAGAAGTAAAATATAAAATATATAGAAGTAGGGTACTTGTTCAGAGATAAGCATACACCATGAGGGAAGAAGAGGAAGAAGATAAGATAAGATAAGAGGAGTTTATTTGATAATTAAGGTGGGGGTTGGAGGGGAGAGGGGAGCCTATTTGAACTCAAGACCTCAATTCTAGAGGAAGGATGTGGCTCCGACTAGGCCATTCCCTCTGCCACCAAGATATCCTATCAAATTAGCAATTAGAAAACCAAGATTTTGGTTCTAACAGTCGGGGTGGATTAAGGATGTTTGTATTCTTAAAAATCTTGCTTGATTCTAGTAAAAACCCAATTTGAGGAACCGACACAGTTAGCGTACATGCGAACAACAAGCCAACATAAAGGATGTAAGGTAGAAGTTAGGCATTGGTTTGAACTTGATTTCGTTTGGGTGAGATGTTCTATGTAATGGTAATCTTATTCAATTCCATTGAAGCTGTTTCCTGCAACAGTTGTAACAAATGCTGTGCAAAAGGAGTAAGATAAGATTGCACCTTCTGATAAAACCCGGACAGAAGCATTGGTGATCTCCTGAATAGATTTAATAGTTGACCCTTGCTTCCCAATCAAATTGATTGCTTGTGAATATGCTACCAATAACCTTATAGAACAAAATGCTGCAGCAGCAACGTTACCCTCATTAGTAGACAAACCAACAACACGTTTAAAAACTCTTACAGCAGCATCCATTGCAGGGGAGAGCGGCATATCTGGCTCTTCTTTTCCAGATATTAGAACCTACAAAACAAAAGGAAACACTTCTGCTCTTAACTTGCTGTTAGGTAAGTAAGATATAACTATGCAAAAAAAAAAAAAATAATAAGTGAAAACAAGGGTTGTGTTGATTCTTGTCGATTTCTTTTTGGGGTTGGGGGAACCCTAGGGCCTAGGGTTATAGTAGGAAGAATTGAATGAAAGGGGGGAGGGAGGGAAAAGGGAACAGACAATGCGATCGGGAGTGCCAAGGGGGCCTTCGAGGATGCGAATGCGAGCACGAGTCTCGTCGCACATCTTCTTCACAAGCTCTCCCTTACGTCCAATGATGCTCCCCGCCTTTGAAACCGCCACTATCAACCTGAAGACGTTGTATCCTGGCCACCCGGGCCACTTCTCCACAGCCGCCTTCTGATTCTCCACCTCTTCTACATCTTCTTCTTGTCCCTGTTCTTGCTTTTCTGTGACTTGTTCTGCCAAAACCGCGGTCGCCGCCGAAGGTGATGGAGGAGGAGCGTCGGACGCCGGTGGTTCGGCGTGGACGCTGATGGAGGTTTCATCCTTGTTTTTGTTGGAAGCCATTGATTTGTTATTTATTTGGGTGCTTTATGTTGTGCTTGCGCTTGCGAGAGTGAAAGAAGAATGGCGCTAGAGTTGAGGGAGGTTCGACAAAGCTTTGGTTTTAGGAGTTCAGTTTTCAGAAAAGGATGTGTTTGGTTGAGCAACAGGCCTTCATGTAATATTTTTATTGATTGACATATCTATAAGATTCTTAATTTACATATTTATTAAATTATCTTCAATACAACATAACATTTGTATTTTTTTCGTAAGTTACACACATTTATCAATCTATTATATCAATATAATATTTAATGCACTATTAACATGATGGTCGGTACAGTACTGATATCGGTAATATCGATCGGTACGTCCTAGTTTTTAACTAAACTGGTACATATAACTTTTAATTCCGTTCCGATTTTGGTATCGACCCGTACGACCTGTACCGGTCAGTATCGGTACGTACCGGTTGGTACAAGATTTTGATTTTTTAATTTTTTTTTTTTAAATATTCACTTATTTGATTTTTTAAACCAGTTTCAATATTTTTTGTGTCATGATCATTTTTATTTTTTTTCATAATTACATTTTAAAATAAAATATGTTCATTAAATTAGGTATTGAACATAATTAATAATAATTTATTATATTTTTTAACATTTTAATATTTATTTTACCTTTGATGTTTAAAATTTTTAAATATTTAAAATTTATATTTGCATAAAAACATATATATATATATGCATGTAATGGATGTATATTTACATGTGTATATAATATATACTTTATTAAGAAACTTGAAAATATGTTATACATATAGATTTATGAAAAAAATATTTAAAAAATACCGGTAAACCCGAAACGGTACTCCAAAACACATCGGTTTGTCCACCGGTACGGTATTGACTACCTTGACTGTTAGTGTATGATCTATACATTGATAGTGCATCAAACGATATCACTCGTTAAAAGTTAAGTTGTAGGGTTAAGGTTAGAGTTAGGATTAGGATTAAGGTTAAGGGTTAGTTTTTTAATGAAGTGTTATTATACGATTCACTGTTAGTGTATAGACCTATATACTGACAGTATATCAAATGCAAACCTATATTTAATTACTAACTAAAAAAATTATCATATATAATAGATAAAATATTTTTTAAATACTAAAAAAAAACTACCATTTAAGTCTTTAAAAAATGTCATAATTCTTATGCATCAAGCATACACAAGCAAAGCCATACACAATTACATTGATCAACAAACAAATTTACCCTATGTAAATTGTTGTTCAAATTTACAAGAAAATTAAAGTCAATTGTCAAAATACAAAATAAACAAAATTGTGCAAACTCCAATAAAAAGTTTCATAATCAATCCTTTAATATAATTCAAAAAATGATATGCATAATTGCTATTACTCATATCATTTGAACTTTTTGAAATATTTTTTCTTATTGTTCTATCATATTTAAGTTTTAATATTCTAGAAATGCAGTTTCTACATCCTTCCAATGCTTATACATCTTATGATGGACACCCCGATAATCTAAGACTTGTACTTTAGTTTCATCCCAAATATTATAAATACATGACTTACGCCCGTTAAAAATAATATAATACTTTTTAATCGTTTTCAAAAAACCTAAAAACATAAAGTAATTATTAATTTTTTTTATAATTAAGTATTTATAAAAAATATATAATAAAATGTTAAACCATGTTGAAAATATTACAATAGCATACATAAATATTCACTACCACAAAAATATCATCATTTTTTTTTTTACTTTCATGATCAAGTAATGACTTTCTATTTATATGCTTCATGCTACCATTATTAATTTTATTTATATTATACAATTTAAAAACATTCTATCAAATCTTTGATTAAGAGGGATTATGGACTAAAATAATGAATCATAAGTTAAATAAAGTGTCAAATTCTGTCAAGAGGAGATAATTTTAGATAATTTTTAGCATATGGAAATAAAAAAATATATATTGTTGACATCTTTAATCAAATTAGTTTATATATTAAATTTAAGAAGAATGTGTAGGTTTGTCAACTCCCAATAAGAAAAAAAAGCCTACTAAAATTGAAAGACAATGGCCATACGAAGATGTTAATCTAAAGTCCTAAGCAATTGATACATCTATAATTGAAATGAAGATGAAAGGGTCTTGTAAGTTTTCTTAATAATAACCAATAACTAGGGGTGAGCAAAATCCGACTCGACTCGAAAAAACCAAAAAAAATTTCAAATTTCGAATTAAATAGTTCGGTTTATTAGAGTTATTCGGATTTTCGAATCAACTCGACTAAGTAATTTGAGTTATATAGTTTAGCTAGGATTTGATTTATACAACTCGAATAACTCGAAAATCCGAATAAGATATTTCTATACGACGTCGTTTTACTCATTTGAGTTTGATACTAAGCTTGAGTTTTGCGTTTTCCTTATTTCGTCTTCCCTTTTTACTCTTTAACCCATTTTTGTTGGGTCATTTATTTTTGTTGTTTGTCACCATTCAGTAGAAAAATAAATTCACATGAGCTGTTGACTGCATACTTATTGTCTTAATAATTTATCATTCATTTTTTTTTCCCTTTGAAATTGACAAGTCTAGATTGAAAGTTTACATTGAATTTTTTGAGTTTCAAAAGGAGAAGGCTATCACTCAATGCTTCATTCAGTTAAAGATTGAAGCTTTTGGTTGATATCATCCACATTACCAAGCTAACCAAACGATGAAATTCAAAAGATAATGAATTCTCTTTTCTTAAAGGTCAATAGTAGACTATTTATTTAGTATGACAAGTCTTTGATAGTTATATTTATAAGAAAAGATAGAACACACAAAAAAAAATATTTGTAATTTCATAGAACTAAATTTCAAAATTATAGATATACATGCATTTACAAGATAACAATAACATGATCTAGTCAATCAACATTTACAAGATAACATTTTAACTCGAATAAATTATTCGACTCGACTCGAATTTGTTTTAACTCGACTCGATTCGCTAAAATTTCAAATTGAGTTTGGTTGACAAAATAGGACTCGTCAACTCGACTAATCCGAATTTTTTTCACTCGACTCGATTCGACTCGATCGAACGCTCACCCCTACCAACAACCTCTTGATTTAGTGGAAAGAAATCTTGTGTGACATGTAAAAACTCGAGGGATCGAGTAGCACTTTCCCATTTCTCAATTTAATTTGTAAGATTCTTGTTGTTGTAAAAAAAAAAAGATTTTCTTAATAACACGCCTAAATATATGTCCCTGCTGCCTAGGCTTTTCTTTAATTAAAAAGAACAATCTAACAATTAATAGATCACTTTCCATATATATTTCAACAACAAAGCTATTGGTTCTACAAATTTTTTAGATCATGATTTTTTTTTTATCCAAACTAGGTTATTTCATGATGAATTTTCAAATTCTGGACAACAATATTAGATTATCTATAAACCAAATGACCCCTTAAGATATGCTTTATTTATGTTTAAGTATGTACATATGTATATTCACTTAAAATTAAATTAATTTTACATATTTTATAATTTATATTCGTTGAACCCAAATGATATATTTCATGTTGATCAAATTTTGAATAAATTAAAATATTTAATTATTTATTTTTTAACTTATCAATTAGGCATACAATTAATTGAACATAATTTGTGAATTGATCTTAATTTTTAAATTGGGTCATTTGGACTCAATTTAATACTATCACTTGATTGTTTGTTTTTATATATTTCAGTCTTGTCTGTAATATGAGAAAGATTAGAAAAATTTGATCATAGATTCATCATGATGTTAAATAAGTAGTGAGTAGGGTTAGTGAAAAAAAAAAAAAAAAAACCTAAAATGGGTAATCAAGATGGGAGAGGGAATGGAACTGTATAGAGAGTAGAGACTAAGAAGCCAAATTTTGTTTTGTTTTATTTTGTTTTAGGATGAATCTGACTGGATAATCAAGATCTGCCCAAGAAAAGGTTTTGGGTAAGCAGGAACAGGAAGGGTGTGATGTTTTTGGACTGGATTGTACATTCTTTTTTTTCTTTTTATGATGAATCACATAATAAATTCAAACGGCTAATTAAGTATAAAGACTGTAGATAGTGATAAAGTTGAATGATTTATTTCTCCGAGTTTGAATGGACAAAGTGGAACCTTGAAAGAAAGAAAGCAATGCATGAGAAAAGGAGGGTCAGGTCTGGGAAGGGTCTTCATAAATAATTTTATTCAATTAATAAATAATAATAAGCTTTAGTCTTTAGACTATAGATTGCCAGTTGCCACTGCTACTACTGGATCTGGATCTGGATCTCTCATCTCATCTCTCTCTCGCTCTCTCTGCATCTCCAATCCAATCCATCGTCCACATTCCAGGTACTCTTCCTTCTCTTCATTGCTATTATTATTTGCTATGCCTATGCCTATTCTATTCTATTCTAATCTCAGTTTTATTCATTTCATTTATTAATTTCTCTTTTTCGATTTTCTCCACTCTTTTCCATATTTATTCAATTCGCATTTCAATCCCAAGTGCCAAACCTCAATTTCTTCTCTTTCCTCACTTTTTTCCATTACTATTACTATTACTATCAGCCTATTTGGTAGGTAAATTTGATTTAGCCGGATTCTGATGTGGGAACCAATCTATCAAATCTCTTCTCAATCTGCATTGTTAACGTGGTCTGTGTGCTTGAAAATAACAATAGGGGCCCTGCTTTACATTCAATATTTTTTGCTATCTGAAAACATGCTTTTTAAGCTTTATTAACCATGCTTGTATCCATCAATTTAATGCTGTATTTGTCTACCATCTTCCCCTTTTCAGATTATGGTCTGATTCCAATAAACTGATTACCATACACTAGTGGTCTTTGCACTCAACAGTGAAGCAGTAAGATGGTAAGATAATGAAACTGACTGATGCTTTCAGATACTGATATGTTGCCTTCAATCTAGATGAAGACAACTCGTGCGTGGCAGCTAAGTGTAAAAGATATTCTCATCATGTCTGGTTCAAGACAGCGTCCATATCTAAAGAGGCCAGTGTGGATTATTCTATTGGTGAATTTTGTGATCATATTCTTGATTACTGCCTATGTTTACCCTCCAACAAGTTTGGCAGCCTGCTATATCTTTTCTACTAGAGATTGTACTTTGTACAACCAGCCACCAAAATTTCCTTCTAGGGAGTTAAGTGATGATGAGACAATATCTCAGGTTGTAATTAGGGAAATCCTCAAGACACCTCCTATCCAATCCAAGAATTCAAAAATTGCTTTCCTGTTTTTGACTCCAGGGACACTACCTTTTGAGGCACTGTGGGCTAAGTTCTTTCACGTAAGACTTTGTTCCTTTCTCATCAATAACTTTGTCTTGACTTTGCATCAGTTATGCAACTTCTTATTTGCAAGTATTGCCAATAAGAATTCTTCTGTTTCATTCTATGTGGCTGCCTTACATGGTTTGGTTGTGATAATTAATTGACTTGTATGTTTTATGGACTTTGGTCTCTGTCTTCAACTTAGTGCATGTCTATCATTCAGATTAAGTTCCCAAGTAGTGGCGAGCTTTTTAATGTCCTAATCTATTGAGTCACAAAATAATAAAAAAAAGTTTAAAAAGCTTATCTCTAATGAGACATGAGAATGAAATTTGGTATCTGGTCTGACAAATGCAAAAGAAAGCCATAGATGCTGGTGCCTGCTGAACAGTGGTTTTCAAGTCTTCATTTCTAGGCTTTCCAAACTGCTCCTAATTGCAAGCTAGCCTGCGATTTCTTTCTTTCTTTTTAAAGTTTTCCGTAGGCAAACAAATTATATCAAAATGTGAAGACTGAAGATATTGATATATGCCTTTACTGGGGGCTGATACACACTTCACTAACTTGTTTTAAGATTGATTAGTTGAGAAACAGTTAGAAAATACACATGCTTACTTGATGGAAAATTTTAATCTCTTTTTTTTTTTCCTATTATTTCTAGCTGCGTTACCAAGTGCAACATCTTATCCTTCTCAAAGTTGGTATAACTCCTTTCTTCTCTAGCAATTTCAAATTTTATTAAAAATCACATTATTTAATCTTTTCCTGCAGGGCCATGAGGACAGATTCTCTGTTTATGTTCATGCTTCCAGAGAAAAGCCAGTACACACAAGTCATTATTTTATGGGTCGAGACATTCACAGTGAAAAGGTAGGTGGAATTGATCATTTTATGCATTTTGTTATGTTTAAGATTATCACATTAAGCTACTGAAACTGTTTGCATCAAAAGGGTTGAGAGATTCAATGGAAATTTACTCTGAGAGGGTGATGCACCCAAAAGAGTGTATCTTATTTAACCTTGCACTAAAAAGATCAATTGTAAGTATAATGATTAGCAAGGGTCGAGTCCTCAGGGATTGGGTTTTAATTTATGAGTTATTAGTTTATAACTTACGTTCAAAGAAAACAATAAAAGAAAAGGGGTTTTTGAAGCCAGATTTAAACTAAGTAAATAATAAGAATAAGATGCAAGGCGGTATAACCAGCCAATAAAAATATATATACTAAATTAGGCGGTATAACCAGCCAATAAAAATATATATACTAAATTAGGCGGTATAACCAGCCAATAAGAATAAAACAAAGTTAATATACAAATTAGGCGGTATAACCAGCCAATAAAAATAAATATAAAAAATAAGCAAACTAAAAGTAAGAAAACAAGTAAGTAAGAAGAATCAAATATGAAAAATATGGTTAAGGTTTCATTCTCCACCACTAGACATCATTAAGAATCAATTTCAGATCTATCAATATCAACCAACTATCAAAGTTAACAACCGTAGATAACAACAAGCTCTGTTATCCCAATCTTTCCTTAGTTTGTCGTTAAATAGAACAAGCTCTCTATTTAATCTCTAACCATTAAACAACCTAGAATAAGCTCTCTAAATTCAATTTAATGGCAGCTTTATGATGAGAAAGATAGGTTGATCTAAGCAACAAACACATAAGCTCGGATTGTTCAACTTAGGTTATGTTTCACTTTGCAATTATTGAAAACTTGACCATAATCATTAATCACAAATTGCCACTTATGAATAGGAAATCAAGACAATTACACGGATCAAGACTCCTAGACTAGCAATAGATAATTATCAAGATCTATCTAGTTGTACACCTAAATAAATCAAGACAACATCATGAACAATTCTTGTAGAAAAACATAAGCAACTTTGATAGAAAATTAATGATAGATAGAATCTGAAAATCAATCCCAAAACATGTCTAGGGCTTTGAAATCACCCTTAACCAAATAGAAGTTTAGCCTAGCATAGGCATTATAAACATAAAATTAAATAGAATCTAAGAAGAAAATAAAAGAAAGAAAGAAGAAGAAGAAGAATATTAATTATCCAACCTCTTGCTCTTTCTAAAGAAAAACAAAACTAGAGAAAAGAAAGAAGAAGAAAACTTAGAGAATTTTATTACAATGGCTAATATCCTACCTATGTACAATATGATCCTCTACAATCATCCAAGGCCCTCTATTTATACACATTTTGGAAGGCTAAATGACAAGAGACAAGCTTTACAAATTTCAAAGGTAGGTATAATAGGTGGGTGAATTTTTCTAACAATTTTCGTCATATTGTATGACAATTTTGATCAGCCAACTTGATGGTCGATTTCGTCAATGTTGGAGGCCTAATCTGATCACATGGTCTTCTAGAAAAAGGTTCCCCTATCAGTTACGGATCCATAGCCGTTGGAATCAGCTCATTTTCTGATGTGGATAAGCAGATATGGGCAAAATACGAAAACATGTCAGCACAGACGTCATTGCACATCAGCCAACTTGATGGTCGATTTCGTCAATATTAGAGGCCTGATCTGATCATATGGTCTTCTAGACAAAGGTTCCCGTATCAGTTACGGATCCATAGCCATTGGAATCAGCTCATTTGCTGATGTGGATAAGCAGATATGGGCAAAATACGAAAACAGGTCAGCACAGACGTCATTGCACATCAGCCAACTTGATGGTCGATTTCGCTAGGGAAAACGACTTCGTTTCAAGAAGTATAAAACATGAAAAAGATAGATATGCCTCTTAGCTTTGCACGGCTACAAATTTCAGCCTTATTGCTTCAGTGAAACTCCAGATATAGCTGATATGGCAAAATGTGTCGGAACTGGAACTGAACTGGATTTGCCCTTAATTCTAGTAATCTGAAATCACTCAAAGAAACTTGTGAAAAACACCAAATTACATAAAAATATAAAAGATCATAAACACAATTAGACTAAACAATAATAACTCGTATTTGACACAAAACAATAATAAAACATAACTAAAAACTATATAATTATACGAGTTATCACACCCCCACACTTAGATTGTTGCTAGTCCCTAGCAACGACTCAATAAAAATAAAATAAGAAAATCTAATCTAATCCACTTTCGTAGGAAATCACGGTGGCACTTAGCATGTGACACAAGCCTTTAAACCCCTAGGTGTCCCTAGTGGACGAGTTTAGTCTCGTGAGGGTTTACTAGAACGATACCCACAAACATTGAAAAATTAAAATATAAATAAACTTCATATAAATAAACTACATATACTAAAAATATTTACTCCTAATCCTTTCAATACAAATTAGAGACAATATTTGAACAAGTCTTATAAACTAATCAATAGCTTAAAAAATTTCACAAAAAATCATGCTTGAATGTAAATTGTTTGAGTTAAGCCAATATTAGCATAACATATCTCAATCAAAATAGTGCATGTTCAAATTTAATCTCAACTTCTCACATGGGATACTCTCTTGATTTTCACTTTTTAAAGTAGTGGTAAAGTGTTTACACTCAATCAATCTCATGAAAACACTTCTACCATATGCTTGCTTGTCCACCTATTCTCCACTAAAAGATCATGCAACTTCATAAATCAAGAGGTCTTTAATCAAGGTTGTAATGGGGCCAAGGGGTTTGTAATGTGGTTGAAGAACAAAAGGATAAAGATATCATAAAGGTTCCAAAGAGTTCATAAAGTTTAGAGACATAAAAAGATCATACAAAGAAACTTCTCAAAACTCTTTACAAGTACATAGTCACCTAGGCCGGATATTCATGTTGGGCCTTTTCTTCATTCTAAACAACTTTGTAACATCTTTTTCTTTTTCCACAAATTCAAGAGATGATTCATATTTTTTTTTTTTTTACATAGGAATGTATTTGCCAGTATTCCATTTCTTTTTCTCTTGACTTTTCTTTTCTTTTCCCCCCACACTTATTTCTTGTTTCTAACCCAAATTTTCAACTAAAAATATCCCTTGTTTTTTGTAATATGTCTCAAAATATATAATCCATCTTTAGAACAAGGGTAAGGATATAAGTATATTTAGGCTAGATGTAAGTTGTGGTTACCAATAAAACAGCATATTTAATGTAGGCTCAAATTGGCTCACTAGTGGGGATGTTCTCTTAGAACATTAATAATTGATGGCTGTTTGGCTCTGGTTATAATCCTAATGCCTCTATCATATTCATGTTGTCACATGCATCAATATAGTCTCAAATGGTTTAAAGCAAGTTCTAGAGAATCATGTAATCATAAGAGCACTCAAGAAAGAAATTAGATTGATATGTATAATGCATCAATCATATAGGCTCAAAAACTCACAATGATGATTATACAAGTCAGTTTTAAGTCTAAACATGCTTCTTTCTCAATCAACATATCATATTAACATTGGCTCATAAAAATTAGTATCAAGCTTAATTCTCATGAAAATCTTCTCACTAGTAACCAGTTTAGACCTATGCAATTCATATCTCATCATTGTATTAAAAAGGAACTAAAACACACTAAAAATAATAATAATAAAGACTCATAAAAAAAAAATAGTAGACGAAAATAAAAGAAATCCTAAATCATTCCCCCCAACTTAATTCTTACATTGTCCTCAATGTAAGTCTATTAACCCAAATGAAAGAATCATGTGTAAGAGAAAAGAACTAATAACATAAGAATAGGAACAACTAGACTCAAAACAAAACAAAACAAACTCATGCAACCTAAATAATCCTAAAATACTAAACAAAAATTAACAAGTAAACATAAAAAGATTAAAATCAAACTGACAAGATATGTCTCAAGTCTCCCTTACTCAGACCTTGTTCAGAATGAATACTTCTAAATTGCTTAAAACACAACAAACTTTTTTTCTTTTTTTGAAAAGAAGAAATCAAACTGACAAGGTATGTCTCAAGTCTCCCTTACTCAGACCTTGTTCAGAATGAATACTTCTAAATTGCTTAAAACACAACAAACTTTTTTTTTTTTTAAGAAGGTAAAATTTAGGAGATATTACCTGTAGAGGTTGCTAACCACTTATTATAACTGAGACACAACAAACAAAATGTTAGATAATGTCACAAAGACAAAGTGCAATCCACTCCTTGCTCGTCCATATCTCTTTTTCTTTTTCCGAGCGTTTGCGAAACAACCGTAGCAGATAAATACTCATAAGCTTGGAGCTTTTTGAGTAAATCTTCAATGGTTGTAGCAGAAATTATGATTCTCCTTGCCTCTGAAAACATGAATCCATTATCCACAGCATTATCTAAATATGAAAGCAAATTACTAAAATAACCATTAATATTAAGCAAACCAATGGGTTTCTTATTTGTGACCAAAGATGACCAAGAAGCCACGCAAGCTATTTCTTCCAATGTACCCAGACCTCCTGGTAAAGCAATGAATGCATCGGCAGAATGGTACATGATTGTTATCCGTTCAGGGATACTCCAGACTTGTATTTTCTTACCCAAGGTAGGTCCACAAAAATCTGTGAATAGTTTTGGCACGATTCCTAGAACTGGACTTCCTCCGGCGTGTGCTGCTGTAGCGACTGCTCCCATTAAACCCGTACTACCGCCTCCATAAATCAACTGGATCTTTTGTTGGGCAATTATTACTCCAACTCTTATGGCTTCATCAGCGAATATGTTATTTTTCCCTGGATAAGCACCTCCAAAGACACAAATTTTTTTAATGCGTTGGGACGAAGTACTTTCCATTTTTTTTCTTTTTCGAGTGCCTGAAAGAGAATGAGTACATGGTGTAATATATAGAGGACTGAGTAGTGAATCAGACAAGAGTAATAATGTTGCCGAAAGTGTATCTGACCTGTCAGAAGAAAATGTTAACCTAACAAAAGATTTTTGCGTGATTTCAGGAAGAAAATCAAAAAGAGAAGAAAAATCAACCGTAAAAGACAAAAGAAAAAAATAAAAAACGAGAATAATTACACAAATCGAACAACACGTAAATTAAACCGAAATGAAGTTATTGCAAATCAAACCAAAAGCTGAGAAGTCATTTATTGTAGTTGTGATTGTGGCTCACATCTTCCTATGGTTTTACGTCCAGAAACGGCTTAAACGCCTTCTATGAGTCGAGGATATGCTTCCCATCCAGTTTTCTTACAAGCTGGCAAACAGGGTCTTTTAACATCAGATTCCCAAGATGTTGCCATTCCCTTTGGAATTGCGGCCATAAATCAAGAATTTCTCTTTGTACGTCTCCACTAAGATGCGTCTCAAGAGAAAGTTGGATATTACCCAAATTCTCCTTACTCAGTCCATCCTTAATGAATTCAATTTTATCATCTCGATTAGAGGACGGAATCCCAATAGAACGACATTTACTGTTACACGTCCATCGTGCACATTTGTGGCAATTTGAACTCATGCGCTTTGCTCGTCGCTTCTTTGCAAAAGTGCTTCTACCTGTACCTGGTAAATGCAAAACAGGAAGATATTCATCTTCACGTACCTTGGCTTCAATTATCCAACGTATGTCTCCAGGAATCCCTTTGTGCATAAGCATTCTTAATCTTTCAAATCGAACTTGGTAAAGCTTTAGTAAAATATTTCGAGGAAAAGGAGGAAATCGTTTCTGCAATCTTGTGAGAATATCATCCATCCTGAAAAAAAATGAAAAAATAAAAAAAATAAAATTGAAAGAGAAATTGGAAGAGAAATTTATATACAATATCAGTTTTTTGGGTAGCTGATGGAACCGATTTAAATAATCACAGAGTACCGTTATCCGCCATTTAACCGGGGTAAAAAAATAAATATAATATTTACATCTAGTTATTTTCAAAACAAGGATCAGAAAGAAAAACAACATAAAAAAAAACTCAAAAACAAAACACTCTAAATAAAATCCTAAATTCTTCCCCCCACACATAATTCTTACATTGTCATTAATGTAATGCTATTATCCCCCAATGCAAGAATTATATGTAAGAGAAAAGAACTATTAAACAAAAGAAACTTATGCAGCCTAAATGAACTTAAAAACAGTAAACACAATTAACAAAGAAACATAAGAAATAAAAATAAAAACAATAAAAATAATAAAAGAAAAAGAAAGAGAAAGCAAATCTGAATATGGAAGGTTAGCAATTTCATCTTTAATTGGGCTGCCTTCCCAATTAACACTTGAGTTAGTGTTTTGAATCTAACCAACACCCCTTCTTGGCTTTTTAGGCTTGTCAGGCTCATACATGAAATTTCCCAAGTTTATGCGTTTGAGAGGTAGCTTTCTTTGCACAACAGTGGATGCATTCTCCATTACAAGTATTATTCCATCATCCTTGGTGGTGCATATCTCATCGAGGAATGGTGCATTTTTTGGTACTTGTTGAATGACATCCACAAACAAACTGTTTAAGGTTTCCAGCGTGTCTTGTTCATGTTCATCCTTCTTAAACTTTGCGAATCTACTAGGAAAAGGTGGAGAAGAAACATTAGTAAAAATTGGAATCTCAAACGTTACCTCAGGTGCCGAAATACTCTTATTTGGATCATTGGCTTCATTATCCTCAAGAATAGAATTCATCTCTAATTTTGTCTCATCCTCATCTTGTTCCTCATTCCTCAAGGTCACAATAGTAGCATTCTCCTTTGGGTTAATCATCGTTTGGGCAGGGAGTTCTTCACATCTTTGTGCTACCCATCCCACCATACTACTAGTCAATTGGATCATTTGCTTTTCCAAACTCTGGATGCTTGCCCTTGTTTCCTGTTGAAATTGCAAAGTATCAGTAACAAGATAATAGACAAGATTTTCTAAAGAAGTACCTGAGTTTTGAGTCATATGTGGTGGTTGAAAAAGATCTGGTTCTTGGGACCATGATTGATTGAAGCTAGATGGATGAGTGTAATTGGCATAAGGATCTACTTCTTGGTAATTTTCTGAGTAGCCATAATTAGTATGATCCCACCATCCCTCATGGTAAGTGTTTGAGTAATGATCATACTGTTGGTCTTGGAACACTTGATGGCCTTGACATCCTCCCATGGCAAATTGTTGAACTGGGAAGGTGAGATTGGCTTGTTGATTCCCCATGTTCATGTATGCCACCAACTCTTCAAGTGTTAGATTGCTCAAATCCATCGTTTTTTTTTTTTTTTTTTAAATTTGATAAGAAAAACTTGTATGTACAAGAAAATAGAACTAATTAGAACTGAAAATAAGAATAAACCAAGTAACAAATAAACTAAAGAAAACAATCCCCGGCAACGGCGCCAAAAATTTGATGCACCCAAAAGAGTGTATCTTATTTAACCTTGCACTAAAAAGATCAATTGTAAGTATAATGATTAGCAAGGGTCGAGTCCTCAGGGATTGGGTTTTAATTTATGAGTTATTAGTTTATAACTTACGTTCAAAGAAAACAATAAAAGAAAAGGGGTTTTTGAAGCCAGATTTAAACTAAGTAAATAATAAGAATAAGATGCAAGGCGGTATAACCAGCCAATAAAAATATATATACTAAATTAGGCGGTATAACCAGCCAATAAAAATATATATACTAAATTAGGCGGTATAACCAGCCAATAAGAATAAAACAAAGTTAATATACAAATTAGGCGGTATAACCAGCCAATAAAAATAAATATAAAAAATAAGCAAACTAAAAGTAAGAAAACAAGTAAGTAAGAAGAATCAAATATGAAAAATATGGTTAAGGTTTCATTCTCCACCACTAGACATCATTAAGAATCAATTTCAGATCTATCAATATCAACCAACTATCAAAGTTAACAACCGTAGATAACAACAAGCTCTGTTATCCCAATCTTTCCTTAGTTTGTCGTTAAATAGAACAAGCTCTCTATTTAATCTCTAACCATTAAACAACCTAGAATAAGCTCTCTAAATTCAATTTAATGGCAGCTTTATGATGAGAAAGATAGGTTGATCTAAGCAACAAACACATAAGCTCGGATTGTTCAACTTAGGTTATGTTCCACTTTGCAATTATTGAAAACTTGACCATAATCATTAATCACAAATTGCCACTTATGAATAGGAAATCAAGACAATTACACGGATCAAGACTCATAGACTAGCAATAGATAATTATCAAGATCTATCTAGTTGTACACCTAAATAAATCAAGACAACATCATGAACAATTCTTGTAGAAAAACATAAGCAACTTTGATAGAAAATTAATGATAGATAGAATCTGAAAATCAATCCCAAAACATGTCTAGGGCTTTGAAATCACCCTTAACCAAATAGAAGTTTAGCCTAGCATAGGCATTATAAACATAAAATTAAATAGAATCTAAGAAGAAAATAAAAGAAAGAAAGAAGAAGAAGAAGAATATTAATTATCCAACCTCTTGCTCTTTCTAAAGAAAAACAAAACTAGAGAAAAGAAAGAAGAAGAAAACTTAGAGAATTTTATTACAATGGCTAATATCCTACCTATGTACAATATGATCCTCTACAATCATCCAAGGCCCTCTATTTATACACATTTTGGAAGGCTAAATGACAAGAGACAAGCTTTACAAATTTCAAAGGTAGGTATAATAGGTGGGTGAATTTTTCTAACAATTTTCGTCATATTGTATGACAATTTTGATCAGCCAACTTGATGGTCGATTTCGTCAATGTTGGAGGCCTGATCTGATCACATGGTCTTCTAGAAAAAGGTTCCCCTATCAGTTACGGATCCATAACCGTTGGAATCAGCTCATTTTCTGATGTGGATAAGCAGATATGGGCAAAATACGAAAACATGTCAGCACAGACGTCATTGCACATCAGCCAACTTGATGGTCGATTTCGTCAATATTAGAGGCCTGATCTGATCATATGGTCTTCTAGACAAAGGTTCCCGTATCAGTTACGGATCCATAGCCATTGGAATCAGCTCATTTGCTGATGTGGATAAGCAGATATGGGCAAAATACGAAAACAGGTCAGCACAGACGTCATTGCACATCAGCCAACTTGATGGTCGATTTCGCTAGGGAAAACGACTTCGTTTCAAGAAGTATAAAACATGAAAAAGATAGATATGCCTCTTAGCTTTGCACGGCTACAAATTTCAGCCTTATTGCTTCAGTGAAACTCCAGATATAGCTGATATGGCAAAATGTGTCGGAACTGGAACTGAACTGGATTTGCCCTTAATTCTAGTAATCTGAAATCACTCAAAGAAACTTGTGAAAAACACCAAATTACATAAAAATATAAAAGATCATAAACACAATTAGACTAAACAATAATAACTCGTATTTGACACAAAACAATAATAAAACATAACTAAAAACTATATAATTATACGAGTTATCAGAGGGTGTTATTGGCCTCTAATCTGTAGAGAAAGGAAGAGGATTGTTAAATTAGTTTCTCAGTCAAAATTCATAAATTATTTTGCATTCCTACTATTTGGCTGAAATATAAGTTGGGAACTCGTATATCTTTTTTGAACGCTCGAGTTCATCTTCTTAAGCCTCGAAAAGGTTCTCAAGTGCAAAGAAGGGAAAAAGAAAAAGAACCTTTTGAAGGATGGGCGTGCACATGCAATATTGGTTTTGATGATGACCCCTTTTGTTCCCCAAATTTTGATGATTTCTTTTTTCTTTAATTTTTTTCCACCATTAACTTCACATGTCTGCTCGAATATCACTATTAGTGCCTCCTAAGAAGCATCTATAAAATGCAGGTGGTTTGGGGGAAAATTTCCATGGTTGATGCTGAGAGGAGACTGTTGGCACATGCACTTTTAGATCCTGATAACCAGCAGTTTGTGTTGCTGTCAGATAGGTAATTGAGGTATCGGATTTCATTTCTTAGTATTCTCATGATAGGTACTTATCTAAAGTTTTCCCCCCTCTTTAAACCTTCTCCTACAGTTGCATACCATTACACAACTTTGACTATGTCTACAACTACTTGATGCTCACTAATGTCAGCTTTATTGACTGGTAAGCAACATTGAACTCTTTTTTTATCCTGTCATGTAACTTAGTGTGAGAGCCTTTTCATTTGTTGTTGTAAAGATTGAGTTTATAGAAACTACTTTTGCCACATTTTGATCTCTCCCTCTCATTAGTTTTGTGGATCTTGGTCCACATGGAACTGGGAGGTATTCAGAGCATATGATGCCCGAAGTTGAAAAGAACGATTTCCGGAAAGGTTCACAGGTAAATCCTTTTACTGTAATAATGTGGCTTTGAGCTTTTTTCAGTTCTAGTTCACAGATCATATTGTAGATAAATATGATTCTGAGGTTAGTTAGAACAGGGGTTTAGGGTAATTAACGGTTTCTGAGATAACTAAATTTTTTTTCTCCTTTCTAACAGAGTTGTGTTTTTGCAACGAAGATAAAACATAACAGTGATTTTTCTCATACATTTAGTTGGTTTTGATTCATATTTTATTTCAGTGGTTCTCCATGAAGCGGCAGCATGCTATAATAGTTATGGCTGACAGCCTATATTTCACAAAGTTTAGGCTTTACTGCAAGGTAATCTGCCCATTGGAGTTACTCTGTTGTTATAACAAGTATTGTAAGTCTTATGAATAATATGATCTTAGAAATTTGCTTTTCTATCAGTTTCTGTTGCAAACTCGATCGGGAATAAGTTCATTTGTCCAACATTTAATAATAGTTTTTTATATGGTTTTTGGAAAAATTTAGGCATGTTTTATTAACAAACATCTGATCATGTTGTTGTGTCAGCCAAATATGGATGGGCGCAATTGCTATGCAGACGAGCATTACTTGCCAACCTTTTTAAATGTTGGTACATCAATCAGACTTGTTTATTCTGCTTGTCTAAATACTTGCTTTAATTCTTATTTATTACATATAACCAACCTCCTTATTGCCCGGCCCCCCAGCTGAAACAAAAAAAAAAAAAGGAAAAAATGAAGAACGTCCTTAACCTAATGATATTCTCTCTCTCTCTATATATGCTTTTTCAGATGATTGATCCAGGTGGAATCGCAAATCGGTCAGTAACATATGTGGATTGGTCAGAAGGGAAGTGGCATCCCAGATCATTTAGGGCTGAAGATATTACAGATGAGTTACTGAAGAACCTTACAGTACGTACAAATGTGTTTGTTTGTTTTATGCCCAACTGTTGGTTGCCGTTGGTAATATGGTATAGACTTAGAAACTCGTGTGTGTGTTTTGCAGTCCATTGACGAAAGCGTACATTTCACAAGTGATCCAAAGGTACGTAAGAAGATTGATTCTTTTGGCTATGTTTTTGTTTTTTATTTTAAATTTATACTCTCATAATAATAATAATAATAATGTTATTTAATAAATGAAAATGGTATTTGGAAGAAGTAAGACAAAGTAACTAAAACAAAAGGTGAGTTTTATGTTTATTGTTGGTTGGGTGTGGGTGCAGCAGAGGAGAGTGATTAGTGGGGGATGCTTGTGGAATACAATAAAGCGACCGTGTTATTTATTCGCACGAAAGTTTTATCCAGAAACCTTGGACAGATTGATCATCCATTTCTCTAATTATACAACAACGCTGTAGCCTTTCCTTTCCTTTCCTAGTGCTAATGCTAATGTTATTAATCTTTGGTTTGGTTTGGTTTGGTTTGGTGGGTTCAGATCAATGTCATTCACCCAAAATCCAGAATAGTTTTCAATGATAAAAATTTTGATATTTAAAGTTTTTTATTCATGAATTATGACATGACATTAGTTAAGATATTCTTCATATTATTATTATTATTATTATTAGTACTAGTAGGAGAATAATAATAATAATAATACTGCTTTATTGGCTTGCCTTGCCTTCTTTTTTTTCCATTTCTGCTGTCATGTTTGTTTCCTTTTTTTTTTTATTGGCTTCCTTTTCCTCAAACTATATTATGAAAAAAGTGCATTGTCGCCTATAAAATTTTATTTCATTTCAATAGTAAAAACAACGACTTCAAAGTTTAGATGTCAACTTAAATCTCATCACTTCTGCACATTAAATAATAATAATAATAATAACATAGTATATCTTAAATACGCACTTACCGTAAGAGATGCAAAAAAAGATTAAATTATATTTTGATAGAAGGAGGGGAAAAAAAAAGAAGCATAAGAAGAAAAATTATTATTATTAGATAAAAAGATAAACATATTTGAAACAAGTATATAATAGTGTGTGATCAGATCAGATCAGAGACATTGAAAAATCATCAGAGTTTTTCCAAAAGCAGAATTAAGAAAAGACTAAAACTGCGTTTAAGGTTTCAATTGATCATTGATGGCCAATGATGAGTAAGCAACAAAGAAACCCTACCAAATATTCCAATGACAAAATTGTGCTAGCTGCGGCTCTTTTCACGTGGACATCTCGTGATTGATTTTTGACTCACTTATAAAACAGTGTCACAAGATTCTCAATTCTAAAAGCAAAGGAAAAGGCACTTTCATAATATATATATAAAAGGAGAGATTCTTCCTAACCCAAATCCAATCCCCTAAATTACATCCTAAAGGCATCCATGTACTCTCTTATTTAAACCCATGGGGTCCCACAATATCTAGATTCTCTACCAAACCCAAACATTTTCCTTTCAATATATATGATTATATCTCACTCCTCTTTCCTATATACTATTTTTCGTTTCCTCTTCTTTTTAATTATGTTATGTGTCTCCTCAAACCACACATATATATATATATATACAGCTAACTAGCTCTCTGTTTCCTCCATATCTATTCCATGCTTTCTTCTATATATATATATATATATATATATATATATCAAAAGATTCAAAACCCTTAGGTCTCCAGTGTTTGTGATCCATATATATATATATATATATATATATATATATATATATATATCAAAAGATTCAAAACCCTTAGGTCTCCAGTGTTTGTGATCCTTTTCTTCACTTTAGTAAATTTTTCCCCTTTCTCTCTAGGTGAATTCAGGGCATTGTTCTGTCTGGTGTAGTAAATTAATGTTTAGAATGGTTCCACTACACTAGGGTTTTAGCAGGTCTCTGTGACGACCTCCTTAACTTGCTTGCTAGGCTAGGCTAGACTAAGCTACATTAATAAAGTGGACTAGTGTTTGTAAGATGGATTGCTTTGTTTCATGTCTCTATCTGTATATTATTTTATGTTTTATTATAGTAATAATTAATAAAGTCCATGGAACTTGATGTTGACAGCACTTTGAGATTTTAATTACCATCAATCAAAACTCCCCCATCATTTAATTTTCTGCCATGTCAGCCTGCTGGCTTCAACTGTTGCTTTGTCTAAGAGACACTGATTTCTGAGAATGATGATTTCTCACAAATATTTGGGTGCTAAATCCCATATATCAAACAAAGGGTTACAATTACTCTATTAATTACAGTCATCAGCACTCTAAAATTATATATATAGTAGTAGTATTATTATTATTATTATGTAATATTATAAGCACAAGGTCACTTATCCTCTGGTCACAGTAATAAGTGACATGAAAGGGAGACAAAAGCTTTACTGTAAGATTTGAGAGAAAGAGAGAGAGAGTTTTCCAATCATAGAATCTGACTAGGTTTGAACGGGAGACGATCCCAAATGAGGTCCCAACCCAACCCAACACAAGGGAGAGGGAAAAGCAGATCGCGACACTTCATCGAAACCAACGAATTGTTGCCATGTGTTCCAATAGAACGTGCCATTTCACCAACGTCTTTGGCAGTGCACGTGCGACTTTCTCTCTTTATTTCAACGACAATCAATAACGCATACATGTTTTGTAGAGCAAACTTCATTAAATTTTAAAATTTAACATATTGATCACTTACTTCTAAAAATAGACTAATATAGTTGTAAAACCCTACAAAGGCAAGCCAAAAATAGGAAGAATAGAAGTAGAAGTAGAAGTTTGACAGATAATAAATAACAACATACATACATACATACATCATCGGTCATTACATACCGAATTCCAAGCTAAACTACACTACGTTCTGAAAGAAACTTAACAACCTTCTACAGCCTTGTAGTGATAATCATCAATGGAGGAATACACCAAACCTTCCCTTTCAAGAAACTCAATAGCATCCCTAGCCCAAAACAAAAAAAATGAAAGAAAAAAAAACAAGTTAAATGAATAAATAGAATATACATTAATAAATAAATAAATAAATAAACTCAAAGTAAATTAATTCAGAAAAGATACTTTATCTTCTCTATGGGAGCTTTCAACTGTTGTGAAAGTTCATCTACATGTACCCCCATTTCTCGATCACTGTAAGTAGTAACCAACCAAATCAAATCACAAAAATTAGCACCAGCAACAACATGTGAATGAATTTGATCAAGAATTATGTCCTTAGCACATCACTGCCCAAATGAAACCTAAAATCTCAAAATAAAGAAAATCCAGTAAAAAACAATGACATTATCCCATTAACCACACATTTTGTTCCTTAGCTCAAAAAAATAAATAAATAAAATGATTATTCTGTGAAAAATAGAATAATTCAAGAAATAAATATTATGTAATTTGGCTCATAAATGGAATATATAAAAGAATAATGTTATTAAGATGTTTTGTTAGTTAAATTAGATTAAGAAATATGTAATAAATAAGTAGAAAGTTATAACTTCATCTTCCAACACATAATAACATTGGGGTGTAAAAGTTATTTTTTAAACTTCTTGTAAAAAAACATTCTACGTTTCAATAAAACATTAATATTGAAACATACAAATTAATAATATATTTTTAATTACTTATCAAATATTACAAAAATCTTTTTTAATTAAATATTTAAAGAAATTCCAACTTATTCTTTTGATTTCTTTTTCTCATTTTCTCTAATTTTTTTTTCCTTTTCTTCTTATTTCCTTTCTTTTCTCCACCAAGTCATGGCTAACCCGACTTTGATTCATTTTGCTTTTTTCCCCTTTTTCTTCCTTTTGCTTCAAAGGCAGTCACTAATGATGCTTCTACACTACATCTGTTTATTGGTGGTTAACTTTGACTGAATTTGGATGCAGACTCAAGATCTGGTGTTTTTGTGATCAATTTTAGTTGAAAACGGGGTTTGGACGGAGCAAGTAATGTCATCAGAGAGTGGAGATATGGTGATTACTGTTTGTAAAATGTCAAAAGGTTGTTGGGATTTCATTAATTGTTAAAAGGTCTTTTGGGGGTAAAAATTTTGGCCGTTCCTTATAGGCAGAGAATAGTCATTCTAAGGGAAGCCCCAAATGGTTATTCAGGCCTTTTTAAGCTATATCACTGAATAGCTAATCAGTGAAACAAATGACTGAATAGTCACCTAGCTAGAATATATACATAATGGAATGTCATTCAGGCCAACCAAACATGACATAAATGTTTAAATAACAGTAACCAACTCCAGAATGATTCTCCAAAAGCAAACAAGACATGCTTCAACATTGCAAAAGCTCAATTCATTCAAGTTCATGAAAAAGCGTGATTTAAGTATTTTATATGGGTAATCTATACATGCATCTCTATTTTTACGCAAATAACGGGGTGCATACGGGTTTTCCAATTGAAATATTTTGAAGCCAAGTTTCCTCCCTAGGGGAAAAACACAAAGTTTTAGTTCACTACTCACATGTTTGAAGGCTGCTGCAGATAGTTCAGGACCAATTTATCAAAACTCTTGAGTCCATCAGCACTATATTGCATGGAGAACTGGAAAAAGAAAATATGATATTTATGGAAAACACAAAACAATAAGGATTTCAAAAGAAAACAATAAACTATCATATTTTGATTTCATACATCATTCATCAAAGCCGGCTGGTATCCATTTGACGCACCCCGCACGGGAGTGCCCAATGATGAATCTGCCATCTGTGGCTGGGCCAAAGCACCACCTTGTGACTACAATTAGCACAAAGGAAAACACCAATCAAAAGCAATACTCATCTCCAAGAGAATGAATCAAATGCATAAGCATCTTAATATGCAATTTTTATCAGTTTTAGACACAAATACCTGTACTTTGGAATTCTGCAGATGGAAATGTATGCACTGGACAAAGTGGCAAGTAACTTCATCAAAATTTGTCACCGGCCTGAGAATTGCAAGCAAACCAAAGAAATGATATGACACCAATGCTTATGCACATGGATGCACAGAAGTGTATAAATAGTTGTTAATATTGCATATCCAAGCTAGTCTATTGATTTATGATTTATAGGTTAGACAATTAATTAGACGGCAAATGGCAGAAGTGAAGGACAAAAAGATTAACACAGCAAAAGAAGCTCATTGGTGCCCTAAATGGTACCAGAAATCCACATTAAAATGCATCTAAGGTGCACATTGATACATTCTCAGACTGTAGGCTCTTTTGGCATCTAATTTCTTGTCACAACACCAAATCAGAGCAGGAAAATGAATAAACATCAACTGCAAAGCAGTAAAATGTTCTAAGCAGCATAAAAATATATATTATCCAAGTTTTGGCTGTCGTGCTTGGTTCATTGGGAGTTTAAATAAAGGTAACTTGAAAAATACATATACATGATTCTATAGAAGCAATTTGTCACATGATGTGGATCAGATGCCATTGGAATTCTTAATAAGATCAGATTTAAGGACAGAGCACATATTATCAACAAATTGTTGAATGTGATAACAATAAAAAAGAGATATCTAATGTACTAACCGATTTAAGGACAGAGCACATATTATCAACAAATTGTTGAATGTGATAACAATAAAAAAGAGATATCTAATGTACTAACCGATTGGAAAACTAGAAAATTTATTTGTGGAACCATACCTCACAGAGAAGGCACTTAATTGCTTCTTGCCTTGAAAACTTTGCAAGTGCCCATTAACACGAACATAAGTTCCATCTCTATTGCACAATGAAATTAAAGAATGTAAGAAAATAATAATGTAAAAGCATCTAATGACATTCAAAAACAAGAAACAGATGATGCTTAATTGAATTAAATGAAGGAGAGAACTTACTCTAATGCATCCATTTCTCTTGTGTCAAGGTTTTCAGTTACCCTGATTGAAACAGAAATTCATTTAGAGGAAATAGTTTCAAATTTCAAATCAAAATTGTTCAATATTGATTTTAACTGCAGTGATTAAACAAAAAAACACCTACTAGGCTACTACTACGGAAATAAATTGAATAACAATATTATGATATTCATAAGTTAATTGAATTCAAATGGAATCTGCTGCATCACCATCTTATACATTCAACTCGGCCTGTTCCATCATCAAGGTGGAAACGAATATCTGAGGACCTTGCATTTCTGTTAAACACCATGCCAACCGCCGTAACCTGAACCAGCAAAGCACCCAAAAATAAAATAAAAGAAAGAAAGAAAAATGAATTAATCAAATAGTTGAGTGCATTATTAGGAATCTCTTCAAAATAAGCTGCAAAGATTTGGAACTATAGCTGCCAAGATTTAACACTATGATTCTTTTCATACGAAACAAACAAATAAAAAAGGGAAGCAGTGAAAGGATTTAAGAAATGGTACATTGGCAACATCAACACCGTCAATTATGAAATTGGATTTCTCATCACCAGATTGGGAAGCTTCACTTATCTGCTTCACCGTCACTGATATCAACCCCTGTGTATCACGGCTCTGCTACCCGCCAAATAGGAAAAAAAAAAAGTGAAATTAGATTGACCAACTACTACAAATATACAAATTTTCAAAATTCCTTTACTAGATTTATGTTATTTCCCTGGGCGCAAAACAATTTTGCTGAGATTTTCTCGGCAGCCAAACAGAACATACAAAGGATTAGGACACAAAGATATAAGAGAGATGACTGACTCTTGCAGGAGATGGAGTTGAATTAGCGAGCTGAGAAGGCTGAGAGGGCATGAATCCGCCACCGGAGAAGGCGGAGGTGGCGTCGAACTGGCTGCTCGAAAACATGTTTGAAACCCTATAAGCAGAGATAAAGAGAGAGTCTAAAATGAAATTGAAATTAATAGTACTAATTTGTACAGTAGAAATACTACTACTATATAGCATAGAGAGGGAGGTTTACCTTTTTCCAGTTTCCCGCCAATTAGTTTAGATTTCCCGCCTGATTCTTGTTAATTGGTCCCAGCCCAGCTGCGAAAAGTGGAAAGTCGACCCCGCGGGTATTTTCAAAATATCGCCGATTTCCGTTCACGAATTCTCGTCCCTTCAGGGCTTCATGCTTGGCTTAGCTTATAGGTTTTTATGGGTCGGATTAGGTTGGGTTCGAATTTTTTTTTTCTTAAATTAAACTCTAGTCGAGCCGAAAATTCATTTTATTATTTAAAAATATTAAATTATTATTTTTATAATTAAATTTAAATAAAATTTATTTTTATTTAATGAATAATAATTTAAATGAGTTAGTCCGAATTATAAAAAATTTCTGTTCATACCCAACTAAATTCGGGCCAAACCTATCGAATTAAACAAGTAATCCAACTAATGAATAGGTGGTAATATCCTCTCATTTGTCTGATGTTTTTTTATATAAGCCAAGTGGGAAGATTTTGGATAATTGAAGTGGACAACGGTTATTGATGTAGAGCTTTGTTGGAGAAGGTATGGGTTGACAAAAGATTGTTCTATGCCTCCCAGTCAATAGTTAAAATCCATAAAGATTTCGTTTTTGATGTATTGTAAGTGTTTAGACTTCATACATTAACAGTGAATTTTATATTGATATCTCATTAAAAAGCTAACCAGTAACCCTAACCACTAATCATTAACCCTAACCGCTAACCTCTAACCCGACATGTAATATGGTACGACGCACTGTTAATGTATAGTCCTATACACTGACAATGCATCAAATATTAACCCATCCACAAATATTCAACTTTTCTGACGATGGGTCGATTTGAGATTATGTAAAACTTGATAGAGGGTAGCGGAAGAAGATAGCACAACCACAACATTATTTTATTTATCTCAGTTTTAGAGTTTGAAAACAGAGTAATAAGTTGGAGAAAGAAATATGAAAAACATTACTATATCTATCCTTAATCCTTTATGCCTTAAATATGGTCTTATTTATAGCCATCATTGACAGTTAGTTGTTCATAATGTTCTAAGAAACACCCTTCCAAGAGCTTTATTTATAGTCATACATACACATACACTTGCTTCAACTGCTTTCAAGTTTCAACCAACAACCATTAGAGTTCCTGTACGTACGTCTGTCTTGGTGAATGGACACCTTGGTTACAGAGGAGTTTTTGTACTACTATTCAAGATTCTGTACAAGTTTTGCGCGGCTTATATATCTACTTCATGTGGATTCAAGCATTAATTAGCGGCCTGTACCATTTTCTGGTACTGGCTCTCCAATTAAATTGATCGATTCTTTAATTTATATAGGATAACGCTTAGAAAGTTGTAAATTCATTTAGGGCTAGTTTAGCATTACTGTTGAAAAAAGTTTGGGTTGGAAAAAGCTCGAGCTAAAAAAAGTACGTTTATAAAGTGTGATGAAAAAATGTGGTTTAAAAACTTTTAAGTGTTTAACATTGCTGTGAAAAATTATTGTAGGAAATTGAAATGTCAAAAAAAGATATGTTTAAAATAATAAAAGTGTATAGATGTGAGGATAATAAAGTCATTTTATTCAAAAGTCAGCTTTTAAAGTCCAAAAGCTATATTTTTTTGCTTTTTGATTTGGCTTTTCAAATCATGGTTTCAACAGTAGAAGCCAAATTTTTTTATCTGTTTAGCATTGCGTTTGTGGTGAAAAACAGCTTTTGATCTCAAAAACTGTGCCAGAAGCAATGCTAAACGAGACCTTAGACCTGTTGGTTGCAGGTTTTGGCTGATTATCCTAGTCCTAGCAAGGGTCTATCTATTGAAAGGAAGCTGAAAGTAGTTAAGGGTAGTAATAACTAATGACTGATTCACGAGGTGTTTAAGCTAATACAACTAAAACTAGTACACCAAAGAGTAAACCAGTAACAGAAACCGAGAAGAATATTGGATGTAGGGCTAAACAAAAAAGGTTTTAAAATGTAAAGCCAAGCTGGTCGATCGTGTAGTAGATATATCTACCTGAACTGCTTAGGAACCAATGACCTGACATATACTGTCTGATTTTAGTTACAAAACATGTCTGACAGATGGCATCTGCTTTAGAATGGAGGGTAAAAGCGGTTTGGGCTCGTCAAAACACAATTTTCTTTGCTTAGAAATCTAACCTAATCAAAACTTTAAGGTAATTATGATCAATAACTGAAAATGGTAAACTCATTCAGTTTTGCATTGCCAATTTGACTGACATGCATTTCCCAAGAGAAAAACTTTTACTACTAATACTAATACAATTAATTATTAAAGAATTTTAATGGGTTTGACTTTGAGAGAGAGAAAAAAAATGCAAGTGTGAAGTGTGTAAATGGTAAACCAGGTGCACATCCTTCACGTTTGCTTTTAAAATTCAATTTGATTAGGAAGCTGACTTTAGTTTGATGGATTTTAAGCTGCTTAATTATTAGGAATTTTGATTAGGATCGTGGTTTTCTTCACTTCTGAAACAAAGAGGTAAAAGATTTGAAAATTCTTTTTTTATTTATTTACTACCGTAACCCCAAAGACAAAAGAAAAGGAAAAAAAAAATGCAAAAAATAGGTACACTTGCTTAACGTGTCCAAATTACAAAGGTAAAATATTGACTATTGAGGTTGCTAGGATTGAAAAGGAAAGTATGTATTTTTAGTAGTTTGCCATTTTTATCCCTCCTTCGCCTTCCTTCCATTCCATAGCCCTTTCTTTGCTTTCACATGTGGAAAGTCAATAAAATAAAATATATAATAGCAGAAAGAGGCTACCAACTCTACTGCCAAAAAAAAAAAAATAAACCCTGACCTTTCTCAATTCTATTTCTATCTGTCACCCAACACAACTAGAGAGAAAGAGAGAGAAGAGAAGCGCAAAGTCTCTCTCTTCTTTTCCGCTTCTAAACAAACACATCTAAGGTAAGCCCCCAATTTTGTCATTTCTCCTCTTTATTCTTAAAAAAAATGAACTTTTCTTTAAATATGCTCGGTTGATTTTCTAAGTTTTTATTCGTTTCACCTGGTACCCATGATTGTGGTTCTTTTTTTTTTTAATTCTATTAATACCAATTTGGATGTAATCTTTTTTGACAAGATTTATTGCTTTATGGATTCCTTTTTTCATTTTGCTGAATACCCAATTGATTATTTTGGTTAGTTTTTTTTTTTTTCTTAAGGTAATGGTGGTGATGAATCTGGTTGTTTTACTGGGTTTTTGATCATTTTCATGATTGCCTATGCACTTTATTCTTTCGTTATTAACAATTATAGCATCAAAGTTCAACCATTCTATTTCCTTTTAATTTCAAATTATGAAAAATAGTAATATTATAATCACGAGTGTCAATCTGGATATGACTTCATCCCTTCTGTTTGAAGATCAGTTCCATGCTATTGCAGGCGTCTGATTAGTTGATTGGTTTTAAGATTGTACTTGTTGTAAAATAATTTAGGGTCCGGATTTTAAAAAAAGATTTTTTTTTTTTTAGGCATTAGTTTTATCGAATTCAAGAAAAAACAATTAATTAATTGCACTTTTATTTTTTTAAATATCATCTTAATTAATGTCAATAGGCACGGCACGGGTTAACATTTCCCAATAATAAAACGATCTTAACCTACAACTTCAAAATTGCGTGATTGCTATGAGGCTCTTTTCATCCTCTTCTTTTGTTTAATATGGATTTTAGACGCGTTTAAACTGTTGCCACTTGCCAAGGACCTTAGGAATATGTTAATAACTGCAACTTACAGGTTCCTCCTGCTATGTGCAGCTTTTTAGTTGACATCATATAGTAGATCAACTGTTGATTCTACTTGTTTGACACCTCGAAGCTTGGTTGGTTTCTCAAAAAAGTTATTTTTGGTCTAAATCTACGTTTCTTGCATGAGGGAGATGCATGCTATGTGCTTGTAGATTATTATGCAACTTGTCTCTTCATGGCCTTCGAACCTTTTTATGAAAGAGGGCTCCAACCCAATACTTCTTACATGGAGGATGTTCAGTTGAATACCAACTGGGATGATGTGATTTGTCCTATATGTTTGGATTTCCCCCACAATGGTGTACTCCTCCAATGCTCATCTTACAAGAAAGGCTGCCGTCCTTTTGTGTGTGACACAGACGACTTGCATTCAAATTGTTTGGATCGATTCAAAAGTGCATGTGGGATGTCATCCCCTTCAACATTTGATACAATTTCTATAACAAACATTCAGCTAACAGTATCTGCAGACAACTGCAGGCCAACTTGCCCCTTATGTAGAGGGGAAGTCACTGGATGGATTGTTGTTGATAAGGCCCGTCTACTTCTAGATGAGAAGAAGCGTTGTTGTGACGAGGAACAATGCACATTTGCGGGAACCTACTTGGAACTACAGAAGCATGCTCAGTTAGAGCACCCTCATGCACGTCCTTCAAGAATTGATCCTGCTCGGCAGCTTGATTGGGAAAATTTTCAGCAGTCCTCTGAGATAATAGATGTTTTGAGCACTATACATTCCGAAGTTCCACGTGGAGTGGTTCTTGGAGACTTTGTAATTGAATATGGTGAAGATGAATCTGGAGATGAATTTGAGGACTTCCCTGGTGATGAGGGCAACTGGTGGACCTCTTGTATTTTATATCAGATGTTTGATAAGTTCAGGAATTCTAGAAATAGAAGGAGATCACGAGTCTCTGATACTAGAAGGGGAAGTCGCCGCTCTAGTTATGCTTCATCAAATTCTGATGAGGGTTCAATGACTTCTGTAGAATTTGCAGAACATAGAGTAGATGAGACTGATGATGAGTTAGTGAGCACAAGTGCCCCCTCGAGAGGTAGCTCTAGCTATCGGAGGTCAGTAATGTTTCTTTCTCCTTCCAATTCTCTTTCTTAGATGTGTTCTATTGTTCTATTTATCTCTAAATTTACCTATTGTTTCCACAATCAAGATATTATAATGGGCATCCCAGAAAAACAGTTGAATCACGTTGGACCCTGTTGTTGAAAATCATTAATGATCCATAGTCTGGTTAATTGCTTTCTACCTAGAGTCCTAGAGCTAGACAGTTATTTGTGAAATCGTTTGAGTCTCCTCTGAAGATATCATAAAGACAAACTTTTTAGATAATTAATGAGATGTTTGGTCTGCATTAGAACAGCTTGTGTTGTTGGGCTAGGTCAAATTCCTGATGAATGGGCCTGATTTCTAAAGAGAAGTTTGGAATGAACTTGCTGCTTCATAATTGTGCTTGGTGCAGCTGCAAGGTATACAATTACAAACTAGCTTGATTTCCCATGTATAATTGCTGTTGGCAACTGAGTAATGACTGCACCACACAGTCCACATTATCTGTTGTATCCTTAGGCTATAATATAAAGTATTTATTTATTTATTTTGTCTCCAACACCATCATCCAAGAGTACAAGTGAGCAGTGAAAGGTATAAAAATGATTGCAGTTTGTTAGAATTATATGACAGCAGTCACTGGTTTCATGGTCTTATTTTTTTTGTTCATGATTTTTACAGTTCTCGAAGACGCCGTTCCCGCTTTTATGATAATTAGGTATGTACTGTTCGGAGCTCTGTGTTTCCTTTTTTATACAGGCTTTACTTTACAAGGCCAACTCTTGATGAGCTTATCTTCAGTTTTCACTGATATTTGTGATAATATATTTGGGCTTAGTTGTGTAGATGGTAAGGCATGAATTGTGTGGTTTAGACTTAAAGAGTGATATGTGGACTTTCTCTAGTTTGAATCATTCATAGGCTCACTCAATTTTTGGTTTAGCAGCACCCAAGAAGAAGTGAAGCTAAGGTTTGATCCTGTAGAAGTGGAAAGGAATTGAATAGTTGGTGGTGAAGATAGTTTTAGATTTTAGAACATGTAAAAATACTTTTTGAACTTGTTGTGCTTTGACTTGAATTTCATGTGCTTATGTTGACCCTATTCTTGCAAAAAGTTTATGAGTACATTGGGAGATTTTCAGTATGTTCCCACAGAAAAGATTTTGAAGAAGAGGGTGATTATTGTTGACAAGTCGGGGGCATATCATATCTTGGTTTTCTTTAGGTATTGTTGTGTTAATAGTAATATGCCTGAAAATGACAAACTCTCGACTTCTATCCTACTCTCCTATTTCTTTCGCTGTTAGATTATTCCATAGTAATATGCGGCCTTTTATTGCATCATTGTACGCCTCTCCTCTTTTACTCTTGTCTGTGCCTGTTTTTGCTTTGTAGTTAAAAGTCACATGATGAGAATCATTTTTTGTAAGATTTGATGAATTTAATCCCAGCCCAGCCCAGGTAGCTTTACAAATGAACAGAACAAGGGTTTGAGTTGAGATTACTTGCAGTGAATGAGTGAAGTGAACAAAGATATGATCCCCCATTCCCCCTTCCTTCTCTCTCTTTTTCCAAAAATAAAAAATAAATTGATATGATAAATTAGAAGTTCAACTTATTTCCGCGAGAACTAGAAGAATAGTGCCACTGCCAAAATAAAATAAAATAAAATGTTGGAGGAGGCAAACGAGGGAGAGCCTAACGAACGAACGAGTATCAAAACGGAGTTTCTTGAGAAGGCAAAGGCAAAGGAGAAAGGACCCGTTTCCCTTGTGTTCGTTCAATCAAAGAAGATAGACGATAGATATGCATGGATGGATCGGATGACAAGAAAAAGAAAATGAAAATGAAAATGAAGGTATGTAGCACACAGACAGAAAGCATCCAACTTAATAGGAAGAAATAACTGAGCAAATCCTTCCTTGCAGACAAAAATAATATCTAATTCGAATAGCGAAGCACTAGTTCAGTGCTTTTCACATGCAAAGCAAAGGAAGCCAAACCCTTTTGAACCTATTTCTTTTATAGCCTTCTCATATTACAATCATTTTGTAGGCCCCCCGCTACACACAACTTCTCATCACCATCACTCACCGAGACCAAGACCAAGACCAATATATACTCCACTTAGAATTATCATTTCTCACTTAGACTCGAAAAAATCATTCAACCTATCTAATCAAGATCCGATTAAACTCAATTTGATCATAAAAATCAACAATTCTAATTCAAAATTATCTGAAATCTAATTGATCCGTATTTTAAATTTAGTCTAATTTGATCAAATACTCGAGTACATGATTAAATAACCCGAATGTCAAATTTGAATTACTCGAAATAGAGATAAATCAGATCCGTAATGTTTGAATTGGAAAGGATCCAAACCTAAAATAACCGAAATCCAAGAGATGACCAAAATTTTAAAGACTCAAATTGATTTGATCCGTACAATTGACATGTTCCACTAAATAGAAAAGTTGCAGAAAAAAGGAAAATTATAAGGAAAGCTCCTTAAAATAAGCTTCCCGTAGGCTCCATTACATATGTAATTTGTCATGTTTATATGTAATTTGTGTCATGTTTAAATGTAAAAAAAAAAAAATTACATATGTAAAAAATTACATAAATACATTACATATTTGTCATTTTATATGTAATTTGTCATGTTTATATGTAATTTGTCAAAAAAATTACATGTAAAAAAAATTACATAAATACATGACATATTTGTCATGTTTATATATAATTTTTTTATGTTTATATGTAAAAAAATTTACATATAAACATGACAACTTTATGTAATTTGTCATGTTTATATATAATTTGATCATATTTATATGTAATGAAACATATTTTAAGCTCATCATAAATAAAAGCTTACCCTTCACTAGAAAAAAGGCCCTACAATATCGTATCGCCTACCTTTTTATCTTTAGTCAGATTCTATGGACTCTATTAAGCCATACATTCCATGCCTCTCTTACCTTACCCGCACTCTCAACCATTTATTAGAATTTAGATTCCTATCAGACAACAATTGAAAACAAAAAGGGATTTTGTTTTCACAGAGAAATGGTCCTCTTCTTCATGTGCATGGCTCTTTGCCATGTACCTTTGAGGCAGTGCCAGTACTTGTGACAATCTCACATGGGCATAGGATTAACTCTCCACCAGTACTTGGTGAGCCCTTTAACCATCTTCATTCATTGAAAACCGTTTTCAAACAATTCATACTTGAACAATTCTCGTGAAACATCTCCATCCTTCGGTTTCATGACAGTATAAATGTTATCACTGCCTCAGGTCATGGGACTGCATTTTCTGGTTGATTTGGCCGCCCGTCTCCAGTGATCTATTAATTAACAGCTTAACACTCTGAACAAGCTTTAGAGAAATAAGGAGATCAGTTCACCAACCAAATTTATGTTTGGATACTGTTACAGGGTCAAGTTAAATCTAATATTAATCTGATCAGCTGGGTCCATCCTACAAAATTAAATTTGTATTGTAAACATGATCATTTAATTAGTAATGTATTGCATTTTAACACTAGTTTATTAGTTTTGCATAGCTCTCCCATTGTTAGTTGGCAGTGTGAAGTGATAGGAATAATCATCAAATATGCTCAAACCACTTAGAAAGTGGGCTGTCTGTCTGTCTGTCTCTCTACTCCCTTAATCTTATCATCATTCATCTCCACTGTTGTTCATTACCTGGCTGGTCACTGCCCAATGGCATTAAGTTGAAACCTAGCTAGGCAAGGCAACACTACTGGTAATTCTTCACTGGATGCATGTCTCATCATACTTTCTTTTACACACACTACTACTCTTTCTCAATTCAGAGGGCATCAAAACAACAAAAATCTTTTTTCCCGGAGAATCTTCCTAATGAGACATCCGTGTAGAAAAATCTCTAAAAAGCAGTGGTGCCAATAAATCTGGAGGCTGGAGGCTGGAGGCTGTAGGCACTAGAAAGTCACATTTTTAGTAATTATTCCTCTGGCTCTGCCTGCCTAGCTTCTCTCTCCCTTAGCTTTACAATTATATATTTTTTTTTGTTGGTTTCTTTTCTTTCACTCACTGACAGTGGCTCAAATGGGTCGAAGGGTCTTTTAAAGAGTCCTTAAACAAGTTGGCTTGGTGGACCCTTGGAACAAAAATGATGGACCATTTTCTGGTGTTCAATGATAAAAAGTACAAGTACTCAGCATTAGTGGAGGTTTGTGAGTGGGAATATATAGTGCCCTAACAACAGTTATTGGATTCAACACCATATTGCTATGTATAATCTGCCTCCCATTCTCACCATTCACCACACACTTGTCTCTCTCCTATTAGAAAATCTCATTCTACTTAATATTAAGAGCCAGCCAGGGGAGTAATAAAAATTCAATTTGTTATCTTCCAACGTTCCAACCTCAAAGACACCTGACCCAACATTGAGATGAAAAAGTTAAAAGGAATTAAATGGGCATTGCCAATGTGGGCCTCTTAACATAATGTTGATAGGTCGAAAATAAAATGTAAACACATTTAAAAGTGACAATTTATAATTAGATGTGGACATTGGCAATAGGACGGTTTGACTTGAACGCACCTATGCCCTCGAAATATACTTAATATATGTTAATGTATCCAAATATTGCATGAGAAAAATGCTAAATAAACAAACTTATTACTATTAATTATATATTCAGACATGCTCTTATTACTCTTAATTAATTTAAAAAGGGTCTTTAAATTAACATATCCTTTTTCTTAGTTTTAACTATAAAAAAAAAAAAAAAAAAAACTCTAAACCCAGATGAGTCATGAACTCCAAGCTTTTAAGTTTTACCATTGTAGCTATGCTACGTCTCCTTCATGAAAATTGCATTTGACTCTAATTAGAGAAGGTAATCATTTATTTTTTTCAGTTTTCTTATCAAAGAAAATGTTTAATTTATATGAAAATTTACGACAAAATATATATCACACATGTGCATTTAATATTAACATGTGTGTGATCCAAGGTGTCGCTTTAATCATTTTTGTCATTTTTTTTTTGTTACTATGTATGTTATCATTCATTTGCTCCCGGCACAAACGTGCACTATCAGCTTCTTCAATTCGTACTATATATAAAAGTAACCTAAGCTTAAGAGATTATCTAATTTTCTCTTTTATATACTTTTTCCGTTTGCCAACTTATTTTCATTAAAAAAAGTATCAATTGATATCATTTTAACAAATCACCATAACCTTTACACTGTATTTGATATGAAAGAAAGTAAAAGAAAGACAAAAAATGTGGAAGGCTTTCACATTTCATACCAAACAAGCAAATGCGATTGAAAAATAATAAAATTTTTTCCTTTTATTTTTATTCCTTTCTATCAAACATAGTGTTAAATAAGAAATCAACACAAACATACCTCATCTTTTAAGAAGATTTAATTTCAAATGTAAAATCTTAAAAGTCCCAAAGATTTGAAAGAAGATAGTATATGTTGATGTTCTTCTTCTTTTTTTTTTTTTTTTTTTGTAATTATTTAGTTAGAAATTGAAACATATATATATATATATCATAAAATTAATCATATGATCAAATAGAGAGTCAAGCTTTGCTTTAAACAAAAGTGAAAAATCCACTTGTAAATGGAGTTATAAGAGAACAGCGATTCATACCGTCAGGCTAACATGCCCAACTCTTCTAATAAAATAACAATAAAAGGGTAAAAAAAATCAACCTTCAAAAATGAAAATAAATTATTTCCAGTTAAGTGTCCAACAATTTGATGACGAGATGATACTTAATACAATTGGTTTAATACTTTTTTTTGGCGATTCTGCTGGCTTAATACTTAATCCGTTAGGTATTTTTAAATTTTATTTGAATTTAATTTTTTTAAAATATACTTTCTCACTCTATTTTAATTAATTTAAAATTTTATCTTTAAAATATTTTAAAAAAAATCATACCCGAATGAATAACACAAAAAACTTTTTTTTCTATCAACTTAATTAACCTCTTGTGGATTTTAATGGATTAGTTTGAGTTGCATTAGTTAATAACAAAAATAAAATAATAAGGTCCCACTCCTACAGGAGAGTAGGCCTAAGGCTAAGATTGGGTAGAAAAGTCAGTTGGTTAAGGCCGCCGATGGGGAAATTTAGACTTGTTATATTTCATATCATAGGCACAGAACAGAACAGAGGTTCTTCAGCTTGGGCCTCGGGAGAGGGTCCCGCCATTTTAAGGGTCAATTAGCCTTTACTACTTTTGAAATGTCTTGTCTAATCTACCACCACAATATCAAAAAGATTTCAGATTTCAAGCAAAGCGAAGACAAATACGGTGGGTTAGGTTTTCTTTTCCCCTTTTATATAGTATATTTAATTTAATTTTATTTGTTTTTTTATCTATCAACGCTGAAAAATAGAAATGGGTGATCCAAACTTGTGTGATAGAAAGACAAAACAACAAGAAGGAGAAGACATTAAGAAAAACAATGTGAATGTTGATTTGATTTGATTTTTTTTTTTTTTTCTTTCTGAGTTGATTGATTTACAAACTACTCCTTATGATGTTTTGTTGTAATGGTAATTGGATGCTGAAGAATAAAAGTCATCTACACAATAACCGAACCAAAATTCATTGATTGATTGATTGGAAGGCTCAATTACCGCAGCACAGGCACAGCAGATAGACGAAAGCTACATATTTTATTGATAAACTATAGATAAAAATTAAAATATTAAATAATAATATGATATAAGTTAATATAAGTAATTTTTTTTAATTTTTTGGTGTTGAATTAAAATAAAAAATATTATGATGATTAAAATAGTAAAAAAAAAATATGTTAAATGATATTATAATTTATGAGTTATTGTATGATAGTTGTTAGATTTTTAATTTTTTATTTCAAATAAAAATGATAGATAAAATATAATATAATTTAAATGAATTAAATTTTGATACTCATTTTAAATTTTTTACATATAATGTGCATATAATAAATTGATTCGTGCATTCGTATTGTATTTATATTATTTTATATCTATATTTTACTTTAAAAATTATTATCAAATTGTGATATTTTACATAGTTTATCATAATAATCAAGTTTAATTATAAATTCATTTAATTTTTTATGTTATAATCATATTTAATATATTATCAATGATAATAAAATTAAAGTAATGCGAATACTTAAACACTAATTATTATATACACATTTAATCTTTATTTGAAAACAAACGAAGCGTCGGTGCATGGAGCACTTTTTGACTTCAATCGAGCAGCACACACCATTTGGGTGTCAAGGCACCAGCACGGTGAGCATGACTTCACCGTGCTGGTGCTTGGTTATCCACTAGAGCTTGAAACTCCACAGGATAACAATGCCCTCCCACTAGAGGGTATTGGACAATTTTGTCTTTCATTTTTTTTTTAATTTTTTATTTAAAGATGAAATAATTTTTAATTTAATATAATTAATAATTATTATTATTATATAATAAAAATTAATAAACATATATTTTATTAATATAATTATTAAAAAAAAGTAATTACATAAATAAAAAATATTATTTTTTAAACTATATATTTTTTTAATTTTTTTATATATAAATATGATTTTAATTATTATAAATAACATAAATATATATTTTATATATATTTTATTATTTAATATAAATAAAATTTTAATATTTTGTAATTATTTATTATATATATACATTTTAATATAATATTTTTAATGATTATTTTTTTCACTATAATTAATCTCACCGTCACTATTGCTTTTGAATCCAAACACATATTTCACCACTAATTTTAATCTCACTAAATTTTACCGTTACAATAACTAATCTCACTTTTACTATTATTTTTAATTTTATTGAAATCAATTTCACTATGTATTCGAATGGACCTTAAGATAATATAATGGTTAAGCATTGAGAATTTTTTGTCGTTAATAACAAATGAAATGAAAAAAAAAAAAAAAAAAAGAAGAAGTAAGGGGAGATTCGGGAGACTAGTGTGTGACGTGAACTGAAGGAAGCAGCGCGTGGCGGGTCAAAGTGGGCAGGAAGGACCAATTTAAGCGGGTCCCACAGCTTCTTTTTCTTTGTACTCTAAATCAAGGGCAGCGATTAAGCTCCTCCTCCGCCATTTCACGTATATAAACGCAGAAACAGACTTTTACTCTACCTTCATTTTTTCTTCGTAGACTTTTTATTAGTGCTGCTTCTTAGCATTATTATTAGCCTTTTTCCTTGCTTTGAATATGAGTATTTAAGCGTCTGGGGTGGTTCCTTTTATATATTGGCTTGTATTCGTACTCTAATAGCTTGTTCCTTCTCTGGCTGCTATTCCGACTAAGCTTGGAAGATGGGTGGCGACAAGGGCATCAGCCTCGACGAGATCAAAAACGAGTCCGTCGATCTGGTATATTCTTTTTTATCATCCTTTACATCAATCATATTAATTTGATACATGCAAGTCTAGATATATATATTGCAGTATTGGTTTGTGATTAATTTGTTTTCAAAAAAAGCCGATTATATATGAATCATATGTTTTTGTACCGTTCTCAGTTTTGGAATTTTCCTAATGAAAAGAATACATCTCAATTTCTGATTTCCTTTTTCATTAAAACAATGGAGGTTTTCTATTTTTTTTTTGGGGTTTTATCACTATGCTTGATTGAAACAATGCTTTGCTTTTTCTTTTCTTTTTTCATTTTAAATGAATTTTAGCCAAACAAAGCGAAAAATCATTTTCCTAAATATATATATTTTCTTATATGATTCAAATGATGCATGGTATAGTCGTTTTATTTCTTCCTTTCTCCAAGCCTTTCGTGCATACCAAACAAATTAAGCGACACGTTCTGTTACGATTTGCTGCTACTTTTATAAATTAAAGCTTAATACTAGTATCTCCTTTTTATTTTCTTTAGTTAATGTAATATATCTGTTTCTAGTAAGATTTACTATCAATTTTCTCATCATCAATCGATAATCCACCGTGTGCTTTGATCGCATCCTTTTCACTCTATGTATCTCTAGTATGATCTTCTTTCTTTAATAACTTCATTTTTCGCTTCTCGTTTTTAACTTTCCTCATTTATTTCGAAGCAAAAAAAAAAAAGAAAGAAAAGAAAAGGGTTTGGATTGAGCTAAGATATAGTAATAAGTGTAGGAGTCATTATTTTCGCCATAAATCTTGCGTTTATGTTTCACCGCTGATTTTGCTATTGAAAAATAAACAGAAGTTTCCTATAGTGCTACGAGACTACGACTTCAAAGAAAATGTTTTTATTTAGGATTTTAAAAAAAAAATAGCGTTCAATTATTTTCATTTTTTATTTTCTGAGTTTTTTTTGCTTTTTGATAATTATGAATGACCGAATCACGTGAAAGAAGTGGGTCGATAAGGCTCGCGAGTCGCTGGTGAACGTGGTTGACAAATGGGTTTGATCTCAGGAGAAGAGAATCAATGAATCATAATATGACCCAAACCCATCAATTAGTTATACAGGTTATACCATATACAGTTTGTTCATACGCGCCAGAAGCTGAAAGGCTTGCCATTGCAAATGCCCTTATCTAGATATAATATAATAATCTTACCATATCATAAATAAATTCGACATATGTGCTTTAATCTATTAGTAATAGAGTTTTCGGGTTTTGAATTTGAAGTATTTCGATTGAACTTTTTCACTTTTCTTTGGATTCGTTTTGGTTTTGGCCAAAACTTTTCTTCGGAATTGGATAATACCTTTTTTATTATTTTATATTAAAAAAATAAGTATCTAATTCTGTTTCTAATAGTAATAATAACTTGTGGTAGTTTGTTTCTTTAGCTAAAAGTAAAATTGTTTTATTTACTAGTACTAGTTTGAAAGGACGCACTATGTCATGGGTCATGGGTCACACACTCAAACTAATATTCCTAAATCCATAAATAAATTACTTTCTTTCTTTCAATTGATGGGATTGGGGCATGGGGCTGTAAATATCAAGGGAAGGGATGGGGACAACATTTAACTTTATTAAATACCGCTTTGTTTGTTGTTGAAATTTTCTCGGTTCACATGAATCTCTTGACGAGTCGAGTCGAGTCGAGGCGAGGTCTGCTGTACCTTTCACTGCTATGGCGGTGTTTCTAGGGAGCTCTTGAAGCCCACCATTGGATAGATACAACTAAATGAGGAAAGCTTATTCACTCCTCTTTGAGGTTCAATTACCCCAAATTACATTCTGCTAGCATTTGGTTTGTTTTGAGGCTGATATCAGGTGGGTTACTCTGAAAACATACTATGCTTATATAATTTTAGCTTCAACTCTAAGCTTCGTACCGATAAAATTTGCATCAAAAGTAGATTCTTTTATTGGTTGTCACATATGGAGTTCTTTGTTCTGCGACACTTGATTTCTCTCCGAGCAAAACAACACCATTGAAAATTTATTTAATTGATTTTGAAAGTAAAGACAAAAATATTCACCAGTTCATGCATGGATCAATGGAATCACAGCCTAAACAAACAGGCATACTTCGTAAATGCATTTTCTGCCATTTAAGTTGGCTAAGGAAGTGATAATTGCTTATAGGAACGGATTCCTATTGAGGAAGTTTTCGAGCAACTGAAATGTACAAGAGCAGGCTTGACTACCGAGGAAGGCACCAATCGTCTTCAAGTTTTTGGACCAAACAAACTAGAAGAGAAAAAGGTCCATATCATAACCACTTACATACGAGTTTGTAAATTTTCAGCTTGTATACTGTTTTATAATATGGTATGATACTCTGCAAACAGGAGAGCAAATTTCTCAAGTTCTTGGGTTTTATGTGGAACCCTTTGTCATGGGTCATGGAAGCTGCTGCTATAATGGCTATTGCCTTGGCAAATGGTAGTGGAAGGCCTCCGGACTGGCAGGACTTCGTTGGTATCATTGTCTTGTTGGTGATCAACTCCACCATCAGTTTTATTGAAGAAAATAATGCTGGTAACGCTGCAGCTGCTCTCATGGCTAATCTTGCTCCCAAAACTAAGGTGAAAATGAAACATTCAGCAACTCAACAGTTCGTTGAGTCATCTTTCCATCTTATTATAATCATTGATTTCAGCTTGTTGTTCCTGTACCATAATGTAGGTTCTTAGAGATGGTCGATGGAGTGAGCAAGAAGCTGCAATTCTGGTTCCAGGGGACATTATCACTATTAAACTAGGAGACATAGTTCCGGCTGATGCTCGTCTTCTTGAGGGTGATCCTTTGAAGATTGATCAATCTGCTCTCACTGGGGAGTCTCTTCCTGTCACGAAGAATCCATCAGATGAAGTGTTTTCTGGCTCAACGTGTAAGCAGGGTGAAATAGAAGCAGTTGTTATTGCAACTGGTGTTCACACGTTCTTTGGTAAAGCTGCCCACCTAGTGGACAGCACCAATCAAGTTGGGCACTTCCAGAAAGTGCTTACTGCCATTGGTAATTTCTGCATTTGCTCAATTGCTGTTGGAATAATCATTGAGATAATAGTCATGTACCCAATACAGCACCGCAAATATAGGGATGGAATTGACAATTTACTAGTTCTCTTGATTGGTGGAATCCCAATTGCTATGCCAACTGTGTTGTCTGTCACCATGGCTATTGGTTCCCATAGGCTTTCTCAACAAGGGGCTATCACAAAGAGAATGACAGCCATTGAGGAAATGGCAGGCATGGATGTTCTCTGCAGTGATAAGACTGGGACTCTGACTTTAAACAAACTTACTGTTGATAGAAACCTAATTGAAGTGTTTGCAAAGGGAGTCGAAAAAGAACATGTTCTCCTTTATGCAGCAAGGGCTTCAAGGACTGAAAATCAGGATGCTATTGATGCTGCAATTGTAGGAATGCTTGCAGATCCAAAGGAGGTATTATTTTCTTCCAAGTCTTTCTTCTGTTATAGTTAGGATTTGGTCCATTGTTTAGTCATTTCGGATACTGATTGGCCAGGCACGAGCTGGTATCCGAGAGATTCACTTCCTACCATTCAACCCTGTAGACAAGAGAACTGCTCTAACCTACATTGATTCTGATGGAAACTGGCATCGTGCTAGCAAAGGTGCACCAGAGCAGGTAATAATACTTTTTTCTCATTTTGAAATATCAATTTTAAAAGTTTTTGGTAGATAACTTCTAACTTATATGCTTTCAATGTTCTGAAATAGATCATAAATCTTTGTAATTGCAAAGAAGATGTCAGGAAAAAGGTTCATGCAGTTATTGATAAATTTGCTGAACGTGGGCTTCGATCTTTAGCTGTTGCAAGACAGGTCAGCAAATTAAACTTTTGCATGATTCATGTTGATTAGATAAGTAAATTGGGGGTAATCATATTGTTTAATTCTATTTCTGCAGGAAGTACCTGAGAAAACAAAAGAGAGTCCTGGGGCACCATGGCAGCTTATTGGTTTGTTGCCACTGTTTGATCCTCCAAGGCATGATAGTGCTGAAACCATCAGAAGAGCTTTAAACCTTGGAGTGAATGTTAAGATGATTACCGGTAAGAGTTGTTTTTATATTATTTTAATATTGTACATTGTCTATAATTTCATGATGTAAATTTTGTATTAATTTTCTGTTATACCAGGGGATCAACTTGCCATTGGCAAAGAAACTGGCAGAAGGCTTGGAATGGGAACAAACATGTACCCTTCATCTTCCTTGCTGGGCCAAGACAAGGATGCTTCCATTGCTGCCCTCCCTGTAGATGAATTGATTGAGAAGGCTGATGGATTTGCAGGAGTATTTCCAGGTGTGTTTAGTTGTAAAATGTCTACGTAAATATGTGATATTCTGGAAAATGGAAATTATTAAAATATATGTTCTAATAAGAACTTTGTTGATCATTAAGATGATATGTTGGCAGCTTCCATATTTTTGCTTTTTAAAGAAAAGAATCCTGTGTTATACTTGCCGCTTGTTATCATGCACATTACTTATTGATTTCCAGGTACCTTTGATATTTTTAGGTCGTTCTTGATAGTGTTATTAAATTTCTTTGCTATAGGGTCCTCTACTAAGTTTTTTCCCCCCTAACAATTCCTTTTCATGTCAATGACAGAACACAAATATGAAATTGTTAAGAGGCTACAGGAGAGGAAACATATTTGTGGCATGACAGGAGATGGTGTCAACGATGCCCCTGCTTTAAAGAAGGCAGACATTGGAATTGCTGTTGCTGATGCTACAGATGCCGCTCGAAGTGCTTCAGACATTGTACTTACTGAACCTGGGCTAAGTGTCATTATCAGTGCAGTACTGACCAGCAGGGCTATTTTCCAAAGGATGAAGAACTACACGGTTAGTCATATCATAGCTTACTTTTGTTTGCATTTTACGGTCCTTTATTCCACAGTGCAAGTGTTTGTAACCTTTTCTCTTATTTCTTTTGACTTTGTAGATCTATGCAGTTTCGATCACCATTCGTATTGTGGTAAGTATATAAAGACCTGTTGAGACTTGAACACAAATAATGCTAAATAGTTTTACAAATGGATTAAGTTTATTCAATTTCATTTTGCCAGTTTGGCTTCATGTTTATCGCCTTGATATGGAAGTTTGACTTTGCGCCCTTCATGGTTTTAATTATTGCCATCCTAAACGATGGTGAGATGATATCAGATTGTTACTTCAATATGTCCTATTGTACAAGTCACCAGGACTGACCCACCATGGTCTTGAATCTGGTTTATTTCATCATCACATCTATAGGTACAATCATGACAATTTCGAAGGACAGAGTAAAGCCATCTCCACTGCCGGACAGCTGGAAACTCAAGGAAATTTTCTCTACTGGTATTGTGCTTGGAGGTTACTTAGCACTAATGACTGTGTTATTCTTCTGGGCAATGAAAGACACCAATTTCTTCTCAGTAAGGACAGCTTTTGCTATGTCCCATTTATGTTTTATTTTGGTGAGATTTCTTTTGATTTTGCTTAAGTTTCCTTTTCCTATATTTCAGGACAAGTTTAATGTTAGGCCACTGATGGATCGTCCTGAAGAAATGATGGCAGCTTTATATCTTCAAGTTAGCATTGTGAGTCAGGCCCTCATTTTTGTCACACGGTCTCGCAGCTGGTCCTATTTCGAACGTCCTGGACTTCTACTAGTCACTGCTTTTATAGTTGCTCAGCTGGTAAGAAAATTTAACTAATCTTTTAAGATATCCATTACGAAAATCTGTCTTTTTCTTCATAAGAGTTTAGCAGGCCTCATTTCATTTTCTGTAAATCAGGTCTCTTAAAAATTTTTGTTTCACAATTTCTTGTCGAAGTCCCCAGCAACTAGACATATCATACCCTTTTATAGCTAAGTTGGAATAGATACTTTGTGTTGCAGTGAATTTCTGTGCATCACTTACGTTATTGAAATTGTGGTTGTTTATATTGTGTTGTTAACATAATGAAAGGTGAAGGATAAATGACAAATTTCACAAATTCTACTTCATGGATTTTAATTTTTTGCAAATTCAGCAAACTCCCTCAAATGCCTTTTTGTATTTATATTTAACAAACGTAACAGATAGCTCCCTATTATAAGTTATAACATAATGAACCCACTTGTATTTGGCAGGTGGCCACTTTGATAGCTGTGTATGCAAATTGGGGTTTTGCAAGGATTAAAGGTATGGGTTGGGGATGGGCTGGTGTAATCTGGCTTTACAGTGTGGTGACTTATGTTCCACTTGATCTTATAAAATTTGCAATCCGCTACGTTCTTAGTGGAAAGGCTTGGGATAACCTTTTGGAGAACAAGGTAGGAGTCATTCATTTGACTTTTGTTTTCCGTTTCATGAATTTTCAGTCTCTCCATTTCTGTTTCTGATTCGATTGCTGTGTTCCCATTGTAGACTGCCTTCACTACAAAGAAAGATTATGGAAAAGAGGAAAGAGAAGCACAATGGGCAGCTGCGCAGAGAACTCTGCATGGCCTTCAACCACCTGAAGCAAACATTTTCAATGAAAGGAGCAGTTACAGGGAACTTTCAGAGATTGCAGAGCAGGCCAAGCGCAGGGCTGAGGTTGCAAGGTGAATGAACTAATTTCTGCACCTAGTTTACCATGCATATGCACAAAAGAAATGCTCGAGAATGCATGTTATTGTCCTTTTTCGCGCTTTCTAGAAAGAAATTGATCTTGCAAAATATGTAGTAGATCATTTTGTCGTTTTCATTATAATCTTATTTACGTATTTGTAGGCTGAGGGAGCTGAATACACTGAAGGGGCATGTTGAATCAGTTGTTAAGCTGAAGGGACTTGATATCGATACGATTCAGCAGCATTATACAGTTTAAAGAGAGGAGCTTGAGATCAGCATTTGAGACAAATATAGGATCATGATGATCTAATCCCTCCAAGGAAAACAAAAAGCATTATTGATGATGAAAAAGGTCGAATTTGTAATATAATAACTAGTCTTAGATTTAGGGTAATGTATGTTCATTGTTACTATCTCTCTCTTTTGGAACGCAGAGGGAAGGAACTCTTCTCCTTTTAATTGCAAAATAACACCGCTTTCATAGCTCTTGCTTCAAAATTTGAGAAGCTCTTGCATATATACTTCCCTCGAGTTTGAGAAGCCCTTGCAGCTTCAAAATTTTGTTGGTAGACGCTCAAATATCATCTTATCAGAATCCCTACCAAATTACCACCATTGAGAGCATTAATCCTCTAAGAACCATAAAAAATCACATTCATCCCTCATTTTAACCCCCCCCAAAAAAAAAAAAAACCCTTACTATGGCCAAAAATCTACACATAAAAAAGAACATGTCATATAATCAAAAGGTAAAGCTTCTCGATCTAAAGTCAGCAAAACATGAAGCACCAAGACCAAGGGCCGAAAAAGATACAATAATTTATGGTACTAAGGCCAGAAAATGCACATGAAACATGATTGCAGACTAATTAAGAGCTAACTCATATAGTGGCCCAAAAGATTCAGCATCAAGTCAAAGCCCCTAAGGATAAACATAAAACTTATTAACTGCTTAGGTTTCGGAATTGGCTTACACAAAGTATAAAACAATTCTGTTTTTCATGCATCCGACACAAAGTATAAATACAAAGATTTAGGACAGAAGTTATTATACCTCTGTAAGTTGGACATGCCTTTTGACAACATTTGCAACTGCAAAGAAAGACGCAAAACGACAACTCAATTCTTTTAGAAGGTGCAATCTAATATATTATAGGAAGAAGAAAGATATATATATATATATTTAAATAATTAAATTACTACGTAAAGAAAAAAAAAATTTAACGTTATTTCCTTTAAATTAAAAGCCTTTTAATACATTAATTAAATACATATTTCATTCTTTAAATATCACTTTATGATTTTGAAGATGCAAGTGCAACCGTATTACTTGAGAAGAGAGCGAAGATAGAGAAAGAAACAAAGGAAAATAAATAAGAGAGACACTCACACACTTCTTAGAAGAAAAAAGAAAAGAAAAAAAGGAAAGAATAGTAGCAGCGAGACGAGAGAGAGAGAGAGAGAGAGAGCCAAAAAGAATGGAGGCTGCGAACAATCCAACCAACAACTGAGTGTGATTCCGTTTCTGGTCAACCAAGTTGTCTAAGGTCAGCCCTCTATCAATCTTTTAACCTTTTCTTTCATTACTCTTCACCTTCTTTTTCGCTCTTCCTTCTCCTTTCTTTTCTCTGCAATTCCTGCTCTCTTCTCAACTCCACTGATCTCTTTCCTTCAACTTCAATTTTCCAATTCTCAACTTTTTTTTTTAATTGCATGTAAAAAAAAATACCTTGGGGTTTTCTAATTGCTGCAGTGATTTTTATTTCCGCTTGAGACGATGGGCTGTTGTTTCTTTCAAGTTCGGTGATTCCAACTCTAGGGTTTTGATTTGTTCTTTGCGTTATTCAATTCGGCTTTGTTTAGTGGGGTTTCTATTTACCACTCAACTGGAGTTTGATCCCTAGGGTTTTGCTTTTGTGAAGATGATATTTGGGTTTGCATTGTATGGTTTCTCGGTGGGTCAATTTAGAGATGTTTGGAAACTGAAATAGCTCTATCTAACTTGGGGATTTTTTTTTTCTTTCTCTGGGATTTTGGAGCTTGCTGTTTTACTCTCAATATGCCGAGATTGAGAGTTTGATTTGCATTATATGGGTATGCAAATTGGTGAATTTGGATTTGTTTGATCTTGGAGAAAGCAGAAGATTGGGGTGGAAACGGGTTTCAATGGTTTTGTAGTTCTCTGAATGGTGTAGGAATCTGTTTATTGAGCAATGCAACCCCAGCAGGGCTCCAGAATCGATTTAGGTGAATTGAAAGCTCAGATAGTTAAGAAGATTGGGGCTGAGAGGTCAAAAAGGTATTTTTATAACTTTAGTAGGTTCTTAAGTCAGAAGCTGAGTAAAAGTGAGTTCGATAAGTCATGTTACCGCATTATCGGAAGGGAGAATCTACGACTGCATAATCAGTTGATACGTTCAATTTTGAAAAATGCATGTCAGGCTAAGACTCCGCCACCAGTTCATGAAGCGGGTTCCACGAAATCTTTGATACAAACTGTGAAAAGTTCTCCTGGTAGAGAAGATGGACATGAACCAACTGGATCCCTTGTTCCCAACCGGAATTCGAATATGGCTATTTGGTCAAATGAGGTTTTTCCAGTATCGTCCCCTCGAAAGGTTAGGTCTGGAATACGGGATAGAAAACTCAGGGATAGGCCCAGCCCGCTGGGGCCAAATGGAAAGGTTGAGAGTGTCTCACATCAATCGATGGGTACAGAAGCCAATGGCAATAAATTGGGTATGGAAAATGGGGATTTGACTCCATACGATTGTCAGAGACCATTGCAGCATCTTCAAGCAGTTGCTGAGCAGCCCGAAAATGAAAGAGAAGGTTTGGTGCGATCCATGGAAAAGCCAAGGGTGCCTAGTAAAAATCAGACTGAAGGAGCCATTGTTGAAGATTGGGAGGAGGTGGAGCTAGCTAACCACATTAATCTCTCTAGAAGTCCTCTGCTCGCACCATTTGGGATTCCATTTTGCTCAGCTAGTGTTGGTGGGCCCCACAAAGCTCTGCCAGTGGCAAGCCGCAGTGACTTCATTAGCTACTATGAAAGTGGCGGTTTGTATGATACTGAGACATTGAAGAAACGTATGGAGCAGATTGCAGCAGCGCAGGGCCTTGGAGGTGTTTCTGTGGAATGTGCTAGTATGTTGAATAACATGTTGGATGTATACTTGAAGAAACTGATCAGGTCATGTGTTGATCTGGTGGGGTCAAGGTCTACACGTGAATTGAGAAAGCACTCTGCAAACAAACAGCAGCCTCAAGGCAAGCTTGTTAATGGTACGTGGCCAAGTAATCACTTTCATATGCAGATCCGCTCTGGGCCCACAGAAGTATTGCAGGAACAGGGGCAGCGGTGCTCAATATCTTTGCTTGATTTCAAAGTGGCAATGGAGCTAAATCCCCAGCAGCTGGGTGAAGCTTGGCCATTGCTGCTGGAAAAAATTTGTTTGCATCCGTTTGAAGAATGAATACCCTACAAAAATTTGTTTATCCTGAAGCTGTGATTAGATCTATTCATTCTGGTTCAATGTGATTGAAAATGTTGATCACTGAAGCTCCCAGTTCTTTTCCATTAGTGACATGAACCAGATGGCGCCTAGTCAGATAAAGCTCTGGCCCTTGCAAGATGAATTATGGGTTTGAGTGTGGGGATGCCTGTACCCATGCTGCAGAGCCGGGATGGATCAAAATGATTTTTTGAGCAACTGAGAGCTAAGGTGCTTGAAAAGGAAGTTCTTACAGCTGGTTGCTCTGTTGTACGATTAGCATTGTTGTTGGCTGTCTTTTGCCATCTCAACAGATCTCAAGCTTTTCTTGTAATTTACAGCCAATGAGGAGGAAATCTAAGAAAGTTTTGCAGGGATACTGTTTTGTAGCTTGGTGAAAGGTAAAGTTACTAATGTCAGAGCTGCAGCATTGCTCTGTATTGTAATTTTGAAATCTGAGAATTGATTGAGTTCCAACATTAATAACAAATTGACATCCATTAAATTGTCCATGGTGGTTTATATTTAGATGTTTGACCCCTGAAAAATCTATTTGCTAAGCTCTGATGCTGTGTTCTTGTGGAGTTTATGACTTGCTAATTGTAATTAATTGTCATTTTAAAGATTTGGCGACATACAGTTTTTCATAGTGCTCAGACTACTGTTTTTGATTGTTGATTGGATATGTATGAAGTTGGCCGTTTTTTTTAATTCCATTTAGCATCAGTTGATTTTCAAATTACTATATTGCTGGTTGAGTGACTTGGTCTCAGGCTAGCTAATGTAACAAATTCATGAGTTGCTTATTCTGAGCTTACAAATGTCAAGCAGCTATTAATTGATCTTAAGCTCTATAAGTGGGGATATTTTGATCCCTGCAAAACCATCATGCTAGGTTTGTTAGCAGAATGCTTGCAATTTTCTGCGGATGAATCTGGATTCTGATTGTCTGACTATCTGGAACAGGAAAAGGGCAGTTGTAGATCAACAGGATTGCTGGTGACTAAAAGAGGTAAAGAGTTTGATGTGAAAAATTCAGTACCAACAACCCTTGCCTGTTCAGTTGCAGTAGGCACGCTTACTTGCTAGCTCTTAGCATTTATTTCACTTCACTCTGCTCTAGAATCTAGATATGAGAACATTAATTTTGCAGTTGAACTTTTCTTGTAATTGTCTGATAACATACAAATGCTATGTTTTGTTTTGTTGAGCTGGATTTCAATAAAATTGTTTTTGGAATTTTTTATATTTATATTTTATGTTTTTAGATAATTAGATTTGCAAGTTTTACCCCTTCACATTGCAGTATTACATTTTTGTTACTGGGTTCAGAATATCTTAACCTGAAAACTGTTTTATCAGTTATATTTGCATTATGACAAAATGTAATGTAACTATTAGTTGTGCAAAAGTTGGTGATGGTGATGGTAATAGATTTTTGAGATTTTTCTATAATAATAATATTGGAATTGGAATAGTGATGAAGGTATTGTTGTTCACGTCTTTTTGCACACTGATCTGTAACAGCAAGTCTCCAAGGTCGTCATTGACTCGCATCCTATCCTCAAAGCATAATAATAATAATAATAATAATAATAATGACTTGGATTAGCTTTAGCTTAGCTTAGCTATTTATAATCTGAAACGTACAACACAAACGAAAGGAGTTTCCTCCCCACATTTTTAAACTTGGTTACAAATACCACCAAACAAATTCTGGAAAGTGGAAACGCTTCTACTGAACGTACAAGTACAACTACTACCAACTATAATGCTGGTCCTGGCAGTGGCATCAAATCAATTATCCGTTTAGCCACCTCAAACTTAAATGAACTACATTCCCTACAAATGAGAAGATTTTATTTCAACCCCCTTTTATATGTTGAATGTTGAAACACTTTGAAATTACGTTTCAATCCTTGGTTTTGCTGTATCGCTGTTTATCTAACCTTCAAATATCAGCAAAATCCTATAGCATCACTGGTCTGAGAGAACCATAAAAGTAAAATATCTTGGTTTTGCTAGCATAGCAATTAAGGAAGATAATCAAAAATAAAGTACATCAAGCACCTAACTTCCATTTACCAAGAAAGAAGAGTGAAAAAACTGATCACGCTCAAAGAACAGCAGCAACATGTGTATTTTGATTCACATTTCTTTTATGGGCCAATAAGTTCCAGTGCAGAGCCATGAGCACCTGGTTTATTAGTCAGACTGACATGAAAGGGATTTCATATTTACATATGATCATAAAATATAAATAAATAAAAAAATGCTCAAGAGAAGCCATCAATTCTCCTGATTTCTATTCAAACTCAACAACTCAATTATGAGGTGAGCGAAGAAGATTGCGTGGGTTCTGCTGATGCTTTGCAAATAGGGCACCAATTCTTCACCTGCAGCCACTGCTGTACACACGCCCCGTGATACCTATGCTCACACTGCAACCTCCCTACTTCATCTCCAATGACATATTCTTCCTGCAAAAGGATTTTATTAAGTTGAACTGAAAGCAGTCAAGAAACCATTGCAGTCACATACAGAGATGACCAGGGTAAAATAAATAGCATAAAGTAAGTTTACATTGATAGAGTGGAAAGTCATATAGAAAAGGACCTGACATATACTACATTTGACATCATCCTTTTCACCATCACAGCTGACATTTGCATCCTCATAAGATGCTGCCTCATAGATGCTTTTTTTAAGGCATCTTGACAATGCTTCTTCTGATAGCACAGTGCTCACATTACCCATCCTTTCTTCTAGAGCTAGTAATTCCTGTCATGATAGCCAGAAAAGCTAATTCAACAGTTTATCTTTAACAAGCAGCATAGAGTGGGGAATATAAAATGCAAACTTTGCACCATCGTAGCGAAACACAAACAAACCTCATATGACATATTATCTATATCCAGTCTCATGTCTCTATGCTGGTCATAAAAGTTTAGGCCATTAAGGAACAAGCTGGTCTCTAGAACAAATAATTGCTGCAAGACAGAAACAGAATCAACAACAGAGAACGATCAGGCAAAGTGAGACACTTAAAAACTAGTTACCTCATATGTCAACTCTTCATCTTGTTCAATCCTCTCAAGTGCTAATAATACCTGCGTAAATATAAAACAATAGTAATAGATGAAGCTTCAGTAATTCAAAAATACTGCACACAAACTACTAATGCTTCAGTAACACCAGATGATTTGAGATATTAATGGGTAAAAGATATTCGCAAACCCACTCAGTCCCTTCCTTGAGTTCCATAGAAAGAAAAAATATAAAAAGACAAAGATATAAATCCGTGCATAAGACAATGCAGATTCAAATATCCTGTTAATATACCTCTGCAATGCCATCCATATTGTAGCGCCGGAAGCTATCCCGGTTCACTGAAGTGCGGTTAATGCCAACTTCTGAAGGACTAGACGGCATGATACTGCGTAAACTCTCACTTATACTACCTGGTCGACTGTAAGAACTAGCACGAGTTGAGGCAGTTTCTGTGGAAACAGAATCATTCAAATCGATAGGTATATCAGATTGAGGCACTTGTGGCATGACTATGGGGGAGCTGTTCAAAATTAAACTATTTCCATTTGCTTGGTTAGGGAGTCTCCCTCTACCATAACTACTGTTTGATCTCCGAGTCCTAACTGAAGAAGCAACAACACTATCCCTGTTAGGAGGCCAATTTCTGGCTTGCCTTGAATCAGAAATAGAAACACCGTGGCTAGAACTGTTGTTCCGTCCCTCCAAAGATGACCCACTCAACTTCTTTCCCCTGGTGGAGGAACTGCCCTCTCCATCAGAGTTTCTCTTTTTTACTGTGTCTTTCCTTCTGCTGAGGCCTGAATCTGATGATGAACAACCAGACGGGACAACATCAGAAATAGAGTTACATCTTAGATTTCTCAAGCCATACCTGCTTGTGTTAGCAGGAGTTGAGAGGGGAGCACTTCGAGATGCCAAAGTAACAGATGGACTGGCCTGAGTAGCCTGGTTGCCCAACCCAGATCTTTGAATGAAGTTTCTCCTTGGTCTTGTGTTTGATGCTACACTAGAGCTTCCCACTTCCATCACTGTAACTTCCCTAGAATCAGCATCTTCAGATTCAGGCTGCTGCCCTCTTTGAATCTTTCCTGGTGGAGGTATGAGCTCTGACACTTCTGGCTCATCATGAACACTACTAGTTTCAGATGAATCTGTTTCCAGCCGAGATGATAGCTTTTTCGGAGGATTTGTAGAGAATTTTCTAGTGTTGCTAACTGCAGAGTATACCCTAGAGGAACTTCCAATTATTCCCTTTCCACTTGATGAAGTGTGATAAGAAGGCCTCGAAGATTTGGCTTTTTCTGAGCAGCCATTTGGAGTACCTTTCATGGAGTTCAGCCTGCCACTGCATCCGATTCGGTTGCAAAATTGAGCATTTCGTTCTCTGTTATTAACATGATCCTTCAAGATGAGACCTGATCCCTTACCAGGTACAAGAGGTCCATCAACAGCTCTTTTACCAGTATATCCATCCATCTAGGTAACAAGTATCCTTTATATCAGGAAAAACATCAAAATAAATGCATCATATAGTAATGACAGAAATCCTCCACCATGACATAACTTTAGTTGAGGAGAGGATAGGAAAGAAAAAAACCTAAAAACCATAATTGCAAGCATACACGGCATGTATACTGCAGGAACCTGTCACAATTCATTGAACATAAGATAATAATTAAGAACATTGCCTCTTTAGCCATCCCATTAACAGGAGCTCAATCACGTTGCCAACAACAACCACTTCTATACAAAATTAAAATTTTACAAAAATGAACCATTTATTAAACTCCCAAAGCAGGGTAACTTTCACCCAACACTAACATAAAAGATAAATCCATGAAATTTATAGAAGAGCACAAATGTTCATACATAAATCCAACCTCAAATATCACTTGGCCTTTCCCACACAGTGACTGGCAGCAATAGTTAAAGGCTACTCAAATTTGGAACCATAAAGGTAGAGTTTTGCAACCTATCTTCAACCTAATATAATCTGTATTGCTGTAACCATGAACCCCCCCCCCCCCCCCCCCAACTCCCAAAAGTAAAAAGGAAAAAAGAATACAAACCATTAACAAGGACAATTTGCAGAACTTGGTCCTAAACCCAATTCTATTTTACAATCTATTCAGCTTAAACACCAAGAGATAAATTTTAAATTTACCTTCTATCAAAAACAAATTATGCTTGAATTGCATAACATAGTTATGAATTCCAAACAGGAACATTCACAGAAGAGATGCCAAAATCCCCAAAAACAAAAACACCTCAAAACTGAATTGAACCAATAACATAGATAGATACTTGAGAACACACAGAAAAGAGGGAGAAAGACAAAAAAGAATGAAGCACCTTTGTTTCAAACATGTTCACAGAGAGAGCCTTTGGGTGTTATCTCAAAACAAAAAGTAAATAAATAAATAAATTAGAAAAGTGAATAAGAGGAAAGAAAAAGAAAATAGCAAAACAAATAGAGGCTAGAATAGACGGTCACATGCTCCAGTATTGTATTTGATCCCAACAAAAGTGGGTCTCTCTCTTAATTTTTCAAAGGCTGATGTTTTGAATGAATTATTCTCCATACAATCATTTTTTTCATTTCTTCTTTTCTAAAAATAAAAGAGACTTTGTTCGTGATTTAAGGGTGGAAAAAGCACATCACCCTTCAAAACCAAATTAAACTTAAAAGTAGAGCAGACAAAGGAAACCAAAAAAAAAATAAAAATAGAAAAAGCAAATTGAAGATTTCTTCAATACTTGTCCATCCCTTCCAAGCCACCATATACCAAATTCTTCTAGGAAAGCATAATGATCAAGTCATCGAAATAATCAATCTTTTATACTATAAAGCCGATTAAAACAAAGACTCTGATTTGCCAAGGATCTTTTTTTTTTTTCTTAAGAAAAAAGGTAAGAAATAAATAGATAATGATGAAGCTGTGTGTGTGGCATGGAGGTTAAAAAGAAGAAAGAAAAAGAATAAAAGAGGGAACAAATTAAGGACTTTAAATTTGAAGGAAAGGCAATCATGTTCTACCTCTTTGATTCTCCCTCCGTCTTTGAATATTCCGAGAGAGAGAGTTTTGAAGTCTTAAAAGAAGATGAAGCAGAGGAGGAATTGGATTGGATGTCTAAAGGGAGAGAGAATACAAAGGCAGCAAAGCCAACAGAACTAAAGAAAGAGAAGAGAGATGTAAAGAGGCAAAAACGTGTACGAAAGTAAGATCTCATATCTCATATCCAATACTAATATTAATACTATTACAGAATGATGAGGGCCGGGCCGTGATACACGCGTTGGTTTGACGATGGCTTTCAAAAGTTTGGAGTAAAAAAACTTAGGTCCAAAAAAGTAAGATGAAAATTTACGGTTTAATTTTTTAAAAATATTTGGTATTTTTGTTAAAAAGTTGTTGTAAGGAATTGAAATTTTAAAAGAAAATGTTTAAAATAATAAAAATATAAAAATAATAAAATAATTTTATTTAAAAATCAGTTTTTAAAGCTTAAAAGTTAAAAAAATTTAACTTTTTGATTTGAGTTGTCAAATTATAATTTCAACTGTAAAAATTAAATTTTTTTTTACCCGTTTAACATTGAATTTGCGATGAAAAACGGTTTTTAATTTCAAAAATTGTGCCAACAACAATGTTAAATCGAAACTTTAATCACTTTAAATTAACACATGTCTTTTTATTTTGTAAATTAAATTTAAAATTCACACATATTTCTATTTTCACCCATAATTAAAATCGCATTTGAGATTGAAATTCACATTTTCTTTCATGCTACTTTCGCCTAGAATGAGTAATAACAACTTACATTCAAAAGTTTGATAAATTTTATTCTCCTATATATTTGGCTTATCATACAGTATATTTTGTCTGAAGCTTCATATCCAAGCTTTTGTGTCTTTAATAAATTGTAATTTAGTATTCGAGCATTTTACTCAGTTGATTGGTGCATGATCTTTTTTTTTGTTGCAAGGTTTGAATCCTCTTCCCCAAATATCATGTTCAAATATCAAAAAAATAAAAATAAATTGCAACTTATTAATCACTATATATTATTATGTGTATGTTAGTGCAGCACAAAAGTATAAAACACATATACTAATTTATTTGTATTTTAATTTCGTAAAATCTACTACTTTTACTTTTTTTTTTTTAAGAAGGAATTGCTTTGGAAATAATTGATTCCATAATTTAATAACTTAGAATTTATAGTTAGATTATTAATTAATTTAATCAATTATGAAAAATTCTTTTTTTTACTGATTTTCATGGCCAACCCATTCTCATATAAGAAGCAAGGAATTTTATTGTAGTAAGGTGCATTTAAAAAAAACGCAGGTAGATAGATGGGCGATTGGGTCTTAACACGCGCTTTAAAGGCCGTGGGTCCAACGTCTTTTTCTTTACTTGCCTCAGCCTGCCTACCATTTTTATACGGTTATTATACCCATAAGCCATACCCCATCTATCTTTTTTTTTTTTTTAATTCTTTATTTGTTTTTTCTTTTTAGAAAGAAAAAGAAGACAATTGAAATTGAAAACGTATTCTTAATGTGATTAAGATTTTTTAATATGTCTCTCGTAGTCTTTTATGATTAGCTTAAATAATAATAAACAATATTCCCTTTTAATTCAATTTTAGTAGCAATAATTTGTTGCTAAATCCAAACAAAATGCAATATACTATTAGAAAATTGCAGCAAATCTGAATCTATACATGTTTTTGAGATATATTTGTTTAGGATGTTAATTCTATCCACATTAGATATAAAAAATCCGATTTTTTATACGAATGGATTAAGACATGGATATCAAATTTCAGAAACAATAACGGAACGGTACTATATCAAATAGTTCGGAGATGAGAATACTGTAAAATAACCGGAGAATGGACGAAAAATGTTTTCCCGTTCCGTTGACATCCTATTTATGTCTCGACCTTAAATTATTTTATGTGATAAAAGCCTAAATAAATGGAAATTCCGATAATCTCGAAAATTCAGGAGAAAGATAAATAAACCCATGTAATTGGAGTATTTAAACTTTTTTACTGTTTGCGGAAACACAAAACTCCACAATTATAATTAATTAATATCACAACTCATGATCCAATTAATGTTTCACATTCTATTTTATTACCATTATTATTTTTTTATAGGATCGTTTAACATTAGTTTCAGTAATCAAAATTTTTATAATCATCCGTTTGTTTTGAGCCAACAAAAGTTTGGATTAATTTTGGTTACCTTATTCCTATTTTTAATATCTAATATTTTTTTCATTCAAAAAAGAAAAAAGAAAACAACATTACATGCTCGTTATTAATTAGTTCATAGTTGACATGATCAAAGATATTTTTCTAACATGTGAGGAAGATGAACCCTTTCAATCTGAGTATATTGGAAGCTTGAATTAGTAGAGATGGTAGGAAAATGCGACTGACTACTCAACAAACTAATGATCCATTGATCATTCAAGATTTGATCAGTAAAAGCACCTAATAATAATAATAAGAAGAAGAATGAAATCATGTTCCGGCACTGTGTGAAAGTACTTGAATCAAGAAACTTTGGTCAATTTGCACTAAAGAATTGTTCTCAAGGAACT